>CM029014.1:124839359-125166859 GCA_016801055.1 Panax notoginseng | reverse complement strand
AACGCCGATGACAGAGAATAAACATAAAAAAATATTGATCGTACATTGATCATGACAAAAAAAAAAGATAGTGACGCTATTTTGTAGAATATAACATAAATGTCAAAAAAAATACTCATATGTTCAACAGAAAAAGTTAAGTTTGAGTTTGTTCTTTAATCTATCTAATAAAATACAAATTATTTTGAATTTTCCGCTCACTCAATAAATCATATAGGCCGTTCAAAGTTTGAGATAAATTTCACCGTCCATACACTGCCGGAGGCACGGGACACAGATAGTTTATAATATACTACCACTCAAATTGTAATGTAATTAATATTTTAAGAGAAATTTTATTCTTATTAAGAATTTTTAAGTAATTTACAATATTAATTAAAATATTAAGTTTCATTAATTTAAAATTTAAAATATTAATAAACAAAATTATAATAATTATAACTCTTTTTGTGGAGCAAGTTATAAATGTTAAAATATTAAAAAAAAAAATTCTACGAAAGACTTATATTTCAATTTGTTATAATTAATTTATGATATCTTAAAATTAAAATTTAGATATATGTTTAAGTTTTTAAAAAAATAATTTTACAATCAAACTCTTGTTTTTAGAACAAAGCGTGGACTGGAAAAAGAGTGAAGCATGAAACAAGACCGATTTGGTTTCTCATCTATAATTTTTCTCATCTTTTTAGGAGTTTTTAATCTAAAACTTGAAATATCAAATTCTACTTTGTTGGAACCCTAACCGATTTTGATCCAAAAGTGCTTCGATTTCAAACTTGGACGCTAATTCGTGGAGCGCCCGTCAATGTTCTACTTCTAAGCGCTATTAAACCACTTTTCAATCGCGATCGGGTAAGCTTAATTTTGTTAAATCTAGGTTTTTACAGTCATGTTTATATGTGAATTCGTTTATTCCCAATTTCATCTCCAACATTCAATATTCCATTCGTATCGTGCTTTTATGTGTTTAAGATTTCAATTAATTATTTTTTTGTCTGCAAGGATAATCATCAGCTAGTAGCATCAGTTAATTTTGTAGTCATGTTTATTTGGGACAACATTTAGGCGTCACAACCGATTTCGTAGGCGTGGTCGCACCTATGGTGGATCCCTTCTTGGTTGAGGCTCTCCAAAGCCCTCGCCATCGTCTCACTATTCAGTTTATTCCTTCTTTTTTTGTTTTATTTTTCTTCATTTTGATTATTTGCCCCGACTTCTACTTAATTCTTAGATGGATTTGAAATGTATGTGTTGATGTATTTGTATTTTACTGTTGGGTTAATTGAATTAGGTTTTAAGCGGTAAAGAATTGTAGTCTATCAGATCTGGAAGGAATTTCATTTTTCTTTGTTTTGATAGTTTCACTGTAGATTTGACGAGTGTGAATTTTATACAAAAAATGAATGATTGAAGGATATATACCCCAATATTGGAATGTTTTGTCTGCCTTTGGAAGTGGTTTTGCCTTATAATATGGATTACTCTCTCATATTGTCATTTCCTGAAACTGTACTGCATTGTCATACTACTGAGGTTGGGTGGAAACATCATGCTTGGTCTAATATAAGAGTGTTGTCTTTTGAATTTTAGGACCCTCTTCTCAAAATGCATCCCAGGAAGGGAGAGAGTGCGTCTTCAACTCAGTAGAAAAAATAAAGAGGAATATGTGCATATTGAATATGTGCTAAGCAGAGACCAAATAATACAAATTAAGAACTATAAGCTAAGCCTATTTCAGGCTTCAAGCTTGCTGCTTATGGCCCTTGCAAATGTTGTGGTGTTTAGAACATGAAATTTTACTTGAATAAAGTTGACATTTTAATTGGTTCAGCAAAGCCACTTGATCGTGATGATGGTTCACTGAATGTTGTTGCAGAAACAATTATGAGTGTTCATTTCATATTGTTGAATGTTCAACAGTCACCATTTTTGTGACAACCCCAAAATAGGTCCATTCCACCCAACCCATTCTAAGTCATCAAATACATGGTACAGAAAACAACTACAACTTTATTACAACAATTGTCGTGCAAAATACAACAACACATATGCTGTGAGTTTGAATACAAATATATACGAAATGTGACATTGGACACCATCATGTATCAGCACCTCACAAAGGTACCTTACATAAAGGTACAGTCAAAACTGTTTTAGAAACTAGAATCTTTGGGAAGTGCTCAAGGAAACCTTCGTAAATGGGAGGCCATGCTTCTAGGTTATGATAGATATCATATGACCACAGAATTATCCTTGGTTGACCTAATAGACCCCAAAGAAAAATGAGAAGATTACTATCATATTCTTCCCAATGGTGAGTCTTCTCTTGACTTATCATTATCTTCACTGTCTATAATTGAGAATTATACTTCAAACAAACACCAAGATTATATAGGTAGTGCTCGTAGATATACTCAGCAAGTGGATGAGCACAACCCTGTCTTATGATGACACGAGGTTGTATGTCATTAGACATCTTGTATGATAGTGACGAAACACCCTTCCAACGTTGGGTTCGCCTCACCCTATTTTCTTCACCAAATATAACTACTAAATGACGACCACCGTTCTATTCCCTTGTTACCCCCGCTCGACCCAGCTACACTCTTATTACCTGAAAGGAATTGTGAAACAAAAGGGTGAGCACAACTAGCCCAGTAAAGAATATCATGACTAAATATAAATAAATTATCAATAGTCTTCATCAGTAATAAATCAGAGATTTAGAACATATGGTAGATGATAAAAATTTCAACCATAGTTGCAGCGGAACGAGCAATCCATTAGAAGAGTCAAATAGACTATAAAGTCTATTATCTTCTCCATGTTAAAAATCCACCAATAATGTTTTATCCCTGTAACATCAATCAACAATTTTTGTCCACAATCATATGAATAACTCATAATCATAACTGTAGTTCTAAATTCCTCTTCTCATCCAGGACGAAGATAATTTTCATCACCTATCTTTACCTGAAACATCAAAGATCATGGTTACACCAAATCACATTTCCTGTTCATAATCATACTAATAACTTCATCTTTGCACTACGGCCAAAGATATTCATTTGTATCACCAGTTGGTCATATTCATCTCAACATCTGTTCATCTTTGCACTACTGGCCAAAGATATTCACTTATAAATTCAATGGTCATGATCATACCAGAAATCTACCCATCTTTACACTCAAGTCAAAGAGAAATATCATCATTAGGGTTATAAAAATGTTATATATGATAATAAAATCAATATAATCAACATATAGATTTAATCTCAAGAGTAATATTCATAAACCAACTATAATTTGGTTAGAAAAAGAAACCACTTTTGTCGTGAATAGTAACTCGTGAATAGTAACTCATGAATAGTAACTCGTGAATAGTAACTCGTGAATAGTAACTCATGAATAATAAACTCGACACAAAAATGTAGAAATTCTACAATAAAATATATACCAATATTTCGGTATAATGATATTGAAAGAATAATATTTCTTAAGCTTATAAATAATTTATTTTAATTGTTTATACTTTACTAAATAATGCATTTAATCATCCTAAAATACCAAACTCATAAGATTTTATCACCAATAACCAAAAACCCTCATCAAAAATCTGCATATACCTCATATAGGATTCTCAAGCCATAAAATCCTATTTTCCAATTTTCTTACTTCACATAACATATTTAATTCATTTACTCATAACTAGACCATTTTCATGAAAAAATACCAAATCAATTCTAAAAATATTTCTTTACTGGGATTTAGCATAATATAGTCCCATAGTGAACATATATTTTTCTCAGAATTTTTAAAAGTCATTTACTATTTTTCATATGGCCAAAACAGCCGAATATTTATACATTTATCAAAAATTGTACTTTTATCTAAAAATTCTAAAATTTACAGAGTATACTCCTCTCATATACATGTACTCCCAATAAAAATTTCATCAATTTTGGAGTTAACCAAAAGAAGTTATAAACGGTTACTTTTAAAATAGTATTTTCTTATAAAATTCATAACTCTTAATCTATACATCCAAAAATCACCATTTTTGGACACAATCAAGAAAACTCATCAAAATATCATTTCAAATTTTTCTAGAATTTTTGAAGGTCAGAAAAATTACAAAACTGAAAAACATAACAACCCTTAAAATCCCTTACTATCCCTTACCTCAAAAGAGCAGTACTTCTGATCGGTATAAGGCTGAAGAAAACTTGCACTGATGAATAGAAACTCATAAAGTATCTAAATACTCACAAAATACACTCAATAATCTAGAGAGAGAAAGAGAGAAAACTTATGAATTCTGGTGTGATTTTCAATTCTAACTTAGCCCTCTATTTATAGGAAAATGTTAGCACGCCGAAGCAGACTTAACCTGCAACCTGATGGCTTTACCTGTTACTATTCCCACCCACCACATTTGAATAAAAATCTCAGCACATTTCTTCACCAACCAAGAGTGGGGCCTACCAATTCTAGAATTTTCCACCAAAATGATTAACTCCTAAAATTCAACAATTTCTGAACCAGTCATCTCGTAAAATTCATAACAAATTATACGTCCATTTTTAACGGTTCAAAATTTGTAGACATATACTCAACTTATATATGTATAACATATCCAAATATTATCACGATCCAACGGTCGGATTAAAAATTATAACCCTCGCAAAATATCTCAAAAACCCTAATTTGATTTTCAATACCTCCGTTCCGACAAAAATACAGATAAAACACCTCAACATTAACTCCTTCATTTTTAACCACAAAAATATATCCCTCATTTATATCCACATAAAATAAATATTTCCTTATCATATGAATCAATAATTAATTATTCACAGATAATATTACAGAATCACATTTATGACTACCAGGCCATTCCCAGGAAAGAGGGGGTTTTCCAATAAGGATTTCTCCTTACTGGCGCGCAATTAGATGACCAAACCTCTCCTTAGACAGAACTTTCTAGTCATTGCCAATAATGTTATCTAATAATATTATTCAAATAATATGAATTATTGATCTAATAAAGGAAAATACTGTGCAACAACAATTATTAAAACAACAATAATATAAAATATCAACGCAGCAATTATTGAATCAATAAAATAAAATATTGAACAATAACTACTGTAACAATTATTGAGTAGTGTCTTCTT
The DNA here is from genome assembly GCA_016801055.1 of Panax notoginseng. Classification (NCBI taxonomy): domain Eukaryota; kingdom Viridiplantae; phylum Streptophyta; class Magnoliopsida; order Apiales; family Araliaceae; genus Panax; species Panax notoginseng. The sequence goes on along the minus strand of CM029014.1, from coordinate 125,161,679 downwards.
ACGTAAGAATCAATAATTGGTGCAATACCGTGTGCTACTGTACAATAACGCGTATTACTGTATTTTAACCACCGAATATTTCAACAGTATTAACGGTAACAACTACGCCGTTATTTGTAAAAACTTAAATTTGTCGTTTTCTTCATCCGACAGTTATTCGTTATGAGGCCCACAAATAGCTGCGCCGTCGTACGAATATTTCCCGACAGAAAGAATATTCCACGACCAAATGAATATTCCCCGACAACAATGATTATTTTATAACCACTTGCTTATTTTGAAAAAAAATTCACATTTCACCCATAACTTTAAACTTTTATCAATTTAACCATTTACTGAATAGTAATTATAAGAAAAATTGAATACTTTTATTTCATAAAATTCGGGGTCTTACAATCTCCCCTCCTTATGAAATTTCGTCCCCGAAATTTACGTACCTGGTATTTCGAAGAGTTGAGAATACCTTGCTTCCATTTTAGATTCTATCTCTCAAATCATCATGATTTCTCCATTGCTCATCTCCCATGATAACTTCATTTGGGTTCCTCATTTGTTGGGAAGTCATGACAACCACCATCCCTCGAACTACTCGGCTTTGACTTGTCTGGAGTAGTATTTAGCGTCATCATTACCGTTGGAATATATTTTTCTATAGGACATATTCCTCCCTCAACTGCCTCTTCGTACTCCTCATTCATGATCTGAATCATCAATCTTCGATCCATATCGAATTCTAGTTGACCGCTATGTACAGGGTAATTCAAAACTCGATGTTGGGTTCTCCCAATTGCTTTCTAAAAAGAGAAATTCATATCATCTATTTTAGCTTTCTTAGATCGAACATCTCTTTCCACAATATCCACGTGTCGTGCGGCTTTTGCCCATGCATCACTTATTCTCACTCGTTCAGTTTTTTCTTCTTTCAGCTCAGATTCCATTTTTATCATCTTATACTCTGCCAAAGAATGCTTCTGTTCAAGCATCACATATCGGGTAACACAAGCTTGAATTGTTGCATCCTTTTGTTCCACGACCGCCTGTCGTTCTTCTGCCTGCTCTTCTAACTCATGAATACGATTTTAAAATTCTACATTTTGATCATATAATACCTCTAATAAACTCTCCTCAGGTACTTCTTCTTCCTCTTCTTCCTCAGTCTCAGCTGTTACCTCTGCAACTATCTCGGGTGCAACTATCAATTCTTCACTCACCACATGTATATCTCTAATTCCTTCTTCGTCTGACATCACATTATCACGGTTAGTGATTAGAGGTATCCCCACAGTCTCATTCACTCCATTGTTAGCATTCTTAGCTGTCATTCTCAAATACTGCCATAAAACAAGGGTTAATTAAATAAATTAACATATCACATAATATCCCGATATTATGACTGACAAACAAATAAGCTTAGGTAGGACACACTAGCGAAGGATTTACTCATCTCTCCCCTCCTAGTTGTATTTCCCGATCTCCACCAAAGATCATATCCCTAAGCTCTGATACCACCTGTGACAACCCCAAAATAGTTCCATTCCACCCAACCCATTCTGAGTCGTCAAATACATGGTACAGAAAATAACTACAACTTTATTACAACAATTATCGTGCAAAATACAACAACACATATGCTGCCTATCAGCTTGCCATCGCAGAACGGCGTCCCCTGTAAGACCCCGAATTTTATGAAATAAAAGTATTCAATTTTTCTTATAATTACTATTTAGTAAATGGTTAAATTGATAAATATTAAAGTTAAGGGTGATATATAATTTTTTTTTCGAAATACACAAGTGGTTATAAAATATTCATTGTTGTCGGGGAATATTCGCTTGGTCGTGGAATATTCTTACTGTCGGAGAATATTCGTACGACGGCGCAGTCTTTTGTGGGCCTCATAACGAAAAGCAATTGAATGAAGAAAACGACAAAAACAAGTTGTTTATAAATAACGGCGTAGTTATTACCGTTAATACTATTAGAATACCCGGTGGTTAAACACAGTAATACGTGTTGTTGCACAGTAGCACACTGTATTGCACCAATTATTGATTCTTACGTAAGAAGGCACTACTCAATAATTGTTACAGTAATTACTGTTCAGTATTTTATTTTATTGATAATTGCTGCGTTAATATTTTATATTACTGTTGTTTTAATAATTGTCACTACACAGTATTTTCTATTATCGGAACAATAATTCATATTATCTGAATAATATTATTAGATAACATTATTGGCAATGTCTAGAAAGTTCTGTCTAAGGAGAGGTTTGGTCATCTAATTGCGCGCCAGTAAGGAGAAATCCTTATTAAAAAGCCCCCTCTTTCCTGGGAACGGCCTGGTTGCTAGTACTGTGGTTCTGTAATATTATTTGTGTATAATTAATTATTGATTTATATGATGAGAAAAATATTGATTTTATGTGGATATAGATGGAGAAAATTTTTAATGTGACAATTGTTAAAAATTAATATTTTATCTTTTTTTGATAAAATAATTCATTTAAATATATTATTTTAATAATATATTGATGATGATATTTTTACAATGAATGTGGAATATATGAGTATATGAGGAGGAAGAGTATTTTTGTGACATTAAGTGATTAACACATGTTTTGTGTGTTGGTGGACACAATTCTTGACCGAAAATTTATTATTGACTGTAAAATCGCCCGTTTGTGGATTTCGGTCAATTTTTGTTTGGAATTTGGAAAAACTTTCTTCTGCAAAGTTGTAGAGAATTGAATTTCCTATAAAAACTAGCGAGATTCAAATTGTTTGATCAAAGGGCTATTTATTATGAATTATTGAAGTTCCGAAGTTCCGAAATAATTAATTTTTGGGAGTTTAAGTTAATTATTTTGAGAAAAATGTTTTTTTGTGAGATGGTGGGGCCCACTGGTTGTTAAAATGTGCTGAATTCAGATCTTCTAAGGTGGGCTTGACAATTTTGTAAATATAATATTATTATATTCAATTTTCTGCTTTGGTGTTCTAAGCATTTTCCTATAAATAGGGTGCTTAGGTTAGAATTGAAAATCACACCAGAAACTGAAGTTTTCTCTCTATTTCTCTCTTTATATTATCGAGTGTATTCTTGTGAGTATTTTGATATCTTGAGTGTTGCTATACGGTGCAAGTTCGTTCAGCTTTATTCCAGTCAGGAGTACTGCTCTTTTGAGGTAAGGGATAGTAAGGGATAGTAAGGGATTGTAAGGGATAGTAAGGGATGTTATTTTTTTACAATGATATTATTTCTTTCAATATCATTATACCGGAATATTGGTAAGATTTTTCTTGTAAAATTCTTATCTTTTCATGTCGGGGTTACTATTCATGAGTTACTATTCATGAGTTACTATTCACGAGTTACTATTCACGAGTTACTATTCATGAGTTACTATTCACGAGTTACTATTTATGAGTTACTATTCATGAGTTACTATTCACGAGTTATTATTCATGAGTTAGTATTCACGAGTTACTATTCATGAGTTACTATTCACGAGTTACTATTCATGAATTACTATTCACGAGTTACTATTCACGGGTTACTATTCACGAGTTACTATTCATGACAAAATTTGTTTCTTTTTCTAACTAAATTATAGTTGATTTATGAATATTACTCTTGAGATTAAAACTATATGTTGATCATATTATTTTTTTATCATATATAACATTTTTATAACTCTAATGATGATATTTCTCTTTGACTTGAGTGTAAAGATGGGTAGATTTTTGGTACGATCATGACTATGGGTTCTCTTTGGCCAGTAGTGCAAAGTTGAATTGTTGACTGGTATGATCATGACCATTGAATTTATAATTGAATATCTTTAGCTTAAGTGCAAAGGTGAAATGATCAACGTGGTTATAATTATTGGTTATATAAATTCTGAAATGATTATATATTTCTTTGAGATAATAATATATTTGGCCTGTAGTGAAAATATGAACTATTGAGAAATATCTTTGGCCTGTAGTGCAAAGATGAGTTGTTGATGAATATCTTTGGCCCGTAGTGCAAAGATGACTTGTTGTTGAATATCTTTGGCATGTAGTGTAAAGATGAACTGTTGATGAATATCTTTGGCCCGTGATGCAAAGATGAATTTATTAGTATGATTATGAACAGGAACTGTGATTTGGTATAACCATGATCTTTGATGTTTCAGGTAAAGACAGGTGATGAAAATTATCTTCGTCTTGGATGCGAAATTTAGAATCACAATTATGATTATGAATTATTCATATGATTGTGGAAAGGAACTATTGATTGATGTTACAGGGATAAAACATTGTTGGTGGACTTTTAACGTGGAGAAGATAATAGACTTTATAGTCTATTTGACTCTTCTAATGGATTGCTCGTTCCGCTGCAACTATGGTTGAAAAGTTTTATCATCTACCATATGTTCTAAATCTCTGATTTATTACTGTTGAAGACTATTGATAATTTATCTTTAGTCATGATATTCTTTACTGAGCTAGTTGTGCTCACCCTTTTGCTTCACAATTCCTTTCAGGTAATAAAAGTGTAGCTGGGTCGAGCGAGGGATAACAAGGGAATAGAACGGTGGTCTATAGATATTTTGGGGTCTATTGGGTCAACCAAGGATAATTCTGTGGCCATATGATATCTATCATAATCTAGAAGCATGGCCTCCCATGTACGATGGTTTCCTTGAGCACTTCCCAAAGATTCTAATTTCTAAAATAATTTTTGACTATACCTTTATGTAATATGTCATTGTGACGTGCTATCCAAGGTTGGGACATGAGTCACAGTTGGTATATATTTGTACCCAAACTCATAGCATATGTGTTGTTGTATTTCGCACGACAATTGTTGTAATAAAGTTATAGTTGTTATCTGTACCATGTATTTGGCGACTCAGAATAGGTTGGGTGGAATGGACCTATTTTGGGGGCGTTACATTTGGTATCAGAGCTTAGGGATATGATCCCTGGCGGAGATCGGGGAATAGAACTAGGAGGAGAGAGACGAGTAAATCCTTCGCTAGTGTGTCCTACCTAAGCTTATTTGTTGGTCAGTCATAATATCGGGATATTATGTGATATGTTAATTTGTTCAATTAACCTTTGTTTTGAAGTTGTATTCTAGAATGATATCTGAAATACAGGAGATGAGCAATGAAGAAATTATGATGACAGGAAAGATGAAATCTGAAATGAAAGCAAGGTATTCTCAACTCTTTGAAATACCAGGTACGTAAATTTCGAGAACGAAATTTCATAAGGAGTGAAGATTGTAAGACCCCGAATTTTATGAAATAAAAGTATTCAATTTTTCTTATAATTACTATTTAGTAAATGGTTAAATTGATAAATATTAAAGTTAAGGGTGATATATAAATTTTTTTTCGAAATACACAAGTGGTTATAAAATATTCATTGTTGTCGGGGAATATTCGCTTGGTCGTGGAATATTCTTACTGTCGGAGAATATTCGTACGACGGCGCAGTCTTTTGTGGGCCCCATAACGGAAAGCGATTGGATGAAGAAAACGACAAAAACAAGTTGTTTATAAATAACGGCGTAGTTGTTACTGTTAATACTGTTAGAATACCCGGTGGTTAAACACAGTAATACGTGTTGTTGCACAGTAGCACACTGTATTGCACCAATTATTGATTCTTACGTAAGAAGGCACTACTCAATAATTGTTACAGTAATTACTGTTCAGTATTTTATTTTATTGATAATTGCTGCGTTGATATTTTATATTACTGTTGTTTTAATAATTGTCACTACACAGTATTTTCTATTATCGGAACAATAATTCATATTATCTGAATAATATTATTAGATAACATTATTGGCAATGTCTAGGAAGTTCTGTCTAAGGAGAGGTTTGGTCATCTAATTGCGCGCCAGTAAGGAGAAATCCTTATTGGAAAGCCCCCTCTTTCCTGGGAACGGCCTGGTTGCCAGTACTGTGGTTCTGTAATATTATTTGTGTATAATTAATTATTGATTTATATGATGAAAAAATATTAATTTTATGTGGATATAGATGGAGAAAATTTTTAATGTGACAATTGTTGAAATTTAATATTTTATCTTTTTCTGATAAAATAATTCATTTAAATATATTATTTTAATAATATATTTATGATGATATTTTTACAATGAATGTGGAATATATGAGTATATGAGGAGGAAGAGTATTTTTGTGACATTAAATGATTAACACATATTTTGTGTGTTGGTGGACACAATTCTTGACCGAAAATTTATTATTGACTGTAAAATTGCCCGTTTATGGATTTCGGTCAATTTTTGTTTGGAATTTGGAAAAACTTTCTTCTGCAAAGTTGTAGAGAATTGAATTTTCTATAAAAACACGCGAGATTCGAATTTTTTGATCAAAGGGCTGTTTATTATGAATTATTGAAGTTTCGAAGTTCCGAAATAATTAATTTTTGAGAGTTTAAGTTAATTATTTTGAGAAAAACGTTTTTTTGTGAGATGGTGGGGCCCACTGGTTGTTAAAATGTGCTGAATTCAGATCTTCTAATGTGGGCTTGACAATTTTGTAAATATAATATTATTATATTCAATTTTCTGCTTTGGTGTTCTAAGCATTTTCCTATAAATAGGGTGCTTAGGTTAGAATTGAAAATCACACCAGAAACTGAAGTTTTCTCTCTATTTCTCTCTTTATATTATCGAGTGTATTCTTGTGAGTATTTTGATATCTTGAGTGTTGCTATACGGTGCAAGTTCGTTCAGCTTTATTCCAGTCAGGAGTACTGCTCTTTTGAGGTAAGGGATAGTAAGGGATAGTAAGGGATTGTAAGGGATAGTAAGGGATGTTATTTTTTTACAATGATATTATTTCTTTCAATATCATTATACCGGAATATTGGTAAGATTTTTCTTGTAAAATTCTTATCTTTTCATGTCGGGGTTACTATTCATGAGTTACTATTCATGAGTTACTATTCACGAGTTACTATTCACGAGTTACTATTCATGAGTTACTATTCACGAGTTACTATTTATGAGTTACTATTCATGAGTTACTATTCACGAGTTATTATTCATGAGTTAGTATTCACGAGTTACTATTCATGAGTTACTATTCACGAGTTACTATTCATGAATTACTATTCACGAGTTACTATTCACGGGTTACTATTCACGAGTTACTATTCATGACAAAATTTGTTTCTTTTTCTAACTAAATTATAGTTGATTTATGAATATTACTCTTGAGATTAAAACTATATGTTGATCATATTATTTTTTTATCATATATAACATTTTTATAACCCTAATGATGATATTTCTCTTTGACTTGATTGTAAAGATGGGTAGATTTTTGGTACGATCATGACTATGGGTTCTCTTTGACCAGTAGTGCAAAGTTGAATTGTTGACTGGTATGATCATGACCATTGAATTTATAATTGAATATCTTTAGCTTAAGTGCAAAGGTGAAATGATCAACGTGGTTATAATTATTGGTTATATAAATTCTGAAATGATTATATATTTCTTTGAGATAATAATATATTTGGCCTGTAGTGCAAATATGAACTATTGAGAAATATCTTTGGCCTGTAGTGCAAAGATGAGTTGTTGATGAATATCTTTGGCCCGTAGTGCAAAGATGACTTGTATCTTTGGCATGTAGTGTAAAGATGAACTGTTGATGAATATCTTTGGCCCGTGATGCAAAGATGAATTTATTAGTATGATTATGAACAGGAACTGTGATTTGGTATAACCATGATCTTTGATGTTTCAGGTAAAGACAGGTGATGAAAATTATCTTCGTCTTGGATGCGAAATTTAGAATCACAATTATGATTATGAATTATTCATATGATTGTGGAAAGGAACTATTGATTGATGTTACAGGGATAAAACATTGTTGGTGGACTTTTAACGTGGAGAAGATAATAGACTTTATAGTCTATTTGACTCTTCTAATGGATTGCTCGTTCCGCTGCAACTATGGTTGAAAAGTTTTATCATCTACCATATGTTCTAAATCTCTGATTTATTACTGTTGAAGACTATTGATAATTTATCTTTAGTCATGATATTCTTTACTGAGCTAGTTGTGCTCACCATTTTGCTTCACAATTCCTTTCAGGTAATAAAAGTGTAGCTGGGTCGAGCGAGGGATAACAAGGGAATAGAACGGTGGTCTATAGATATTTTGGGGTCTATTGGGTCAACCAAGGATAATTCTGTGGCCATATGATATCTATCATAATCTAGAAGCATGGCCTCCCATGTACGATGGTTTCCTTGAGCACTTCCCAAAGATTCTAATTTCTAAAATAATTTTTGACTATACCTTTATGTAATGTGTCATTGTGACGTGCTATCCAAGGTTGGGACATGAGTCACAGTTGGTATATATTTGTACCCAAACTCATAGCATATGTGTTGTTGTATTTCGCACGACAATTGTTGTAATAAAGTTATAGTTGTTATATGTACCATGTATTTGGCGACTCAGAATAGGTTGGGTGGAATGGACCTATTTTGGGGGCGTTACATCCCCTACGGAGAGTCTGGCTTCGGTGCATTCCCCATCAACAGGATGTCACCAGATAGAGGCTCGAGGTTCTTTACTTATGGCTCTGATACCAACTGTGACATTGGACACCATCATGTATCAACACCTCACAAAGGTACCTTACATAAAGGTACAGTCAAAAACTATTTTAGAAACTAGAATCTTTGGAAAGTGCTCAAGGAAACCTTCGTATATGGGAGGCCATGCTTCTAGGTTATGATAGATATCATATGGCCACAGAATTATCCTTGGTTGATCCAATAGACGCCAAAGAAAAACGAGAAGATTACTATCATATTCTTCCCAATGGTGAGTCTTCTCTTGACTTATCATTATCTCCACTGTCTCTAATTGGGAATTATACTTCAAACAAATACCAAGATTATATAGATAGTGCTCGTAGATATACTCAGCAAGTAGATGAACACAACCTGTCTTATGATGACACGAGGTTGTATGTCATTAGACATCTTGTATGATAGTGACGAAACACCCTTCCAACGTTGGGTTCGCCTCACCCTATTTTCTTCACCAAATATAACTACTAAATGATGACCACCGTTCTATTCCCTTGTTACCCCCGCTCGACCCAGCTACACTCTTATTACCTGAAAGGAATTGTGAAACAAAAGGGTGAGCACAACTAGCCCAGTAAAGAATATCATGACTAAATATAAATAAATTATCAATAGTCTTCATCAGTAATAAATCAGAGATTTAGAACATATGGTAGATGATAAAAATTTCAACCATAGTTGCAGCGGAACGAGCAATCCATTAGAAGAGTCAAATAGACTATAAAGTCTATTATCTTCTCCATGTTAAAAATCCACCAATAATGTTTTATCCCTGTAACATCAATCAACAATTTTTGTCCACAATCATATGAATAACTCATAATCATAACTGTAGTTCTAAATTCCTCTTCTCATCCAGGACGAAGATAATTTTCATCACCTATCTTTACCTGAAACATCAAAGATCATGGTTACACCAAATCACATTTCCTGTTCATAATCATACTAATAACTTCATCTTTGCACTACGGCCAAAGATATTCATTTGTATCACCAGTTGGTCATATTCATCTCAACATCTGTTCATCTTTGCACTACTGGCCAAAGATATTCAACAACATGTCATCTTTGCACTACGGGCCAAAGATATTCATCAACAATTTATCTTTGCACTACAGGCCAAAGATATTCCTCAACAGTTCATATTTGCACTACGGCCAAATATATTCATCAACAGTTCATATTTGCACTACATGCTAAATATATTAATATCTCAAAGAAATATATAATCATTTCAGAATTTATATAAACAATAATTATAACCATGTTGATCAATTCACCTTTGCACTTAAGCTAAAGATATTCACTTATAAATTCAATGGTCATGATCATACCAGAAATCTACCCATCTTTACACTCAAGTCAAAGAGAAATATCATCATTAAGGTTATAAAAATGTTATATATGATAATAAAATCAATATAATCAACATATAGATTTAATCTCAAGAGTAATATTCATAAACCAACTATAATTTGGTTAGAAAAAGAAACCACTTTTGTCGTGAATAGTAACTCGTGAATAGTAACTCATGAATAGTAACTCGTGAATAGTAACTCGTAAATAGTAACTCATGAATAGTAAACTCGACACAAAAATGTAGAAATTCTACAATAAAATACATACCAATATTTCGGTATAATAATATTGAAAGAATAATATTTCTTAAGCTTATAAATAATTTATTTTAATTGTTTATACTTTACTAAATAATGCATTTAATCATCCTAAAATGCCAAACTCATAAGATTTTATCACCAATAACCAAAAACCCTCATCAAAAATCTGCATATACCTCATATAGGATTCTCAAGCCATAAAATCATATTTTCCAATTTTCTTACTTCACATAACATATTTAATTCATTTACTCATAACTAGACCATTTTCATGAAAAAATATCAAATCAATTCCAAAAATATTTTTTTTCTGGGATTTAGCATAATATAGTCCCATAGTGAACATATATTTTTCTCAGAATTTTTAAAAGTCATTTACTATTTTTCATATGGCCAAAACAGCCGAATATTTATACATTTATCAAAAATTGTACTTTTATCTAAAAATTCTAAAATTCACAGAGTATACTCCTCTCATATACATGTACTCCCAATAAAAATTTCATCAATTTTAGAGTTAACCAAAAGAAGTTATAAACGGTTACTTTTAAAATAGTCTTTTCTTATAAAATTCATAACTCTTAATCTATACATCCAAAAATCACCATTTTTGGACACAATCAAGAAAACTCATCAAAATATCATTTCAAATGTTTCTAGAATTTTTGAAGGTCAGAAAAATTACAAAACTGAAAAACATAACAACCCTTAAAATCCCGTACTATCCCTTACCTCAAAAGAGCAGTACTTCTGATAGGTATAAGGCTGAAGAAAACTTGCACTGATGAATAAAAACTCACAAAGTATCTAAATACTCCCAAAATACACTCAATAATCTAGAGAGAGAAAGAGAGAAAACTTATGAATTCTGGTGTGATTTTCAATTCTAACTTAGCCCTCTATTTATAGGAAAATGTTAGCACGCCGAAGCAGACTTAACCTGCAACCTGATGTCTTTACCTGTTACTATTTCCACCCACCACATTTGAATAAAAATCTCAGCACATTTCTTCACCAACCAAGAGTGGGGCCTACCAATTCTAGAATTTTCCACCAAAATGATTAACTCCGAAAATTCAACAATTTCTGAACCAGTCATCTCGTAAAATTCATAACAAATTATACATTCATTTTTAACGGTTCAAAATTTGTAGACATATACTCAACTTATATATGTATAACATATCCAAATATTATCACGATCCAACGGTCGGATTAAAAATTATAACCCTCGCAAAATATCTCAAAAACCCTAATTTGATTTTCAATACCTCCGTTCCGACAAAAATACAGATAAAACACCTCAACATTAACTCCTTCATTTTTAACCACAAAAATATATCCCTCATTTATATCCACATAAAATAAATATTTCCTTATCATATGAATCAATAATTAATTATTCATAGATAATATTACAGAATCACATTTATGACAACCAGGCCGTTCCCAGGAAAGATGGGGCTTTCCAATAAGGATTTCTCCTTACTGGCGCGCAATTAGATGACCAAACCTCTCCTTAGACAGAACTTTCTAGTCATTGCCAATAATGTTATCTAATAATATTATTCAAATAATATGAATTATTGATCTGATAAAGGAAAATACTGTGCAGCAATAATTATTAAAACAACAATAATATAAAATATCAACGCAGCAATTATTGAATCAATAAAATAAAATATTGAACAATAACTACTGTAACAATTATTGAGTAGTGTCTTCTTACGTAAGAATCAATAATTGGTACCATACCGTGTGCTACTGTACAATAACGCGTATTACTGTATTTTAACCACCGGGTATTTCAACAGTATTAACGGTAACAACTACGTTGTTATTTGTAAAAACTCAAAATTGTCGTTTTCTTCATCCGACCGTTATTCGTTATGGGGCCCACAAATAGCTGCGCCGTCGTACGAATATTCCCCGATAGAAAGAATATTCCACGACCAAACGAATATTCCCCGACAACAATGATTATTTTATAACCACTTGCTTATTTTGAAAAAAAATTCACATTTCACCCATAACTTTAAACTTTTATCAATTTAACCATTTACTGAATAGTAATTATAAGAAAAATTGAATACTTTTATTTCATAAAATTCGGGATCTTACAAAAGTCGTCCATGAAGAGTTCCACGTTTTTCTCCACCATATCTGAGAAGATGGTCATCATACACCATTAAAAGGTAGCAGGTGCATTACATAACCTGAATGACATTCTCCTGAATGCGAATGTGCCGTAAGGGCACGTAAATGTAGTCTTCTCTTGATCCTCAAGAGCGATGACGATCTGGTTATAGCCCGCGTATCCATCCAATAAATAATAGTACTCATGTCCCGCCAATCTGTCCAACATTTGAACGATTAATGGCAGTGGAAAATGATCTTTTCGGGTTGCCTTATTCAACTTCCTATAATCCATACAAACCTTCCAACCTGTCACTGTTCTTATAGGTATTAACTCGTTATCCTTATTCTGTACCATAGTCATTCCTCCCTTTTTCGGCAAACACTGAATCAGACTAACCCACTTACTATCGTAAATCGGGTAGATGATACCGACATCCAATAATTTTAGAATTTCCTTCTATACAACTTCCTTCATAATGGGGTTAAGTCGTCGTTGTTGATCCACTGTCGGTTTTGCATCGTCTTCCATCAGAATCTTGTGTATGCAAAACGAAGGGCTGATTCCCTTGATATCAGCTATCGTCCATCCTATCGCTGATTTATGTTCCCTAATCACCCTCAGTAACTTTTCTTCCTGCAAATCGTTAAGTGCAGCAGAAATAATCACAGGTAAAGAATTATACCTGAGATGTTTAGGGAGTGGCTTAAGTTCTAGATTTGGTGGCTCCTCCAATGATGGTTTCATCCTTGCTGTGGCTTTCTCTTCCATATACAGTGGTTCAAATGGTGCTCTGAAGCGGCTAACTCGTGGCAATGAATCTAACATCTGCAAGTAGTGCACAAATTACGGGTCATCGAACTCTTCATCCCCGAATAATGTTTGTTTCCAATGGATCGTTGACCAAACTCTTGCCCATATCTTCACTGATAATCTGCTCAATTGCATCCATTCTGAAACATTCTTCCTCATCCGTAGGGAATTTCATGGCCTTAAACATGTTAAATTTGATTTCCTGATCTTGGACCGTCATAGTAAGTTCACCTTTTTGTACGTTTATGAGTGTCCTACCCGTAGCCAAGAAAGGTCTCCCTAGAATAATCGGGATGTTCTTGTCTTCCTCAAAATCCAGAATAATAAAATCCGCAGGGAATATAAACTTATCCACCTTAACTAATATGTCCTCTACTATGCCTCTCGAATATGTGACTGACCTATCTACCAACTATAGTGAAATATTCGTAGGCTTTGGCGCGGGCAAACCCAATTCTGTGTAAACTGATAACGACATAAGGTTCACACTCGCCCCTAAATCACATAAACACTTATTAAATGACATGTTCCCGATTGTGCACGGAATAGTGAAATTCCCCGGATCTTTGAACTTCGGTGGCAACTTTCGCTGTAAAACTGCACTACACTCCTCTGTTAATGCCACTATTTCGAAGTCGTCCAATTTCTTTTTCCAGGACAGAATCTCTTTCATGAATTTCGCATAACTTGGCATCTGCTCTAGGGCTTCTGCGAACGGGATGTTAATCTAAAGTTTCTTAAAAACTTTCAAAAACTTCACAAATTGCTTATCTAATTTTTGTTTTTGGACCCTCTGCTGAAATGGTGGTGGAGGATATATAACTGGCTTGTCGTCTAACTTTGTTTTCTCACTTTGCTTATCCTCACCCTTGTTTCCTTCACCCACTTTACTGTCATCAACTTTTTCATTTGATATCGCTGAATTTTTTGCATCTTTACCAACGAGATGTTTTCCACTCCTCAACGTAATTGCTTGACACTGTTCGTGGTTTCCCTTCGGATTTCTCTCGGTATCACTCTGTAGGGTCCCTTGTGGCCTGTTATTTAATGCTAAGGCAATTTGCCCCATCTGATTTTCCAAATTCTTGATGGTCATTGCTTGGTTTTTCATCGCTGCCCCATTGCTTGTTATGTACTTCTACAACAACTCCTCTAAATCTGATTTTCTTTCCTGATGTTGAGCCGGTTGTTGGTGATTCTGAAAACCAGGGGATATGATGGTCGTGGAGCTTGGTGTTGCTGATTATTACTCCATGAGAAATTTGGGTGATTCCTATTCCCTTGGTTGTAATTATTTTGGTACATATTCTGTGGAATCCTGTTGTAGCTACCCACGAATTGCATGGATGCTGGGTTGATTGCACATTGATCTGTAAGATGCTCTCCCGCACACAATTCACATACGACCACAACCCGCTGTACCTATGCCTGTGCCTGTGTCTGTGTCCCCGACATAGCATCCAACTTCTTAGACAGTGCTGAAATATGCTCTTGTATTACCATTACACCATCTACTTCTAACATTTCAGCTGCCTTTGCTTGTGTCATTCTTATCGTGGGCCACTGATAGTTGTTAGCTGCCATTGTCTCAATCAAATTGTAGGCCTCCTCATAACTTTCAGCCATGAACGCTCCACCCAACGCTGCATCAATATTGGTCCTGAGATTCTCATGTAGTCCGTTATAGAAAGTATTCATTTGCAACCACTTAGGCAATCCATGATGCGGGCATTTTCTAAGCAATTCCTTGTATCTCTCCCGTGCCTCATACAGTGATTCCCTATGTTGTTGTTCAAATATCGTTATCTCATTCCTCATTTTTGTAGTTTTTGCTGGTGGGAAAATTTATGCAAGAAACTTCTGAGCAAGGTCTTCCCATGTCGTTATCAAACCCGGCGGTAGAGAATGTAACCAACTCTTCGCCTTATCCCATAAAGTGAATGGGAACAAGCAAAGTCTCACTGCATCATCCGACACCCCATTATACCTGAAGGTGTCATAAATTTCCAAAAAGCTGACTAGATGTTCATTCGTATCGTCATTTGCTAATCCCCCAAACTGAACTGAATTCTGGATCATTCAAACCATCCTAGGCTTGATTTCGAAAGTATTTGCAGTAATTGCGGACCTAATGATGCTCAACTACAGTTCAGTCACCTTGGGTGTGGTGAAGTCCCTTAACGCTTTCTGATCTTCAGCTGCCATTACCTCTTCTTTTTCAAAATTTTCAAAGTCTTCCCTTGTTTCCTTGATCCACTTACTTAACCTCTGAAACCGTCTCTCAATGTCGTCCTAAAAAAGAAGCAAGTCTAGATTTTTGGACCGAGTTTGCATAAACTACTTCAAAAACCTGAAATAAGACTAACAAAACGAAAATAAAAATTGTTTAAGTAAAACGATCTATACTAAATTATTCATCGGCAACGTCGCCAAAAACTTGTTGGGTAAAATCTAATTACACACAACACGCAAGTATACGTGGTCAACAAGTAATATAGTAATAAGTAAAGTATCGTTCCCACAGAGATAATTTAGAAAGAAACTTAACCTTACAATTACCAATTTCCTATTAATCCTAATTTTATTAAACTATTCAATTCAATGATTAAAAATTATAGAAACTAAATTAAAAAAACAAATAAACTACCTCAAAACAATCACAAATATCAAAATCTAGAATTTCAAACAATTAATGGAGAATTAGACTTATGATTTCACCCTAAACTTCACTCTGATTTCTACACCTTTATTCCAATTCAAATCACTATCCCAGTTTATTAATCAAGAACACGAATGTAGTACTAGCCACCTCTCGATGCACTAATACCGTATTAACTTAAATCCACAAATTAGATAGAAACGAGTTAAACACCTCAATCAATTAACTCACTATATCTCTATGTGAATTATAATTAAAGAAGGTTTAAGATTAAGTTCTCTATCCGATTATATGCGATGTCAAGCATATCTCTACCTTAACATTCATCAAGAATATGCTATTCACAAAATTCATGAACACATGCTATATTAACTAAGTCTAGATTCGAATATCCTCTCTCGATTCCATACAAATCCACAAAGAATTGTTGATCAAACAATTTATAAATTCAAGCAAAAATTAATATAGATAAACTGGAAAATAGCTTTTCGAACTGGAAATCAAAGTTTACAAAATCATTGTTTCACTTCAAGATCCACCATAAGCCTAAAAAGTGAATTAGTTCATCATAAATGAAATAACAACTGAATAATTCAAAGATAACATTCTTTCAATTACAAATATAGAACTAAGATGAAGAATAATGCAAAACACCCTTCACGTAGCCTTAATCTGCAATCGTCTCAAAAATCTCTTCAAAATCTCCCTCCAAAGCTTGCTATGAAAAATCTGGAATTAATCTCTGTAATTTGCCTTGTGTGTTCTCTCAATTCGTTGTTTGTTAAGCAATATATATCTAACATAAAGTCTCAGCCGAAATTCCATGTCAAAGAGAGTCCATATGCTAACCAAAGTCTAACAATCCTCTTCCCAGCAGTATTTGAACCAAGCCAGGACTCCCAGAAATTGGAACCCCCACCTCGGCGGGGGTATACAAGCCAAATAGGCCCTCCCCGGCGTGCTACCTCCCTGCTAACTGATATTGAAGACTCCCTAGCCCGGCGGGGGTGTACAGGCCAAACGAGCCCGGCCTGGCGGGCATGGGTTCTGCTAGTTAAGTTGGTTGAAGTTCATGCTTGATTCATTTCTTCCACTAACGCACTCCTTTTATGGTCAAACACCGCACCACCATACCTATACATAAAATAACAGGAAACGACTAAGAGAAGATGATAGAAACACGGATTTAACAACAATTAAGCTTAAATTAGACATCAATTAGTGGATATAAAATCCACTTATCAGTGAGTATTTTCTCTTTTGATTTCCCTTGTTCGAATTGAGAGTTTTGACTGATCGTAGATATTTGATCTTGTATTGGCAGTTTTGGGCCTACGAGAGGCTCCCATGTCTTCGTCCCGTTAGCCTATTAAGTTTAGACACCTATCCACGGGGACAACGATGGCATCACTCCACTTTGACGGAGGCTCCTATAGCAGAGGGTTTCACCCATTCCCGCTTACTGTTGGAGTTATTGACAGCCGATGTCATTACATGGGTTCCCTACTCTAAGGACCATTTGACAGTTGGCTTTGAGGGT
Organism: Panax notoginseng; assembly: GCA_016801055.1. NCBI lineage: Eukaryota > Viridiplantae > Streptophyta > Magnoliopsida > Apiales > Araliaceae > Panax > Panax notoginseng. Next base: position 125,144,265 of record CM029014.1, on the reverse strand, counting down.
GGTTTCCAGATTGGTGTCGAGTATGTGATGTCCACCCGTCATATTCCTCTCTTCACAGACGAAGGTTGGGAGCTCTATTTAGGAGAGTGTGCTATTAGGAGCACCACATGAGAGAGATTCGCATTCCGATCTATCCTTCTACCAGGTGTTGTTGGCATTTGTTGCAGCCGATCATTGATGTCCCATTGATGGGTTTTGATGGCTTTACTTTGTTAGAGGGACCTTTCACCCAGGAGGCTTTTTACCGCTGGTGGTTCCCTCGCACCATTGGAGCCCAGACCCACGGCACACAGTTTATGGGGGATATGGTTCCTGGCTCCGTTATGATGACGGATTGGATTGCCTGCGTTTGAGAGCCACTCATCTGACGTAGATTGATAGTTTGACCCATCAGTTGGACCGGGCACATTTCCTTATCCGATATTTGGACAGAGATCCTTCCGAGGTGGATGCTTTTGATCCTTCCAGCTCTGGGACTGGCCCTTCAGGTGGCCCATATTCAGATGGTTTTTCCAGTGCAGATCCTCCTTTATATCAGCCTAATATCCCTACTGGTAAAGATTTAGTGACTCAGGAGGAGTTACATCTGATGGATAAGTTAGATGATGTAGACATCAACACTATTGACTTCTTCTATTGTATTTCTTACTATATCTTTTGATAGGCCTCTGTTAGATATTGGGCGGCTGTGCCCCATTCTCGTTATATCTTTTGATAGGCCTTTGTTAATTGTTGGGCAGATGTGCCCCATTTCCCTGTATTTTTCAGTTGTATACAGAGATGAAGTATTTAAATGATGATATACTTAGGAATGTATGTATACTATTTTCCATTCCCTACATCATATAGTCATCTATTGTTTATCATGCATGTATTATGTTATGTATATGCATTTCCAGAGATGAGTTTAACATTGACCCCTGGATGGTCTCATGACACAGCCCTACAGATGTCTTCATCTACAGTTAGCCGGAAGAGCATACCCCACCAGTATTGGTGGCCTCCTCTTTGAGATTGTGGTATGACAGTTTGTTCTCCCTGGATCGGGTGACAGTTGATCAGTTGATGCGTCACTCTATGACCCTCCTGACGTTTCAAGTTCTATCGGGCTTTGTAGAGGGCATGTTGGATCATTGGGTACCAGATAGATAGGTATTCCAGTTTGTTACCCAGGAGTTGACTCCTACTTTAGAAGAGTATGAGCTTCTGATAGATTTGCCTTTAGATAGGCCTTGTGCTCGAATGGCTGTCGGTGACATGAGCCGACAATTTATGACCCTCAAAGGTTTGAGGCGCAGAGTTTCCCTGGACGAGATCTCCTCGGGGCATGTAGTGTCCATAAGTTTTCTGATTGACATATTTGAGTCATTGGAATGTTATATGCGGTACTCTGGGGATTTCACCATTTCAGAGGATGATTGGTGTGTTGCCCGAGTATTATACTCTTGACGTGTATAGTGGCTTATCTGTATATGCCATTGTACATGGACCACTTGAATATCAGCGTGATTATGGTAGTCTGGGATATCCGGGGGGACATACCATCTTACCGATGATTCTGGAAAAGACCTTGAGGTCGACCACATATTGCCATACCCATTCTGTAGGGGTGTTTGTAGGCGGTTCAGTTTTATTGTACGTGTGGTTTATGACACACTTGAGACCGATTAGCATTTTTCATCACCATGGGTATTTTGTTTCCCATGAGATAGCCATGTCATACTCCTTTCAACCGGTGGAGTGTACTGACGCAGCTTCTTGGTCAGCTTTCTTGTCAGGGATCGTAGATCCGTTTGATATTTTGTCGTGTTTAGGGCTTAGCTCCCCCTACAGCTTTATCACTCATGCAGCTGGCATGTACTATCTTCCCCTGGTCGGTTTGAGGGGTGTGACCACTTATCATCCACTAACTGTTATGGCACAGTTTGACCAGTTTCAGGATATTCATCCCCATGACGGGGTATTGGGTCACTGTAAGACCCCGAATTTTATGAAATAAAAGTATTCAATTTTTCTATTCAGTAAATGGTTAAATTGATAAAATTTTAAAGTTACGGGTGAAATATGAATTTTTTTTCAAAATAAGCAAGTGGTTATAAAATAATCATTGTTGTCGGGGAATATTCGTTTGGTCGTGGAATATTCTTTCTGTCGGGGAATATTCGTACGACGGCGCAGCTATTTGTGGGCCCCATAACGAATAACTGTCGGATGAAGAAAATGACAAATTTGAGTTTTTACAAATAACGGTGTAGTTGTTACCGTTAACACTGTTGGAATACCCGGTGGTTAAAATACAGTAATACGCGTTATTGCACAGTAGCACACGGTATTGCATAATATTTTTGAAATTATTGATTCTTACGAAGGAAGGCACTACTCAATAATTGTTGCAGTAATTACTGTTCAATATTTTATTTTATTGATTCAATAATTGCTACGTTGAAATTTTGTATTATTGTTGTTCAATAATTGTTGCTGCACAGTATTTTCCATTATCAGATCAATATTTCATATTATTTGAATAGTATTATTAGATAGCATTATTGGCAATGTCTAGAAAGTTCTGTCTAAGGAGAGGTTTGGTCATCTAATTGCGCGCCAGTAAGGAGAAATCCTTATTGGAAAGCCCCCTCTTTCCTGGGAACGGCCTGGTTGTCATAAATGTTATTCTGTAATATTATTTGTGAATAATTAATTATTGATTCATATGATAAGGAAATATTTATTTTATGTGGATATAAACGAGGGATATATTTTTGTGGTTAAAAATGAAGGAGTTAATGTTGAGGTTTTTATCAGTATTTTTGTTGGAATGGAGGTATTAAAAATTAGGGTTTTTGAGATATTTTGCGAGGGTTATAATTTTTAATCCGACCGTTGGATCGTGGTAATATTTGGATATGTTATACATATATAAGTTGAGTATATGTCCACAAATTTTGAACCGTTAAAAATGAACGTATGATTTATTATGAATTTTACGAGATGACTGGTTCAGAAATTGTTGAATTTTCAGAGTTTATCATTTTGGTGAAAAATTCTAGAATTGGTGGGCCCCACTTGTGGTTGGTGAAGAAATATGCTGAATTATATTTTAAATGTGGTGGGTGGGAATAGTAGCAGGTAAAGCCATCAGGTTGCAGGTCAAACCTACCAAAATTTTTCTATAAATAGAGGGCTAAGTTAGAATTGAAAATCACACCAGAAACATAAGCTTTCTCTCTTTCTCTCTCTATATTATGAAGCATATTTTGTGAGATTTTAGATACTTGGTGAGTTGCTATTCATCAGTGCAAGTTTCCTTCAGCATCATATCCGATATCCAGTCAGAAGTACTGCTCTTTTGAGGTAAGGGATTGTAAGGGATTGTAAGGGATAGTAAGGGATATTAAGGGTTGTTATGATTTTCAGTTTCGTAATTTTTCTGATCTTCAAAAATTCTGGAAAAATTTGAAATGATATTTTGATGAGTTTTCTTGATTGTATCCAAAAATGGTGATTTTTGGATGTATAGATTGAGAGTTATGAATTTTATGAGAAAAGACTATTTTAGAAGTAACAGCTTATAATTCCTTGTGGTTAACTCCAAAATTGATGAAATTTTTATTGGGAGTACATGTATATGATAGAAGTATACTCTGTAAATTTCAGAATTTTTGGATAAAAGTATAATTTTTGATAAATGTCTAAATATTCGGTGGTTTTGGCCATATGAAAAATAGTAAATGAGTTTTAAAAATTCTGAGAAAAATATATGTTCAATATGGGACTATATTATGCTAAATCCCAGAAAAGAAATATTTTTGGAACTGATTTGGTATTTTTCATGAAAATGGTCTAGTTATGAGTAAATGAATTAAATATGTTTTGTGAAGAAAGAAAATTGAAAAATAGGATTTTATGGCTTGAGAATCCTATATGAGGTATATGCAGATTTTTGATGAGGGTTTTGGTTATTGATGATGAAATTGTAAGAGTTGGCATTTTATGATGATTAAATGCATTAATTAGTAAAGTGTAAACAATTAAAATAAATTGTTTATAAATTTAAGTAATGTTATTCTTTCAATATCATTATACCGAAATATTGGTATGAATTTTATTGTAGAATTTCTATCTTTTGTGTCGGGGTTACTATTCATGAGTTACGAATATTACTCTTGAGATTAAAACTATATGTTGATCATATTATTTTTATCATCATATATAACATTTTTATAACCCTGATGTTGAAATTCTCTTTCACTGGAGTGTAAAGATGGATAGATTATTGGTATGATCATGACTAGGGTTCTCTTTGGCCTGTAGTGCAAAGTTGAATTGTGACTGGTATGATCATGACCATTGAATTTATAATTGAATATCTTAAGCTTAAGTGCAAAGGTGAATTGATCAACATGGTTATAATTATTGTTTATATAAATTCTGAAATGATTATATATTTCTTTGAGATATGAATATATTTGGCCTGTAGTGTAAATATGAATTGTTGATGAATATCTTTGGCATGTAGTGCAAAGATGGCCTGTTGATGAATATCTTTGGCCTGTAGTGCAAAGATGAACTGTTGTTGAATATCTTTGGCCCGTAGTGCAAAGATGGTTTGTTGATGAATATCTTTGGCCCGTAGTGCAAAGATGGATTTGTTAGTATGATTATAAACATGAACTGTGATTTGGTATAACCATGATCTTTGATGTTTCAGGTAAAGACAGGTGATGAAAATATTCTTCGTCCTGGGTGCGAAGAAAAATTTATAGTCACAATTATGATTATGAGTTATTCATATGATTGTGGAAAGGAACTGTTGAGTGATGTTACATGGATAAAATATTGTTGGTGGATTTTTAACATGGAGAAGATAATAGACTTTATAGTCTATTTGACTCTTCTAATGGATTGCTCGTTCCGCTGCAACTATGGTTGAAATTTTTATCATTTACCATATGTTCTAAATCTCTGATTTATTGTTGATGAAGGCTATTGATAATTGAATTATCTTTAGTCATGATATTCTTTACTGAGCTAGTTGTGCTCACCCTTTTGCTTCACAATTCCTTTCAGGTAATAAGAGTGTAGCTGGGTCGAGCGGGGGTAACAAGGGAATAGAACGGTGGTCATCATTTAGTAGTTATATTTGGTGAAGAAAATAGGGTGAGGCGAACCCAACGTTGGAAGGGTGTTTTGTCACTATCATACAAGATGTCTAATGACATACAACCTCGTGTCATCATAAGACAGGGTTGTGCTCATCCACTTGCTGAGTATATCTATGGGCACTACCTATATAATCTTGGTGTTTGTTTGAAGTATAATTCTCAATTTGAGACAGTGGAGATAATGATAAGTCAAGAGAAGACTCACCATTGGGAAGAATATGATAGTAATCTTCTCGTTTTTCTTTGGGGTCTATTGGGTCAACCAAGGATAATTCTGTGGCCATATGATATCTATCATAACCTAGAAGCATGGGCTCCCATGTACGAAGGTTTCCTTGAGCACTTCCCAAAGATTCTAATTTCTAAAACAGTTTTTGACTATACCTTTATGTAAGGTGTCATTATGAGGTGCTGTCCACGGTTGGGATATGAGTCACATTTGGTATTTATTTGTATCCAAACTTACAGCATATGTGTTGTTGTATTTTGCACGACAATTGTTGTAATAAAGTTGTAGTTGTTTTCTGTACCATGTATTTGACGACTCAGAATGGGTTGGGTGGAATGAACCTATTTTGGGGTCGTTACAGGTGGTATCAGAGCTTAGGGATATGATCTCTGGCGAAGATCGGGAAATAGAACTAGGAGGGGAGAGATGAGTAAATCCTTCGCTAGTGTGTCCTACCTAAGCTTATTTGTTGGTCAGTCATAATATCGGGATATTATGTGATATGTTAATTTGTTCAATTAACCCTTGTTTTGAAGTTGTATTCTAGAATGATATCTGAAATACAGGAGATGAGCAATGGAGAAATCATGATGATAAGGAAGATGGAATCAGAAATGAAAGCAAGGTATTCTCAACTCTTTGAAATACCAGGTACGTAAATTTCGGGGACGAAATTTCATAAGGAGGGGAGATTGTAAGACCCCGAATTTTATGAAATAAAAGTATTCAATTTTTCTATTCAGTAAATGGTTAAATTGATAAAATTTTAAAGTTACGGGTGAAATATGAATTTTTTTTCAAAATAAGCAAGTGGTTATAAAATAATCATTGTTGTCGGGGAATATTCGTTTGGTCGTGGAATATTCTTTCTGTCGGGGAATATTCGTACGACGGCGCAGCTATTTGTGGGCCCCATAACGAATAACTGTCGGATGAAGAAAACGACAAATTTGAGTTTTTACAAATAACGGTGTAGTTGTTACCGTTAACACTGTTGGAATACCCGGTGGTTAAAATACAGTAATACGCGTTATTGCACAGTAGCACACGGTATTGCATAATATTTTTGAAATTATTGATTCTTACGAAGAAGGCACTACTCAATAATTGTTACAGTAATTACTGTTCAATATTTTATTTTATTGATTCAATAATTGCTACGTTGAAATTTTGTATTATTGTTGTTCAATAATTGTTGCTGCACAGTATTTTCCATTATCAGATCAATATTTCATATTATTTGAATAGTATTATTAGATAGCATTATTGGCAATGTCTAGAAAGTTCTGTCTAAGGAGAGGTTTGGTCATCTAATTGCGCGCCAGTAAGGAGAAATCCTTATTGGAAAGCCCCCTCTTTCCTGGGAACGGCCTGGTTGTCATAAATGTGATTCTGTAATATTATTTGTGAATAATTAATTATTGATTCATATGATAAGGAAATATTTATTTTATGTGGATATAAACGAGGGATATATTTTTGTGGTTAAAAATGAAGGAGTTAATGTTGAGGTTTTTATCAGTATTTTTGTTGGAATGGAGGTATTAAAAATTAGGGTTTTTGAGATATTTTGCGAGGGTTATAATTTTTAATCCGACCGTTGGATCGTGGTAATATTTGGATATGTTATACATATATAAGTTGAGTATATGTCCACAAATTTTGAACCGTTAAAAATGAACGTATGATTTATTATGAATTTTACGAGATGACTGGTTCAGAAATTGTTGAATTTTCAGAGTTTATCATTTTGGTGAAAAATTCTAGAATTGGTGGGCCCCACTTGTGGTTGGTGAAAAAATGTACTGAATTATATTTTAAATGTGGTGGGTGGGAATAGTAGCAGGTAAAGCCATCAGGTTGCAGGTCAAACCTACCAAAATTTTTCTATAAATAGAGGGCTAAGTTAGAATTGAAAATCACACCAGAAACATAAGCTTTCTCTCTTTCTCTCTCTATATTATGAAGCATATTTTGTGAGATTTTAGATACTTGGTGAGTTGCTATTCATCAGTGCAAGTTTCCTTCAGCATCATATCCGATATCCAGTCAGAAGTACTGCTCTTTTGAGGTAAGGGATTGTAAGGGATTGTAAGGGATAGTAAGGGATATTAAGGGTTGTTATGATTTTCAGTTTCGTAATTTTTCTGATCTTCAAAAATTCTGGAAAAATTTGAAATGATATTTTGATGAGTTTTCTTGATTGTGTCCAAAAATGGTGATTTTTGGATGTATAGATTGAGAGTTATGAATTTTATGAGAAAAGACTATTTTAGAAGTAACAACTTATAATTCCTTGTGGTTAACTCCAAAATTGATGAAATTTTTATTGGGAGTACATGTGTATGATAGAAGTATACTCTGTAAATTTCAGAATTTTTGGATAAAAGTATAATTTTTGATAAATGTCTAAATATTCGGTGGTTTTGGCCATATGAAAAATAGTAAATGAGTTTTAAAAATTCTGAGAAAAATATATGTTCAATATGGGACTATATTATGCTAAATCCCAGAAAAGAAATATTTTTGGAACTGATTTGGTATTTTTCATGAAAATGGTCTAGTTATGAGTAAATGAATTAAATATGTTTTGTGAAGAAAGAAAATTGAAAAATAGGATTTTATGGCTTGAGAATCCTATATGAGGTATATGCAGATTTTTGATGAGGGTTTTGGTTATTGATGATGAAATTGTAAGAGTTAGCATTTTATGATGATTAAATGCATTAATTAGTAAAGTGTAAACAATTAAAATAAATTATTTATAAATTTAAGTAATGTTATTCTTTCAATATCATTATACCGAAATATTGGTATGAATTTTATTGTAGAATTTCTATCTTTTGTGTCGGGGTTACTATTCATGAGTTACGAATATTACTCTTGAGATTAAAACTATATGTTGATCATATTATTTTTATCATCATATATAACATTTTTATAACCCTGATGTTGAAATTCTCTTTCACTGGAGTGTAAAGATGGATAGATTATTGGTATGATCATGACTAGGGTTCTCTTTGGCCTGTAGTGCAAAGTTGAATTGTGACTGGTATGATCATGACCATTGAATTTATAATTGAATATCTTAAGCTTAAGTGCAAAGGTGAATTGATCAACATGGTTATAATTATTGTTTATATAAATTCTGAAATGATTATATATTTCTTTGAGATATGAATATATTTGGCCTGTAGTGTAAATATGAATTGTTGATGAATATCTTTGGCATGTAGTGCAAAGATGGCCTGTTGATGAATATCTTTGGCCTGTAGTGCAAAGATGAACTGTTGTTGAATATCTTTGGCCCGTAGTGCAAAGATAGTTTGTTGATGAATATCTTTGGCCCGTAGTGCAAAGATGGATTTGTTAGTATGATTATAAACAGGAACTGTGATTTGGTATAACCATGATCTTTGATGTTTCAGGTAAAGACAGGTGATGAAAATATTCTTCGTCCTGGGTGCGAAGAAAAGTTTATAGTCACAATTATGATTATGAGTTATTCATATGATTGTGGAAAGGAACTGTTGAGTGATGTTACATGGATAAAATATTGTTGGTGGATTTTTAACATGGAGAAGATAATAGACTTTATAGTCTATTTGACTCTTCTAATGGATTGCTCGTTCCGCTGCAACTATGGTTGAAATTTTTATCATTTACCATATGTTCTAAATCTCTGATTTATTGTTGATGAAGGCTATTGATAATTGAATTATCTTTAGTCATGATATTCTTTACTGAGCTAGTTGTGCTCACCCTTTTGCTTCACAATTCCTTTCAGGTAATAAGAGTGTAGCTGGGTCGAGCGGGGGTAACAAGGGAATAGAACGGTGGTCATCATTTAGTAGTTATATTTGGTGAAGAAAATAGGGTGAGGCGAACCCAACGTTGGAAGGGTGTTTTGTCACTATCATACAAGATGTCTAATGACATACAACCTCGTGTCATCATAAGACAGGGTTGTGCTCATCCACTTGCTGAGTATATCTATGGGCACTACCTATATAATCTTGGTGTTTGTTTGAAGTATAATTCTCAATTTGAGACAGTGGAGATAATGATAAGTCAAGAGAAGACTCACCATTGGGAAGAATATGATAGTAATCTTCTCGTTTTTCTTTGGGGTCTATTGGGTCAACCAAGGATAATTCTGTGGCCATATGATATCTATCATAACCTAGAAGCATGGGCTCCCATGTACGAAGGTTTCCTTGAGCACTTCCCAAAGATTCTAATTTCTAAAACAGTTTTTGACTATACCTTTATGTAAGGTGTCATTATGAGGTGCTGTCCACGGTTGAGATATGAGTCACATTTGGTATTTATTTGTATCCAAACTTACAGCATATGTGTTGTTGTATTTTGCACGACAATTGTTGTAATAAAGTTGTAGTTGTTTTCTGTACCATGTATTTGACGACTCAGAATGGGTTGGGTGGAATGAACCTATTTTGGGGTCGTTACAGTCACCGTTTATCATCTCGACTTCTGTCAGCAGAGGATTTGTGTGACGCCCCCAAAATAGGTCCACACAACCAATTCTGAGTCGCCAAATACATGGTACAGAAAAACAACTACAACTTCATTATTACAATTGTCGTGCAAAATACGACAACTCATATGTTGTGAGTTTAAATACAAATATTGTCTTCTAGACAATATCCAAACTCAAATAAGTCCTCATTACAATTATTGATACACTATTTTACAAAATAGTGAGGACTGCTAAAACAACTGACTTGAAACATCACTCCACACCGCGACTAGTTCCCGCTATATTCTCGCCTCCTGAGAAGAAAAATGGAACAAAAAGGATAAGGGTGAGCTCAACTAGCCTATTAAAGAATATTATGACTAAGATAATATAGAACAAATTATCGTTAGCCTTCAATAAATCAGATAAAATATAATGGACAACAAGTTTTAGATCAATATTCGCAGCGGAAATAACAATTCATTAGAAGAGTTAAGTAGAGAATGAAGTCTACTATCTTCTATGATTTAAAAGTTCATCATCAATATTTTATCCATGTAACATCAATCAATATACATCTTGAATCAAATATTCATCTTTGCACTACATGCCAAAGATATTCATTCGTATCACCAGTTGGTCATGCTCATCTCAACACATGTCCATCTTTGCACCACGGGCCAAATATATTCATCAGGTAATCATTCATCTTTGCACTATAGGCCAAAGATATTCAGTTATATCATCATTTATGACTGAGGATGATGAAAAAATATTTTTAAGAAACGAATCCAGTGAGATTAAAGGACAAAGATTAGGGATTCGTACTTTGGTTTATCCAAGTTCAAAAATACTCCATAATAATCAATTGTGGAGCAAAATTCAAGAATGAAGATCAAAACATGGATACAATTAAAGATAGTAACCATAATAGACAACTTGGACAAAGAAAAAAAATTTAATTTTTTTGTGAATTGTGCCGTATACATGAATTATGCTGTATACGTGAATAGTAACCCCGACACAAAAGGTAACAATTTTATAAGAAAAATCATACTTCCTGAATAGTACCGTATTCGTGAATAGTGTCGTATACGTGAATAATACTGTATACGTGAATAGTAACCTCAACATGAAAAGGTAATAATTTCATAATAAAATTCATACCAATATTTTGACATAATGATATTGAATGAAATAACATCATTTACGAAGAAAATAACATCCCTTACCTCAAAAGAAAAGTACTTCTGGCTGAAATATCGGATATAATGTTGAAGGAAACTTGCACTGAATAGAAACACTCAAGATATCTAAATACTCACAAAAAAACGCTCGATAATATAGAGAAAGAAAACTTCAGATTCTGGTGTGATTTTCAATTCTAACTAAGCACCCTATTTATAGGAAAGTGGTAGCACACCACTTTTTACAATGCAGCACACCACATTTGAAACCACACTTTGAAATTTCTTACCACACCAACAAGGACAAGAGTGGGGCCCATCCATTCTAGAAAATCTCCACCAAAATGTTTTAAATTTAAACAATATTCAGAAACTTCAATAATTCATAATAAATAGCCCTTTTATCAGAAAATTACTAATTTTATGTCCATTCCATATGAAATTTAATTCTCTACAACTTTGTAGAAGAAAATTTTTCTAAATTCCAAATGAAAAATGACTGAAATCGACATACGGATGATTTTTAATACATTCATTTTGACAAAATATTGATAAAACACCTCAACATTAATTCTTTCATTTATATCCACATAAAATAAATATTTTCTTATCATATAAATTAATAATTTATTATTCACCAATAATATTATAGAATCACAATAATGACGACCAGGTCGTTCTCAGGAAAGTAGGGCCTTTCCGATAAGGATTTCTCCTTACTAGCACGCAATTAGGTGACCAAACTCCTTTTCTAGACAGAACTTCCTTAGACATTACCAATAATGCTATCAAATAATATTATTCAAATAATATGAATTATTGATCTGATAATGGAAAATATTGTGCAGTGACAATTATTAAAACAACAATAATATAAAATATCAACATAGCAATTATTGAATCAATAAAATAAAATATTGAACAGTAATTACTGTTACAATTATTGAGTAGTGCCTTCTTATGTAAGAATCAATAATCCAAAAATATTGTGCAATATCATGTGCTACCGTGCAACCACGCGTATTACTGTACTTTAACCACCAGGTATTCTAACAGTGTTAACGGTAATAACTACGCCGTTATTTATAAAAAAACTCATACTTGTCATTTTCTTCATCCGACAGTTTTCTGTTATGGGGCCCACAAATGGCTGCGCCATCATACGAATATTTCCCGACAGTAAGAATATTTCATGAACAAACGAATATTTCCCGACAACAATGAATATTTTATAACCACTTGCTTACTTAAAATATTTGCGTATTTTACCCATAAGTAACTACATTAATCAAATCAACACTATAACAAAATAATAAATAGAGAAAATTCAATTTTATTCATAAAAAGTTGGGGTCTTACAACCTCCCATCCATATGAAATTTTGTCCTCGAAATTGACGTACGTACCTGGTGTTTCGAAAAAGTGAGGATACCTCGCTTTCATTTCTGATTCTAAATCCTAGGTCATTTCCTCAATAGTATGGTTACTCCACAAAATTTTAACTTGTGGTATAATCTTTGGGCGTAGGACATGCTTCTTCCTATTCAAGTTCTTGACAGGTACCTCCTCGTACGTTAAATCTTCGGTTATCTCGTCTGGTTCTAACTCAATAATGTGGTTTGGGTCTTTCACATATTTACGAAGCACAGATATGTGAAAACATTATGAACACGATACATGTTTGGAGGTAATGCAAGTCTATAGGCCACATTTCTTACTCGGTCAAGAATTTCAAATGAACAAATTGTGGATTGAACTTCCCTCTCTTCTCGAATCTTGTAACTCCCTTCCATGGAGCAACATGTAACAATACATAATCCCCAACATTAAATTCTACGTCATTTCGATGAAGATCTGCATAACTCTTTTGTCGATCATGTGCCGTTTATATACGTTGTAGGATCATTTGGATCTTCTCTGTAGTCATACGTACAAATTCTGGTCCCAACAACGTTGCTTCACCCACCTCGTCCCAGCATACTGGAGAACGACACTTTCGTCCATACAACTCCTCGAATGGAGCAATGCCTATACTTTTTTGATAACTGTTGTTGTAGGAGAATTCCACCAATGACAAGTATTTATCCAAATGTCCTTTGAAATCTAGGGCACAGAGTCTTAATAGATCTTTAAGAGTTTGAATAGTCCTTTCTGATTGCCCGTCTGTTTGAGGATGGTATGCCGAACTGAATCATAAATCTGTGCCCATAGCTTTCTGTAAACTAACCCAAAATTATGAAGTGAATCTTGGGTCACGATCCAAAACTATGGATACTGGCAAGCCATGTAATCTCACAATAACATTCACGTACATACGAGCAAGACATTCTATGGAATAAGTCTCCCGTTTTAGCAAGAAATGAGCAGATTTGGTTAATCTATCAACAATAACCCAAATCGTATCTATGCCTTGAGAAACCTTTGGAAAACCAGTAACGAAATCCATGGTAATGTGTTCCCACTTCTATTTTTGAATCTTAAGTGGTTGTAATGGACCCTTTGGCGCTTGAGGCTCCGCCTTTACACTTTGACAAGTTAAACACCTCGAGATAAACTCTGCGATTTCTCTCTTCATATTGCTCCACCAAAATATATGTCTAAGATCATGATGCATTTTAGTACTCCCACAATGGATTGCAAATGGTGTGTTGTGTGCCTCCACCATGATTCTATGCTTCAAGTCAGAATCGTTAGGACTGCAAAGTCTGGAGTTGACTCGAAGTATTCCTTCTTCATCGATTCTTGCTTCTAAAATAACACCTTCTTGTACTTACTTCTTCATACGCATCAGCTCTGGGTCTGTGGCTTGAGCAGCTTTAACTTTATCGAGTAAAGTCGGTTCTACTTGTATATTTGATATCATCACGTGGGTACTTGGAGCCTTGAATTCTATCTCCATTCTTTATAAGTCGTACAAAATGGGTCTTTGTGTTAACCACATCGCACTCGTACCCACATACGATCTTCTACTCAATGCGTCAGCTACCGCATTTGCTTTTCTAGGATGATATTGAATGGTATGGTCGTAATCTTTCAACAGCTCGAGCCAACGTCGTTGTTGCATGTTGAGTTCCTTTTGGGTGAAGAAATATTTGAGGCTTTTATGATCTGTATAAATCTCCACTTTCCTCCCATACAGGTATTGTCTCTAGATCTTCAATACGAAAACGACTGCTGCCAACTCAAGATCATGAGTAGGATAATTCCTCTCATATTCTTTGAGTTGTCGCGAGGCATAGTCTATGACTTTCCCATGTTGAATGAGAGCACATCCTAACCCTTTACCTGAAGTATCGATGTAAATAACAAATCCATCCGAACCAGATGGTATTGTCAGAACAGGTGCCGAAATGAGTCTCCTCTTAAGCTCTTGGAAACTCTTCTCGCATTCCTCGCTCTATAAGAATTTTGTATCTTTCTGAGTCAGCTGAGTTAACGGAATAGAGATTCGAGAAAATCCTTCCATGAATCTCCGATAATAACCAACTAAGCCCAGAAAGCTACGTACTTCGGTCGCTGAATGCGGTTGCTCCTAACTTTGTATTGCTTCAATCTTCGCCGGGTCAACATATACTCCATGTTTTGACACCACGTGCCCAAGGAAAGCTACTTCCTCAAGTCAAAACTCACATTTCTTTAGCTTGGCATATAGCTTGTTATCACGAAGCCTTTGAAGTACCAGCTTCAAATGGAGCTCATGATCTTCACGGCTTTTGGAATAAATGAGGATGTCATCAATAAAGACAACAACTAACTGATCCAAATATTCCTTAAACACACGGTTCATCATATCCATGGAAGCAGTAGGAGCATTAGTCAATCCAAAAGACATGACTAAGAATTTATAATGCCCGTACCGAGTTCTGAAGGTAGTTTTTGGAATATCCTCAGTTTTAATCTTTAGCTGATGATATACAGAACAAAGATCGATCTTTGAAAAGAATTGTGCTCCTTGCAACTTGTCGAACAAGTCATTAATACGAGGTAGCAGATAACTATTCTTGATGGTGACATGGTTCAATTCTCGGTAGTGTCGACGTCGGGATTTTTATTTGTCCCTTTTCTATTTCTTGTTCTTTGGTGTTCTCATTTTAGGTGAGATTTATTTGAAAAAACAAGTGAAAAAGGTCCGACATGTATATGTTGACGATTGGACTATAAGAGTCGCCAGTTGGTTTTTTAATTGGTTGTACCAACACAACCGAGAAAAGGTTTACACATTGACCCAGTAATATGACACTGCTAAACGGGTCTGTGAAACCGAGATTCATTAGGGTCCGAGGACTTGCTTATGCGGAGGGAAGATGTTAGGCACCCCCCGACATCCGTGTTACCACGGTGACCACCACTTTTCAAGAAACTGTTATATGAATGTGTGTGTGTGTGTGTGTGTGTGTGTCAATGTGTTGTTATTTGAAAGTAGTGCTATGCCTCGTTTGCACCTATATACAAAGGGTTTGAATTTGTGTAAAAATTCAGTTTTGAACAAGATATAGCAGTGATGTTTTATAGAAAAGGTTTTTCAAACCCTTGTGCTCAACAGTAATTGAGGCCTTTGATACTTCCATTTTATTAAATGTTCGGCTGGATTGTTTTTATTTTCGAGATACGAAGCATCTTCGAGAAAATAACGTACAAAGCAGTACCGAACTCCTCATGGGTATGAAAACCATCTAAGAAAATCCAAGCACCGTTAATAAATTTACAAGCTGCTTACAGCTGAAAATGTCGATCCCGGGAATCGAATTTAGATTTCGTACTGAATCTATGATCACATGATTCCTAGGCTCACATGATAACACAATTTATATGAAAACAGTAAGCAGTTATATATATAAAACCCATAAATATAAATATATATATATATATATATATATATATATATATATATATATATATATAGACATGATCAACCACCACGAAGCACCTCAATGGGGGATCAGAAATGTAAATAAAGCTGTAAAAGTGGTCAACCGCCACAGATTAAAATCCAGGCGGGACAAAACATAAGGAAACAATAAAAACGGTTAACTGCCACAAAGTAAACTCCAGGCGGGACAAAATGTAAAGAAAGCTGTAAAAACGATCAACCGCCACGAAGTAAACTCTAGGCAGGACGAGACGTATATATATATATATATATATATATATATATATATATATATATATATATATATATATATATATATATATATATATATATATATACGGAGAGGCTCTAAAGCGAACCTTAAAAAGCGAATCAAAGACGAACCGTCGTCTTTGGTGTCTATGGCGACGGTTCGACCCGTCGCCAAAGACTACATGGCTTTGGCGACGGATCGAACCGTCGCCATAGACACCAAAGACGACGGTTCGTCTTTGGTTCACTTTAGAGACGGACCGTGTATATATATATATATATATATATATATATATATATATATATATATATATATATATATAAGTAATTAAACGCTCCAGACATAAGTCTAGGCCCAATCAAGGCATAACTCGATAATGTTGGTCCATATATAAAATATATCTATATATATATATATACAAATTGAAATAAAACCACAGATCGAAGTCTGGGCATACACGCGCAACACGACTCTCAACGTGAAGAATAGTGTGTGCAAAGATGAAGAGAAAGGCCTTAAAGTGTGTAAGAAGGCTTATAGTGGACTGCCAAAGAAGACTTCTATAGCTTTAAATGGATGAACACTCGGCTCCCACTAGTAAAAAGTAGTTATATATGAGCTTACAAGTGTTTAAAATGAGAAAGCACTCAGTTTAGGGTGTGTAT
Source organism: Panax notoginseng (assembly GCA_016801055.1). Taxonomy (NCBI): domain Eukaryota; kingdom Viridiplantae; phylum Streptophyta; class Magnoliopsida; order Apiales; family Araliaceae; genus Panax; species Panax notoginseng. The sequence continues at coordinate 125,127,419 of CM029014.1, read as the reverse complement.
AGAGCAAATTGGGCGTGGCTTCTTCTCCTTTTTCTCTTACAAAATGGCCACCCCAAGCCCTCTATTTATAGAGGGGGTAGCCACAGCCATAGATGTACCTGCGGCTGCCCCAGGTTCCGCAGGTCTTGCCATCTCAAAGTACGTGCACGTATGCAACGTGATGTCCATTCGAACTTTTAGACCTTCAATCTGGGCATCCTACTGAGGTTTATAAGACCTATTTTGGATAACCATTGTCGAGAGTTACGCAATGACATAGGATTAGAGGTTGTACGAAGTCAGGAAGATGGGACCATGCCCTCCGGTCATCAAGCTTCAAATTCTATCCGTTGCCCTGCGTAATAGTCACTCGGGATTGGACTTCCTTGGTTCTTATAGGACATTGTTGTGTAGAAATGTATGTATGAGATGTTGAGACGGTGCAATGTGGCGTCAAGGTGGCAAGATGACGACTTTGCCCCTCACTGGGGTTATCTCCAGTTTGGGCTGATAAAGCAGACGTTACTCAGGGTTATCTTTGAGATCGAACTGCTACAAGTGTTGAAGGTTCTTAATATCATCTCTGAGGTGTCTCTGTCTTCTCGGTGTTATCTCCGGGCCTTGTACTGAGTGCCTCGGTGTGAGTGTCGAGTGTTCTGAAGCTGTTTGCATGGCTTTGAAACAAGCATTTTCGGGGTTATCTCAGCAACTGCAACTGCATTCCTTGGGGTTATCTCCAAGGTTGGTGTTGCTATTCCTGGTGTCGGGATTGAGACTGAATACCTCGGGGTTATCTCCGAGATGAATCGGCCTTCACCGGTGGAATTTTTGGTATTGGAACTGCATGCCTCGGGGTTATCTCTGAGGGTTGAATTGATACTTCCGGTGTGTGTTCTGGGGATGTGATTAAACTTTTGGTAATATCCGGACTGGATATGAGCTGTCTTCATGGGTTATCTCTGAAAGACGAATATGCCCTCCTGCAATGTCAGTAACGGGTGTGCAGAAAATTTCGAGTGTCTACATGTAAGACCCCAACTTATTCATAAATAAAATCGAATTTCCTCTAATTATTATTTTGAATAATAAGGTATTAATTTGATATAATAATTTGGTTATGGGTGAAATGTGCAAATTTTACAAAATAAATAAGTGGTTATAAAATATTCATTGTTGTCGGGGAATATTCGTTTGGTCGTGGAATATTCTTGTTGTCGGGGAATATTCGTGCGGTGGCGCAGCCATTTGTGGGCCCCATAACAAAAAACGGTCGGATGAAGAAAACGACAAATATGAGTTTTTATAAATAACAGCGTAATTATTACCATTAACACTGTTGGAATACCCAGTGGTCAAAATACAGTAATACGCGTGGTTGCACAGTAGCACACGGTATTGCACAGTATTGTTGAATTATTGATCCTTTCGTAAGAAGGCATTACTCAATAATTGTTACAGTAATTATTATTCAATATTTTATTTTATTGATTCAATAATTGTTACGTAGATATTTTATATTATTGTTATTTCAATAATTGTCACTGCATAGTATTTTCCATTATCAGATCAATAATTCATATTATTTGAATAATATTATTAGATAGCATTATTGGCAATGTCTAAGGAAGTTCTATCTAAGGAGAGGTTTGGTCACCTAATTGCGCGCCTGTAAGGAGAAATCCTTATCGAAAAGCCCTCTCTTTCCTGGGAACGACCTGGTTGTCATTATTGTAATTCTGTAATATTATTTGTGAATAATTAATTATTGATTTATATGATAAGGAAATATTTATTTTATGTAGATATAAATGATAGATATATTTATTGTGGTTATAAATGAAAGAATTAATACTGAGGTGTTTTATCAGTATTTTTGGCGGAATAGAGGTGCTGAAAATCATCCGCATGTGAATTTCGAGAATTTTCTGTTTGGAATTTAAAAAAACTTAAAACTACAAAGTTGTAGAGAATTAAATTTCCTATGGAAAGAACATGAGATTCGAATTTTTCTGATAAAAGAGCTTTTTATTATAAATTATTGAAGTTTCAAAAATTAAATATTTTTATTAAAATTATAGGTGAGACCCACTTTTGTTTTTTTTAAACATGTGGGCTACTGAAAATCTTTCAATGATGGCATGCTCCAGCTTGTTCAGCAAGTGTGGGCATAGAATGAAGAAAAAATAATAATATTATTTTATTATTTAGTCTGCTTTGGCGTTCTAGCATTTTTCTATAAATAGGGTGCTTAGTTAGAATTGAAAATTACACCAGAAACAAGTTATTTCTCTCTCTATAATATCGATCATATTTTTGTGAGTATTTAGATACTTTGAGAGTTGTTATTCAGTACAAGTTTACTTCAGCCTTATACCGATATTCTGTTGGGGTTTCGATACAGAAACGCACAGCGAAAATTAAAATTTAAAGCAATTTCGAATCCCTAAAACAGAATCCATGCGAAAAATAATTAATTCAGTGGTAAGAAATTATACCGATTGTAAAAGCTAGAATCGATGCGGTCGAATCTCCAACACAATTCAAACGGACTGCGTCTCTACGGTATCCACACGAACGCTCCACACGAATCGTCCTACGATCTGCAGAAGAAGGAAACGCGGTACTAGCCACCAAGGATGAGGATTTTTAAACTATTTTCTCTAGTCTCTCTCTAAGAGCGGCTAGGGTTTTTTGTTTTGACGTAAAAAATAAAGTGACTAATATATATCATATATATAGCAGTTAGGAGGAATTAATCAAAATTTAATGTTATTAAAATCCGAATTTATATATATCTTAATTAAGTCTTACTTAATTAATATACCTATATATAAATTATCCTATTAATTTAAATTCGTGATTTAAAATTATATCAATCATATTGACATATTTAAATCTTTACAATTTAAATTAATTTCCTTTTAATTACGTTCTTTGTGTGTGACCCTATAGGTTATTATTACGTTGGCAATAACTTTAAAATCATATTATAAAGTTATAAACGGTGAGCGGCATCTAGTAATGCATCACTGCTACCCAAGTAATAATAAGATTGATGATTCGATGCAACCTTTTTGTGACCAATGTTTCAATATAATTTAATCCCTTTAACCTTAATATCCTAGATTAAACTCGAGTCATGGAATGTGTCATACTCTTCATAATTTAATTTGAGTTTTCTTGATCAATGAGTAGACTATATGAAACAAATCACTATTTGAGTATGGTCATACATTTCATAGTCCTACTCAATCAAGAGGCCTATGGATATCACCTATAAAATATAGGATGGTTAAATTCCATCTAGATCACTCATATTTCTCACACGATTCACAATGAATCCAATAATCACCTTTATAGTCCACCCTATTAAAGGTGACATTTGATGATATCAAAGTACATAAATTCTCGTGTAGTAATATAGCGGTTTCAGGTCGGAGGACCATTACATCATTGTCACTATGAGAATTGCTAATGACACTTCGCATAATGCTCCATATAGAATTCTCATGGTGGGTCTGTCCAGTACATCGTTCTCTAACCTATGCATTGACTTAATATCTCATATATTTATGACCAATGAGATTTGGTCATCAGTCAATCCACATACTAGTCTCAATGCATCATTGTTGTCCCATCAACAATGATACTCGACTAGGGACATTTAAGAACAATGATACTAATTGTAATTATATAATATCATGTTCAAGTCACATACTTGAAACTATATAATTTGTATCACTATTCTAAGGAATTTTATTATGTTAACAATTATATTACGCAGTAAATAAAACCATAATAAAATCATTTATTTATTCAATCAACAATAATATCAAATGTTAAGCAATTATATCAAATAATTGGCCTCTAGGGCATAAATTCTAACATATTCCGATCAGAAGTACTACTATTTTGAGGTAAGGGATGTTATTTTCTTCGTAAATGATATCATTTCCTTCAATATCATTATGCCAAAATATTGATATGAATTTTATTGTGAAATTTCTACCTTTTTGTGTCGGGGTTACTATTCACGTATACGGCACTATTCACGAATACGACACTATTCACAGAAAAATAAAATTTTCTCTTCTTTGTCCAAGATGCCTATTATGGTTACTATCTTTGATTGTATCCATATTTTGATCTTTATTTTTAAATTCTGCTCCAGAATTGATTATTATGGAGTATTTTTGAACGTGGATAAACTGTAGTAACATTTGTTCTTTTGTCTCACTGGATTCATTTTTTTTAAGCTATTTTTCATCATCCTCAGTCCTAAATGATGATATTACTGAATATCTTTGGCATGTAGTGCAAAGATGAATGATTAACTGATGAATATCTTTGGCCCGTAGTGCAAAGATGAACAGGTGTTTAGATGAATATGATCAACTGGTGATACAAATGAATATCTTTAGCCTGTAGTGCAAAGATGAATATTGATTCAAGATGTATATTGATTGATGTTACAGAGATAAAATATTGATGATGGACTTTTAAATCTTAGAAGATAGTAGAATTCATTCTCTACTTGACTCTTCTAATGGATTGTTGTTTCCGCTGCAGTTGTTGTTCTAAAACTTGTTGTCTATTATATTTTATCAAATTTTTCTCTGTTGAAGACTAATGATAATTTGTTGTATATTATCTTAGTTATAATATTCTTTAATAGGCTAGTTGAGCTCACCCTTTTTCTTTTTGTTCCATTTTTCTCAAGAGGCGAGAATATAGCGAGAACTAGTCGGGGTGTGGAGTGATGTTTCCAGTCAGTTGTGTTAGCAGTCCTCACTATTTTGTAAAATAGTATTTCAATAATTATAATAAGGACTTATTTGAGTGTAGATATTGTCTAGAAGATAATATTTGTATTTAAACTCACAGTTCATGTGTTGTCGTATTTTGCACGACAATTGTAGTAATGATGAGGTAGTTATTTCTGTACCATATTTTTGGCGACTCAGAATAGGTGATGTATGCCTATTTTAGGGGCGTCACAGTTGGTATCAGAGCTTAGGATATGGTCTCTACCTAAGATTATTTTTTGGTCGGTCATAATATAGGGATATTATGTGATATGTTAATTTGTTAATTAACCCTTGTTTTATGGTAGTATTTGAGAATGGCAGCTGAGAATGTTAACAATGGAGTGAATGAGACCGTGGAGACACCTTTAATCACCACCCAGGGGAACGTGTAACAAGAAGGCAATATTCCTCCTGTAAACAACACTACCGAACAAATGATGAATGATGGAATGTTTAGAAGCTTTTTACAGTTTATTCAAAATTAGACGAGGGAGACTCGTGTACAAAATACGAGTGGAAATGATAGCAATGCGCGACTTGTCACAGTCAAACAGTTCAAAGAGTTGGGACCACTAGAATTTGCGGGAAAGCCGGATCCTATCAAGGCGGAGACGTGGGCTAAACAAATTACCAAGATATTTGATTTCTTGGGATGCATAGAGGAACAGAAGGTTCCATTCGCCACCTTTATGTTCTGTGGTGAGGCAGACTACTGGTGGGAGTCTGTGAAGCGTACCCAGCCAACCGCACTCAATATGTCTTGGGAAATGTTTCAGAAACTGTTTAATGACAAGTACTTTCCTGAAAGTATTCGTCATATTAAGGAGGAAGAGTTTATTAGACTGGAACAAAATAACATGATGGTGTCCCAATACGAGGCGAAGTTCGCAGAGTTATCCAGGTTTGCACTTCATTTGGTAGAGAATGAGGAATGAATGACGCGGATGTTTCTGAGTGGTCTAAAACCCGAGATTCGGCAATATCTTATATCTCATAAAGTTTTTTTATATTCAGATGTTGTAAATAGGGCTCAATTATTAGAGCGAGATAATGAGTATGTTCAACCGAGGGACCACAACCAGGGTCATACTGATAGCAGCAGTCATCGGACCAATGACAACCAGCGGGGAGGAAAATATTCGGACAAAATCGGTAACCACTCTGGTGGTAATCGTGACCATGATGGTAGAAGAAGCGAGTCGGGGGTAGATTTCAAAAAGAGAAGGTACAACAATGATAACGTGAAGACGTCAGCACCAACATCAACTGTTTCTAGGGGAGGAAAGCGAGCACCAATCGTTTGTTATAAATGTGGGAAAGAGGGACACATCAGCCCAAACTGCCCATAACAATCCAAGGTGTGTTATAACTGTGGAAAGGAAAGTTATACAGCTAGGGATTATCTTGTAGCGAAATTAAGTCCAGCAGGAATGGTGACTCCGAAGGCTGTTCCGGACAAGTCAAAGTCAGCGGTTCCTGGAAGAGCGTTGTCGTGACTGGCCAAAACGCGAGGAACCCGAACGAGGTGATCATGGGTAAGCTAATCATAAACTCTTTCGAAGTTTATACCTTATTAGATACCGGTTCTACCCATTCTTTTATCTCTCCTGCTTGTGCTCAATGTTTGAACTTGACCCCGGAGAAATTAGACTTTGACTTATCTGTTGAGACTCCGTTAGGAGAAACTTTCAATACATCTACTGTTTATAAATCTTGCTTGATCTAAGTTGGTACCATCACATTACCTGTCGATCTTATTTCTTTAAAAATACTTGCATTTGATGTGATTTTAGGGATTGATTGGTTAACTATTCATCATGCCAAAATTGATTATTTGCGTAAGGTTGTTAGTTTTCATATTCCTAACCAACATGTTATGCGCATTCAAGCTACCAAACCACTAAAGTCAATCACAATCATATCAAGCCATAAAGTTATTCGTTTATTGAAAAACGGATGTCAAGCTTTCTTAGCCCATGTCACGGACTTGAACAAAAACACGTCAGATTTGAATAATATTTTGATTGTTAGTGTATTTCCTGAAGAACTTTCCGGTCTACCCCCAGAACGTTAAGTTAAATTCTTTATTGACCTTGAACCATGTACAAAGCCCATTTCTAAAACCCCATATCGAATGGCTCCTATTAAACTTCAGGAGTTAAAGGTCCAACTACATGAGTTATTAGACATCAGGAATTGTATTGACTATCGGGAATTAAACCATGTCACCATCAAGAATATGTATCCGCTACCTCGTATTGATGACCTGTTCGACCAGTTGCAAGGAGCATAATTCTTTTCAAAGATCGATCTTCGTTTTGGATATCATCAGCTGAAGATTAAAACTGAGGATATTCTAAAGACTGCCTTCAGAACTCGGTACGGGCATTATGAATTCTTAGTCATGTCTTTTGGAATAACTAATGCTCCTGCTGCTTTCATGGATATGATGAACCGTGTGTTCAAAGAATATTTGGATCAGTTCGTTGTTGTCTTTATTGATGACATCCTCATCTATTCCAAAAGCCGTGAAGATCATGAGCACCATTTGAAGCTGGTACTGCAATGGCTTCGTGATAACAAGCTATATAACAAGCTGAAGAAATGCCAGTTCTGGCTTGAGGAAGTAGCATTCCTTGGGCACGTGGTGTCAAAACATTGAGTATCTGTTGATCTGATGAAGATTAAAGCCATACAAAGTTGGGAGCAACCGAAGTCGGTGACCAAAGTACGTAGCTTTTTGGGCTAAGCTGGTTATTATCGGAGATTCGTGGAAGGATTTTCTCGAATCGCTACTCCATTAACTAGCTGACTCAGAAAGATACAAAATTCGTATGGAGCGAGGAATGCGAGAAAAGTTTCCAAGAGCTCAAGAGGAGACTCATTTTGGCACCTATTCTGACAATACCATCTGGTTCGGATGGATTTGTTATCTACAGCAATGCTTCAGGCAAGGGGTTAGGATGTGTTCTCATGTAACATGGGAAAGTCATAGTGCCTCGCGACAACTTAAAGAATATGAGCTGAATTATCCTACTCATGATCTGGAGTTCGCAGCAGTTGTTTTCGCGTTGAAGATTTGGAGACACTACCTGTATGGGGAGAAAGTGGAGATTTATACAGATCATAAGAGCCTTAAATATTTCTTCACCCAAAAGGAACTTAACATGACGCAACGACGTTGGCTTGAGATGTTGAAAGATTACGATCATACCATCCAATACCATCCTGGAAAAGCGAACGTAGTAGCTGACGCATTGAGTAGAAGATCATATGCGGGTACGAATGCGATATTGTCAACGCAAAGGCCCATTTTGTATGACTTGCAAAGGATGGAGTTAGAGTTAAAGACTCCAAGTACCCACGTGATGATATCAAACATACGAGTAGAACCGACTTTAATCGATAAAGTTAAAGCTGCTCAAGCTACGGACCTAGTGCTGATGCGTATGAAGAAGAAAGTGCAAGAAGGTGTTATTCCAGAAGAAAGAATCGATGAAGAAGGAATACTTCGAGTCAACTCCAGACTTTGTGTTCCTAATGATTCTTACTTAAAGCATAGAATCATGATGGAGGCACATAACACACCATTTGCAATTCATCTAGGGAGTACCAAAATGTATCATGATCTTCGATATACATTTTGGTGGAGCAATATGAAGAGAGAGATCGCGGAGTTTATCTCGAGGTATTTAACTTGTCAACGTGTAAAGGCGGAGCATCAAGTGCCACAGGGTCCATTGCAACCACTTGAGATTCTGAAATGAAAGTGGAAACACATTACAATGGATTTTATTACGGGTCTTCCCAATGTTTCTCAAGGCATAGATGCGATTTGGGTCATTGTTGATAGATTAACTAAGTCTGCTCATTTCTTACCTATACGGGAGACTTATTCCCTTGAATGTCTTACTCATATGTATGTGAATGAGATTATGAGATTACATGGTATGCCAGTATCCATAGTTTCGGATCGTGACCCAATATTCACTTCACGATTTTGGGTTAGCTTGCAGAAAGCTATGGGCACGAATTTACGATTCAGTTCGGCATACCATCCTCAAACGGACGGGCAATTAGAAAGGACTATTTAAACTCTTGAAGATCTATTAAGACTTTGTGTCCTAGATTTTAAAGGGAGTTGGGATAAGTACCTACCATTGGTGGAATTCTCCTAGAACAACAATTATCAAGCAAGTATAGGCATGGCTCCATTCAAGGCGTTGTATGGAAGAAAATGTCATTCTCCAGTATGCTAGGACGAGGTGGGTGAAGTAACATTGTTGGGACCAGAATTGGTACGTATGACTACAGAGAAGATCCAAATGATCCGACAACTTATACAAACGACACAAGATCGATAAAAGAGTTATGCGGATCTTCATCTAAAGGATGTGGAATTTGATATTGGGGATCATGTATTGTTATGTATTGCTCCATGGAAGGGAGTAATAAAATTTGGGAAGAGAGGAAAGCTTAATCCAAGATTTGTTGGACCATTTGAGATTCTTGATTGAATAAGAAATGTGGCCTATAGACTCGCATTACCTCCAAGCATGTCTCGTGTTCATAATGTTTTTCACATATCTATGCTTCGTAAATATGTGAAAGACCCGAACCGCATAATTGAGTTAGAACCAGACGAGATAGCCGAAGATTTAACTTACGAGGAGGTACCTGTTAAGATCTTGGATAGGAAAGAGCGTGTCCTACGCACCAAGTGTAGACACTCAAAATTTTCTATACTATTGTCACTAACATTGCAGGAGAGCAGATTCGTCTTTTAAGAGGGAACCCTGAAAGACGATCCATATCCGTTTCGGATACCACCGGAAGTTCAGCATCAACCCCAGATCGCAATCTCGGAGTAACAATTCTAATCTCGGAGATAATCCTGAGGCATGCAGATTAATACCGGCACACACACCAGAGAAGACTGATTAATCTCAGAGATAACCTCGAGGTATCCAGTCTCAATCCCAACCATGGGAATAGCCACCAACCTTGGTGATAACCCCAAGGAATGTAATTTCGGCAATAACCCCAGAAATGCTTGTTACAAGTACGATCAGCTTCAATCTCGGTGCTCACAACGAGATCCACTGTACCAGCCCGGCGATAACATCGGGAAGACAGGCACACCTCAAAGATGACAATGAGGACCTTCAATAAATTGCAGCAGTCCAATCTCAGCGAAGCCTGAGCAATATCTGCTTTATCAGCCCAATCCGGCGATAACACCGGTGAGGGGTAACATTGTCATCTCGCCAACACGATGCCACGCCACGTCGTCTTAACATCTCTACGTAATAATGTCCCACAAGACTAACCAATCCCGAGTGACTATTGTGCGGGGTAACGGATGAAAGTTGAAGCTTGAAGACCGGAATAACTCTAGTCCCATGCCATCGTATAACTCTCGACAACGGCGGTCCGAAATAGGTCCTGTATACCTCAAACGGATGCCCGAATTGCACTTCTGAAGATCTGAGTGGACATTACAGTGCCCGAGTGCACGTACTTCGAGACGACCCGACCAAGAAAAACCTGGGCCAACCCGGGTTGCCTCTGGTACACCTATGGCTAATATGCCTATAAATAAAGGGCTTGGGGTGCTGATTTTTCAAGAAAGAACGGCGAGGAAGCCCTGCCCAATTTTCTCTGCACTCATCCCATGCAGTGTACTTTCCCCTTTTAAACACCTGTGAGCTCATATATAGCCTCTTTTGTACCTACAAAAGCCAGTGTTTACCCACTCTAAAGATATAGAAGTCTTCTTTAGCAGTCAGCTGTAAGTCTTCTCACACAGTTTAGAGTCTTTCTCTTCATCTCTGCACACACCCTTCTACACGTTGAGAGTCGTATTGCTCGTTTTTGCCCGAACTTCGGTCCGTGGTATCATTCCAGTTTATATATATATATATATATATATATATATATATATATATATATATATATATATATATATATATATATATATATATATATATATATATATATATATATGACTAACATTATCGAGTTATGCCTATATTGACTAACTTCGGTTGTGCCTCGATTGAACCTAGCTTCCTCTAGCATTTATATATATTTATATATATATATATATATATATATATATATATATATATATATATATATATATATATACTGTGTGTCGAACTCTGTTCGATGAGCCTAGATTTTATATCCGGTGCGTTTACTCGCTTTTATATATATGTATTTATTATATATATCAACTGTGGTCGAACCTTGTTCGATGAGCCTGAATTTTATATCTGGTGCTTTTATCTCTTATATATATATATATATTTCGTCTCACCTGGAGTTTCCTCCGTGGTGGTTGATCGCTTTTACAGCTTTATTTATTTTTCGTCCCGCTTTGAGTTCCCTCCATGGCGGTTGACCGTCTTTACAGCTTTATTTACGTTTTCGTCCCGCCTGGAGTTTCCTCCGTGGCGGTTGATAGCTTTTACAGTTTTATTTACGTTTCTGATCCCCCATGGATGTGCTTCGTGATTGGTGATCATATATGTATATATATTTACCGCTTTTATATATATACCTGCTTACTGCGTTTATATCAATTGCGGCATCATGTGAGCCTAGGAATCATGTGATCACAGATTCAATCCATTGGATCTAGATTCGGTTCCCGTGATGGACCTTTTTAGCTGTAAGCAGCTTGTAAATTTATCTGTGATGTTTGGATTTCCTCAGATGGTTTTCATACCCACGAGGAGTTCAGCACCTTTTTGTACATTTACTTTCGTACGGATGCCTCGCATCTGTTAAATAAAATCAATCCAGCTGAGCATTTAATAAAATGGGAGTGTAAAAGGTCTCAATTACTATTGAGCATCTGGGTTTGAGAAAACCTTTTTTATAAAACATCACTACCATATCTTGCTTAAAATTGAATTTTTACATAAAATTCAAACCCTGTGTATATAGGTGCGAACGAGGCCTCGCACTACTTCTAAGTAACAGCACATTGACCCACACACACACATTTAGATAACAGTTTCTTGAAAAGAGGCGATCACCGTGGTAACACGGATGTCGGGGGGTGCCTAACACCTTTCCTCCGCATAACCAAGTCCCCGGACCCTAATGAATCTCGGTTTCACCGACCCGTTTAGCAGTGTCACATCACTGGGTCAATGTGCAAACCTTTTCTCGGTTGTGTTGGTACAACTATTTAAAAAACCAACTGGCGACTATTAACAGTCCATCATCGACATTATACATATCGGACCTTTTTCACTTATTTTTTTCAAACAAATCTTACCTAAAATGAGAACACCAAAGAATAAGTAACAGAAAGGGACAATTAAAAATCCCGACGTCGACACCAAGGTTAAACCACAGGTTAAGGTTTTGTGGAGGAACCATGCTATTGAAGAAATGACCTGGGAGTTGGAATCAGAAATGAAAGTAAGGTATCCACATCTTTTCGAAACACCAGGTACGTACGTTAATTTAGAGGACGAAATTTCATAAGGAGGGGAAGTTATAAGACCCCAACTTATTAATAAATAAAATCGAATTTCCTCTAATTATTATTTTGAATAATAAGGTGTTAATTTGATATAATGATTTGGTTATAGGTGAAATGTGCAAATTTTTCAAAATAAACAAGTGGTTATAAAATATTCATTGTTGTCGAGAAATATTCGTTTGGTCATGGAATATTCTTGTTGTCGGGGAATATTCGTACGATGGCGCAGCCATTTGTGGGCCCCATGACAGAAAATGGTCGGATGAAGAAAACGACAAAGATGAGTTTTTATAAATGACAGCGTAATTTTGACACCCCCAAATTTGGGTTACCTGACCCCCGAGTTTGGCGCTCACGATCCACAATATAAATAACATTTAACTACCCATTTAAATATGAATAGTAATACATAAGTCATTAACATATATTGTTAATACATAAGTCCTAGGTCCACTAACCTTAACATTACAGAAATACCCCTTTAGATATACAAAAAGGGTTTACAATACAATATAACATAATAATATTTTTTATCATAACTAATTTATAACTATGTCTTTTCCCTTGTTCTTCTTAGCAGCACCTTCTGCAACTTCGTCCCTAACTGAAAAGTTTTATTTATAGCAAGGGTGAGTAACAAGTTTGCCCCGCAAGTTAAGACATATAATAAATGTATACGAATCAATAACAACAGACTATCTATTTTGATAGAATGAAACCAAAGTTCGGTGAACTTTGAAATAGCTGAACAAATCGTTATTCAATAACAAGTCTTCTCGTATTCTAGGCAACGCAATAATCTGATAATGAAATAGTACAACGCTTTCAAAGTTTCTACGATATTCAATGGATAATCAAGAATTAATTCTACGAAATAGCAAAGTGGAATGTTTTCCAGATTTATGTTGAGTGATCACACTAGATCTAGAACTTCTCTTCTCGAGTAACTATCAAAGATTGGACTTCGATATACCCAGGTGTATCAGATAACCATAAAGATTAAATCATACCCCTCTACAAGTACTTAGAGCCGGCCAACTCCTTGTACCCTATATTATGCATAATACTTAACAGCGCGCAATGGTCGAATATACAACCCAAAATGTTCCCTTTATATAAAAGGTTGTTCTTCTCAGTCTCAGAATCAAGATTTAACAACGAAATACTGTGATTTCAAATTCTATCTACTTATTGATCTAGTCAAAACAATTGACATCGATCTATCAATAACAATTGATTTCTCTTCTCGTATTTATCAAGTTCTAACAATAATTAACCATTAAAATAATTGAATGAATATAACTCAAGGTTGAGTTAGGAAACTTGCCTTTCGCGTTGATTACAGCTACATAATATAATTAACTGCGTTCGTAAGACCTATAATCAATAATGTCGGTCTCACAATTAGCACAATCATTTATAACACGTAACACTGTATTTTACAGTCAAACTTCTCCTAGGCACATTACCACATAATCACATCAGTATTTATAACCTATATAAACACTTATCTAGTTTAACTATTTCGGTCTGGTTGGATTTCGATCCATTCTTGGTGTTCTGGTTACCCTATCCGACAATTAACACATTGATTGTCAATTAAACTTGGTCTCTAAGCTTCAATATTATTTTAGATAAGTCAAATATCATTTATAATATTTTCTGGAAGCTTTTAATAATTTATAAACAATTATTATAATTTATAATAATTTTTCAAACACTTAAATTATTTTTAAATAATTTAATTATTAAATAATCTTATCATTATTAATATTTAATAATATAAAAATATTAATAACATACTTATCAAAATATTAAAGTTATTATTAATAACTTAAAATATTTTTAAATCATCAATATTCTACTTAAATAATTTTTAAAGTAATTAAAATCATTTTTAAATCATCACCATTAATATTTAAATATTAATGTAATTATTATCAAAATATTAAAATTCATTAATTATAACTTAAAATATTTTTAAAATATTTTTCTCACTTTTAAATGATTTTTAAATCAATAAAATCATTTTTAATTCATTTATTTAATATCATAATTAAATACATCTACTATCATTTATTAATGAGAATTCTCCAAAAATATTAAAAATTATATTTTATAATTTAAAATATTTTCTAACACTTTATTCTTATTTAAAATAATTTTTAAATCATTAAAATCATTTTTAACTCATTTATTTAATTTAATAATTAAATAAATCTAATATCATTAATATTAAATTATTAATGAAAATTCTCTAAAAATATTAAAAGTCACATTTTATAACTCAAAATATTTTTAAATGCATTATTCTTATTTAAAATGATTTTTCATAATATTAAATCATTTTTCTCTAATTTATTTAATATAATAATTAAATAAATTAAATACCTTTAATATTTAAATAATTATAAATATTAAAGAAAAATATTCTAATTGGTCAAAAATTATTTTTCATAATTTAAAATAATTTTTAAAACCATTTTTGGTAATTTTTAGAATTTATTTCTATTTTTTAATCATTTTCTGGAAATTCAGAAAATAAAATAATTAAAACCGTCATTGTTGGTCTTTAGCGACAGAAAGCGTCGCTGTTGGTGTTCTTGAGCTCAAGAACACTGACAGCCAGCTTAACAAGTGGTCAACTTGACCGGCTTTTAATCTTTGTGTAATTCGATTCTGGGTTAGCTCTAACTGTGATCGTGTAGTAGGAATGTAGCACTACAATCTCCAATCAATAACTGGGTCAAATAATATCAAAGCATGAAGATCTGGACCCTCAAACCTCCTGTCAGACGCCACCTGGGTTTTCTGGGTAACCCAGAAACCCGGCCAGCTTCGAGGGTCCTATTTGGGCTCGATCAATACAATTTTTCGGTAATCGATTATGTGGTCCAGTCGTTCAAAACTATAGGTCTCATGTCATACAACAACACCATAACACTAACCCAGTACAACTTCATAACACACGCAAGATTCGAACTGGTCAAACATAGTCAGAGATCATGTTCATACACTTTCTGGAATTTCTAGAAAAGTGTTCCCGTGATCAGATGGTCAAATTTGACCATCCACTACATCAATCCTGTTAATGTTTTGCGTGATCTACAACCATGGATCTGTAGTTAACATTATAGGCTACAAGATCTACCAAACAACAACATCAAAAACCAAATTGGCTAACAGATCCGGAACATATAATAAGTTGTCAGAAGCTGTTTTAAATTTCTGGGCTGCCCAGATTTTTGAGAAGTCAACGGGTTTTGACCTTAAATAACTTGAAATCTAGCTATTAACTGACCCTGATTTCACTTGCAGATCCAAGACAACATGTCAGGCTACAACTTACAACATTAAAACATTACAAAGCATGAATACATGAAGATCTAAGCCAACTGACATTTGCTTGTCAGACAACCTTAGAGCTCAAGAACAGATTTTGGAAAAATCACTTTTTTCCCATTTTGATGTTATGGATCCATCATGGATCAAAATAGATCGACTAAAAACACCTTCTAACACAAATACAAACACTTAAACACAAAAAAAATTTCAAAGCATACAAGATCAAAAATAAAAATTAGGTTTATACCTTCTTGCTCAAATCTTGATCTTGACCTTCCTAATCTGAACTTGATGTTTCTAGAGGTGATTTAGTGATTGATCTACCTTAGAATTTTGGAGCTTTGGATGGGAGAGAGAGTTGGTGAGAGCAAGAAAGCAAAATGGCTAAGTTTTTATGATTTTCTCTCCCTAAATCTCTTATATAATTGATTCAATGAATGCCCAATGCTAGCTGTCGGTTTTGATCAGTAAATGGCTGAAATATATGTCACAATGCTCAAGCAATTAGGTCACCAACTAAAGGTATTGCCAAATTTACAAGTTAGCTCATTTAAAATGTAAAAAGGGTATTTTAGTAACTTGCAAAATGTATTTAATGGCAATCTTGTCCAATGCACAAACCCTTAGGGTTTAGGGTTTAGGGTTTAGGTTAGGGTTTAAGGTTTGGACCCTTTAGGGTTTAAACCATTTAGGTTTGCAATTTAATTTTCAAAATTTTCGAATTTCGATTTTCAAAATAGAAAATTAATTTTCTAAAATTATAATTAGGATTCAATAAATATATTAATATTTCCTAATCATAAAATTCAATCTTGCTAATTAGAATTAATATTCCTCATTAAAATTGCTTAATATAGCAATTAGGGTCAAAATGGTCATTAGGATTTATAACCCATGAATTAGGGTTTTAATTAGAAAAATAAATTTTCTAAATTACAAATAGGGTTTGTAAAATAGAAATTAAGATAACCAAAATATAATTAGGGCTTTCTAATCATATTAAAGTTTAATACACACAATAGGCTTGCCAATTAGGATTATGATTTCCTAATTTAGGGTTTAGGAATCATAAATTTAAAATTAGGGTTTCTCGGCTTTCGATTAGGGTTTCCAACGGTACGTTAGGGTTTCTAATCTTGAAATTAGGGTTTCTAATCTCTTATTAGGTTTTATTAATTTTAAACCTTATCCGATCAATTATTGATCAATAAATTTCTTCGGTATAAACACAAACTCATTAAAATAATTATTTTAATTATATTTTCTACCGAATCCCTATCCAGAAATTAGGGTTAGGGTTTCTAAAGCTGTTAAGCACAATTCTACTCTAATTTTATTAGTCAATACACAAATTGACTTTCTCGAGACTCGTATCACCGATACTTGTCACATAAATGATAATTAATATTGATATTAATTTTAAAAAAAAATTATTCGCAAATTTTTGATTATTCGAAATCTCGGGTTATCACATTCACCCCTCCTTAAAAAAGGATTCCGTCCTCGGAATCACCGCTTTCTTATTCTCTACAATCTTTTAAAGTTGTATCATCAATTCAATTTTATCAACATAATATTAATTTGTGTTTCAAATTCTAACCTGTGACTTGAATCTTTTAAAAGAAAACAATTCTCAGAAATATCTGACTCAATTTACTCGCGTAATTAAATTTCTAAACGAAATCATTACCTGTTGCGACCTCCTGAGCAGCCACAGTGTCCTGCGCCGTCATGTTGAATGAACAGGCTGTTGGTCTTCCTGGCTGTGTAGGTCCTCGAATCGCCAAGGTTCCGCCACCGGGTCCCTTGTTGACACTTTCCTTTTCTGTATTTTTCCTCGGACAGTTCCGAACCAGATGATCAGTTGATCCACAGGCATAACAACCTTGTATCTTCTTCGGACTGGGACAATTGGGTGACATGTGCCCCTCTTGCCCACAATTATAGCAAACGCCTTTCTTCTTTAGACAAATACCTGGATGATTCTTCCCACAGCTCGCACAAGGCTCTCCTCCTTTCTTATTCCCTTTAGTCTTATTACCCGGCTGGGTATTCTCATTCCATTTCCTTTTGCTAGGGTTACTTCCGCCACTGCTTCCACCATCATTTGTCTTCTTCTTCTTCTCCTGATGAAATCGAGACGCAGCCTCGCTCCCTCCTTCCGTAATTAACGCTTTTTCCATCAAGGCCGCGAACGTGTTGATCTGCAATACCGCTACCTTGTTGAATATTCCCGGCTTCAGTCCGCTCTTAAATCTTTGCGCCTTTCTTGCTTCTGTGTCCACCTGATGAGGTGCAAATCTTGCCAACTCGTTGAATTTGGCAGCGTATTCTGTTACCGAGATGTTCTCCTGCTTAAGTTCTAGAAATTTAACTTCCATCCTGGATTGCATACTTGGCGAGAAGTAGTTCTCGAAGAACAACTCCTTGAATCTTGTCCACAACACCACTTCTGTACCAGCTCTCGCTTGGTTTGTCTCCCACCAGTAATTAGCTTCTCCCTTCATCAGATAAGTTGCAAAAGTCGTCTTTTGCTCTTCTGCCACACATGCAATGATGAATGCTTTCTCCATCTCCTTTACCCAAGTTTGGGCTTCAATCGGATCTGTGGTCCCTTTGAATTCAGGCGGTCCTACCGCTTTAAAGTCCTTGAAATTGGCCAATCTATCAGCTTGATGATTCCTCACTCTTCCTCTTCCTGTGGGAGCTCTATTCTCCATACCTTGGGCTATCATATCCGTAAAGTTTTACATTGGGTCAGCTTGACCTCCTTCATTATTTACCGATTTCTCTTCCCGTTGGTTTCGATTCTGTCGTCTAGGCGGCATGATCTGATTTAAATAAAAATCTTATATTAATTCTTTTTCTCTACACAAATTCTTAACACAATAAGAATTCAAAAAATAATTCTCATATAATTGCATATATATTCAAATAGCATATAGTACTTAACACATATTACTATTCCTTTTTAAATCATATCAGGATTAATAGCATAACTTTACACAAAAAGTTGCAATTCTTCATTCACACACAGTTATTACCCGTTCGTCAAACTTACCACACCTATGAGTTCAGGAACTCACCACAATTATACGAGTGTATGAACTTCCTAGTCAGACCTTTGGCGTCCATTCGCTGAGGGGTTCAAAACACTTCATATAAATATGAGTCATTAACTTACCATAAGTATGAGTTTTAAGAACACACAAATTAATCATAATCTTATATTCATATAGAAAATAAGGATTTCATTCATACAAACATATATATATACATATGCTTACACATCATTTTCGATATTACAACACTTAATATCATAAACTTCTACCCAAAAAGATACTATTACATATTTCTAGGTTGTCTACCGATCACTCCCTTCACCAGTCTTCTTCTTGATGGGACACTTGCTGAATCTGTGACCCGTCTGCCCACATAAAAAATACTTCCTCAAATTCGGCTTAGGACAATACAGAGAAATATGTCCTTCCTTCTTGCAGTTGAAGTACACGTTCTTCCACATCATGCATTCTCCCGCGTGAGTCTTCCCACACTTACTACATGCTTGCTTCTTCTTCGGCCTTGATTTTTCAGATTTAGGGCTGTCTTTTTCCCTCTTTCTCTTCTTCTTGTCCTTCTTGCTGGTTCCTTCAGATGATCCACCACCTTCAGCCTTCATTCTATCCACCTACGCCTTGAGCTCGTTCCATTCTTCAGTCATTTCGCGTAATGCTCGCTCTGTCTTCCACAATTCCTCCAAGAGAAACACTTTGCTCCAAAGTTCTTGAACCTCTGCAGATTCGCGATCTCGTTCTCCAACTTTAGTCTTATTCTTTAACTCCACCTTAGCTGGCTCAGACTCTACCTCCTCATCTCCACTCAGATACATCTCGGGATAATCGTCATGATAGCTCCCCAGATTAACCGTGGGTTCATCTTCTCCCACCTTTTCCACTAATTTTCTTTGCACTGGCACCTCAGCTTCTGGCACCGGTGCAATAGTCGCTAGCATCTCCGCACTCTTTTCACCTTCTCCAGACATCCTACAATCAGTTTAAATAACTTGATTAGTACAAACTTCTCACACTATGTGTCCACTTATCTCACTATTGATCCGATAATCCCTCACTTAGAACTCTAAATGAGTTTTCTCTATCTCGTGTATGGTTATATTCCTAGGGTTTTCTCCCACCCCACTTAAGGTTTATAACCTATAGCTCTTCTACCAACTGGTGACACCTTTGTCACTACAGCTCTGATACCAACCTGTGACACCCCCAAATTCGGGTTACCTGACCCCCGAGTTTGGTGCTCACGATCCACAATATAAATAACATTTAACTACCCATTTAAATATAAATAGTAATACATAAGTCATTAACATATATTATTAATACATAAGTGACAGATCCACTAACCTTAACATTATAGAAATACCCCTTTAGATATACAAAAAGGGTTTATAATACAATATAACATAATAATATTGTTCATCATAACTAATTTATAACTATGCATTTTCCCTTATTTCTCTTAGCAGCACCTTCTGCAACTTCGTCCCTAGCTGAAAAGTTTTATTTATAGCAAGGGTGAGCAACAAGTTTGCCCCGCAAGTTAAGACATATAATAAATGTATACGAATCAATAAGAACAGACTATCTATTTTGATAGAATGAAACAAAAGTTAGGTGAACTTTGAAATAGCTGAACAAATTGTTATTCAATAACAAGTCTTCTCGTATTCTAGGCAACACAATAATCTGATAATAAAAGAGTACAACGCTTTCAAAGTTTCTACAATATTTAATGAATAATCAAGAATTAATTCTACGAAATAGCAAAGTGGAATATTTTCCAGATTTATGCTGAGTGATCACACTAGATCTAGAACTTCTCTTCTCGAGTAACTATCAAAGATTGGACTTCGATATACCTAGGTGTATCAGATAACTATAAAGATTAAATCATACCCCTCTGCAAGTACTTAGAGCCGGCCAACTCCTTGTACCCTATATTATGCCTAATACTTAACAGTGCGCAATGGTCAAATATACGACCCAAAATGTTCCCTTTATATAAAAGGTTGTTCTTCTCAGTCCCAGAATTAAGATTTTTGATTTAACAACGAAATACTGTGATTTCAAATTCTATCTACTTATTGATCTAGTCAAAACAATTGACATCGATCTATCAATAACAATTGATTTCTCTTCTCGTATTTATCAAGTTCCACAAATGTTCATCTAGCCAGAATAATTAGCTAAGATATTTCTCAATATAATTTGACAATAAACAGGAATTATCTGTACTACAAATATTAGTTTCTACAGATATAAATATCCAACAACAGTAATTCTACGAGTATATATTTTCTGAATTAGTAATTCAATTTGAATTTTAATCATGCACTAACTGCGAATAATCAACAATAAATTCCCTGGACATAGTATAATTAACAATAATTAACCATTAAAATAATTGAATGAATATAACTCAAAGTTGAGTTAGGAAACTTGCCTTTCGCATTGATTACAGCTACACAATATAATTAACTGCGTTCGTAAGACCTATAATCAACAATGTCGGTCTCACAATTAGCACAATCATTTATAACACGTAACACTGTATTTTACAGTCAAACTTCTCCTAGGCACATTACCATATAATCACATCAGTGTTTATAACCTATATAAACACTTATCCAGTCTAACTATTTCGGTCTGGTTGGATTTCAATCCATTCTTGGTGTTCTGGTTACCCTATCCGACAATTAACACATTGATTGTCAATTAAACTTGGTCTCTAAGCTTCAATATTATTTTAGATAAGTCAAATATCATTTATAATATTTTCTGGAAGCTTTTAATAATTTATAAACAATTATTATAATTTATAATAATTTTTCAAACACTTAAATCATTTTTAAATGATTTAATTATTAAATAATCTTATCATTATTAATATTTAATAATATAAAAATATTAATAACATACTTGTCAAAATATTAAAGTTATTATTAATAACTTAAAATATTTTTAAATCATCAATATTCTACTTAAATGATTTTTAAAGTAATTAAAATTATTTTTAAATCATCACCATTAATATTTAAATATTAATGTAATTATTATCAAAATATTAAAAGTCATTAATTATAACTTAAAATATTTTTAAAATATTTTTCTCACTTTTAAATGAATTTTAAATCAATAAAATCATTTTTAATTCATTTATTTAATATCATAATTAAATACATCTAATATCATTTATTAATGAGAATTTTCCAAAAATATTAAAAATTATATTTTATAATTTAAAATATTTTCTAACACTTTATTCTTATTTAAAATGATTTTTAAATCATTAAAATCATTTTTAACTCATTTATTTAATTTAATAATTAAATAAATCTAATATCATTAATATTAAATTATTAATAAAAATTTTCTAAAAATATTAAAAGTCACATTTTATAACTAAAAATATTTTTAAATACATTTTTCTTATTTAAAATAATTTTTTATAATATTAAATCATTTTTCTCTAATTTATTTAATATACTAATTAAATAAATTAAATACCTTTAATATTTAAATAATTATAAATATTAAAGAAAAATATTCTAATTGGTCAAAAATTATTTTTCATAATTTAAAATAATTTTTAAAATCATTTTTGGTAATTTTTAGAATTTATTTCTATTTTTTAATCATTTTCCGGAAATTCAGAAAATAAAATAATTAAAATCGTCGCTATTGGTCTTTAGCGACAGAAAGCGTCGCTGTTGGTGTTCTTGAGCTCAAGAACGCTGACAGCTGGCTTAACAAGTGGTCAACTTTGACCGGCTTTTAATCTTTGTGTAATTCGATTCTGGGCTAGCTCTAACTGTGATTGTGTAGTAGGAATGTAGCACTACAATCTCCAATCAATAATTGGGTCAAATAATATCAAAGCATGAAGATCTGGACCCTCAAACCTCCTGTCAGACGCCACCTGGGTTTTCTGGGTAACCCAGAAACCCGGCCAGCTTCGAGGGTTCTTTTTGGGCTCGATCAATACAATGTTCCGGTAATCGATTATGTGGTCCAGTCGTTCAAAACTGTAGGTCTCATGTCATACAACAACACCATAACACTAACCCAGTACAACTTCATAACACACGCAAGATTCGAACTGGTCAAACATAGTTAGAGATCATGTTCATACACTTTCTGGAATTTCCAAAAAAGTGTTCTCGTGATCAGATAGTCAAATTTGACCATCCATTACATCAATCCTGTTAATGTTTTACATGATCTACAACTATGGATCTGTAGTTAACATTACAGGCTACAAGATCTACCAAACAACAACATCAAAAACCAAACTAACTAACAGATCCGGACCATATAATAAGTTGTCAGAAGCTGTTTTAAATTTCTGGGCTGCCCAGATTTTTGAGCAGTCAACGTCGGTCAACGGGTTTTGACCTTAAATAACTTGAAATCTAGCTATTAACTTACCCTGATTTCACTTGCAGATCCAAGACAACATGTCAGGCTACAACTTACAACATTAAAACATTACAAAGCATGAATACATGAAGATCTAAGCTAATTGACATTTGCTTGTCAGACAACCTTAGAGCTCAAGAACAGATTTTGGAAAAATCACTTTTTACCCATTTTGATGTTATGAATCCATCATGGATCAAAATAGATCGACTAAAAACACCTTCTAACACAAATACAAACACTTAAACACAAAAAAAATTCAAAGCATACAAGATCAAAAATAAAAATTAGGTTTATACCTTCTTGCTCAAATCTTGATCTTGACCTTCCTAATCTGAACTTGATGTTTCTAGAGGTGATTTAGTGATTGATCTACCTTAGAATTTCGGAGCTTTGGATGGGAGAGAGAGTTGGTGAGAGCAAGAAAGCAAAATGGCTAAGTTTTTATGATTTTCTCTCCCTAAATCTCTTATATAATTGATTCAATGAATGCCCAATGCTAGCTGTCAGTTTTGATCAGTAAATGGCTGAAATATATGTCACAATGGTCAAGCAATTAGGTCACCAACTGAAGGTATTACCAAATTTACAAGTTAGCTCATTTAAAATGTAAAAAGGGTATTTTAGTAACTTGAAAAATGTATTTAATGGCAATCTTGTCCAATGCACAAACTCTTAGGGTTTAGGGTTTAGGTTAGGGTTTAGGGGTTGGACCCTTTAGGGTTTAGGGTTTAAACCCTTTAGGTTTGCAATTTAATTTCCAAAATTTTCGAATTTCGATTTTCAAAATAGAAAATTAATTTTCCAAAATTATAATTAGGATTCAATAAATATATTAATATTTCCTAATCATAAAATTCAATCATGCTAATTAGGATAAATATTCCTCATTAAAATTGCTTAATTTAGCAATTAGGGTCAAAATGGTCATTAGGGTTTATAACCCACGAATTAGGATTTTAATTAGAAAAATAAATTTTCTAAATTACAAATACGGTTTGTAAAATAGAAATTAAGATAACTAAAATATAATTAGGGCTTTCTAATCATATTAAAGTTTAATACACACAATAGGCTTGCCAATTAGGATTATGATCTCCTAATTTAGGGTTTAAGATTCCCGAATTTAAAATTAGGATTTTCCGGCTTTCGATTAGGGTTTCCAACGGTACGTTAGGGTTTCTAATCCTGAGATTAGGGTTTCTAATCTCTTATTATGTTTTACTAATTTCAAACCTTATCCGATCAATTATTGATCAATAAATTTCTTCGGTACAAACACAAACTCATTAAAAAAA
Organism: Panax notoginseng; assembly: GCA_016801055.1. Classification (NCBI taxonomy): domain Eukaryota; kingdom Viridiplantae; phylum Streptophyta; class Magnoliopsida; order Apiales; family Araliaceae; genus Panax; species Panax notoginseng. The sequence continues at coordinate 125,102,995 of CM029014.1, read as the reverse complement.
TTATTTTAATTATATTTTCTACTGAATCCCTATCCAGAAATTAGGGTTAGGGTTTCTAAAGCTGTTAGGCACAACTCTACTCTAATTTTATTAGTCAATACATAAATTAACTTTCTCGAGACTCGTATCATCGATACTTGTCACATAAATGATAATTAATATTGATATTAATTAAAAAAAAATTATTCGCAAATTTTTCATTATTCGAAATCTCGGGTTATCACAGTAATTGTTACCGTTAACACTGCTAGAATACTCGGTGGTTAAAATAGAGTAATACGCGTGGTTGTACAGTAGCACACGATATTACACAGTATTGTTGAATTATTGATCCTTACGTAAGAAGGCACTACTCAATAATTGTTACAGTAATTACTGTTCAATATTTTATTTTATTGATTCAATAATTGCTACGTGGATATTTTATATTATTATTGTTTCAATAATTATCACTGCACAGTATTTCTCATTATCAGATCAATAATTCATATTATTTGAATAATATTATTAGATAGCATTATTGACAATGTCTAAGGAAGTTCTATCTAAGGAGAGGTTTGGTCACCAAATTGCACGCCAGTAAGGAGAAATCCTTAACGGAAAGCCCCCTCTTTCCTGGGAACGACTTGGTTGTCATTATTGTGATTCTATAATATTATTTGGGAATAATTAATTATTGATTTATATGATAAGGAAATATTTATTTTATGTCGATATAAATGATGGATATATTTATTGTGGTTATAAATGAATTAATTAATGATGAGAGATTTTATCAGTATTTTTGGCGGAATAGAGGTGCTGAAAATCATCCGTATATGAATTTCGGGCATTTTTTTATTTAGAATTTAGAATAATATAAAGCTACAAAATTGTAGAGAATTAAATTTCCTATAGAAAGGACATGAGATTTGAATTTTTCTGATAAAAGAGCTATTTATTATTAATTATTGAAGTTTTTGAAATTAAATATTTTTATTAAAATTATGGGTGGGACCCACTTTTGTTTTTTTAAAACATGTGGGCTGCTGAAAATCTTTCAATGATGGCATGCTCCAGCTTGTTCAGCAAGTGTGGGCGTAGAATGAAGAAAAAAAATAATATTATTTTATTATTTAGTCTGCTTTGGCATTCTAGCATTTTCCTATAAATAGGGTGCTTAGTTAGAATTGAAAATTACGCCAGAAATAAGTTATTTCTCTCTCTATATTATCGAGCGTATTTTTGTGAGTATTTAGATACTTTGAGAGTTGATATTCAGTACAAGTTTACTTCAGCCTTATACAGATATTCCGATCAGAAATACTGTTATTTTGAGGTAAGGGATGTTATTTTCTTCTTAAATAATATTATTTCCTTCAATATCATTATGTCGAAATATTGATATGAATTTTATTGTGAAATTTCTACCTTTTTGTGTCGGGGTTACTATTCACATATACGGCACTATTCACAGAAAAATAAAATTTTCTCTTCTTTGTCCAAGATGTCTATTATTGTTACTATCTTTGATTGTATCCATGTTTTGATCTTTATTTTTAAATTCTGCTCCAGAATTGATTATTATGGAGTATTTTTGAACGTGGATAAACTGTAGTACGAATCCCTAATATTTGTTCTTTTGTCTCACTGGATTCATTTTTTTTAAGCTTTTTTTCATCATCCTCAGTCCTAAATGATGATATTACTGAATATCTTTGGCCTGTAGTGCAAAGATGAATAATTAACTGATGAATATCTTGGGCCCGTAGTGCAAGATGAACAGGTGTTTAAATGAACATGACCAACTGGTGATACAAATGAATATCTTTGGCCTGTAGTGCAAAGATGAATATTAATTCAAGATGTATATTGATTGATGTTACAGGGATAAAATATTGATGGTGGACTTTTAAATCTTAGAAGATAGTAGAATTCATTATATACTTGACTCTTCTAATGGATTGTTGTTTCCGCTGCCGTTGTTGATCTAAAACTTGTTGTCTATTATATTTTATCAGATTTTTCCCTGTTGAAGACTAATGATAATTTGTTGTATATTATCTTAGTCATAATATTCTTTACTGGGCTAGTTGAGCTCACCCTTTTCCTTTTTGTTCCATTTTTCTCAAGAGGCGAGAATATAGCGGGAACTAGTCGGGGTGTGGAGTGATGTTTCCAGTCAGTTGTGTTAGCAGTCCTCACTATTTTGTAAAATAATGTTTCAATAATTGTAATAAGGACTTATTTGAGTGTGGATATTGTCTAGAAGACAATATTTGTATTTGCACTCATAGTTCATGTGTTATCGTGTTTTGCACGACAATTGTAGTAATGATGTTGTAGTTATTTCTGTACCATATTTTTGGTGACTCAGAATAGGTGATGTATACCTATTTTGGGGGCGTCATACTACAGATGCCCCTCTTTATCATATTCATTCAATGCAATGGCATGGATAGGATAAAGAATCCTAGACATTTGAAATGCAGCAAGATAAACATGATGCTATGTGGAGAAACATGATGCAAGAGCATGATGCATATATATGATACATATGTTTTGTTTTCCTACATGCCAGGGATGATTGCCGGCTCCCTGTTGCTTCTACTGGGGATGGCAATAAATAAGCAGCCTGATGAACTGTCATGGACGTGCGATCCATAGCTAACAAGAATCTCTAGGATTGTTGACATTGAGGTTATCACCAAAGTCCTGAATCCTTGATACAGACTTTATTCCAAAGATGTGCCTCTCGTGTACAAGAGATCTGTGGGGAAAAAGCTTTGTCTGCTTGAGGATGTGTATAACATATTCCATCATCGATCCTCCCCGATGATGTTGATCCTTCCTGGTTTGTATCGCCAGGACATATGAATGTTCTGTTGGAGTTACTGCCAACATTATGTGTTGTCAGGGCTACCTGACCTTCGTTAACGTGTGAACCAACGGATGACCACGCGTTATAACCCCCGCTGGGGATATACTTGATCTTTGCTGACGTGTACATCAATGGATGAAATCCCTGCTGGGGATAAATGCCAAGGCTGCTTGACCTTTGTTGATGTGTGTATCAACTGATGCAATCATCCGATGGCTTCCGATGCGTCGTTGGGTTTACTTGCTAACGACTAAACTGATGCCAAGGTTGCTTGACCTTCGTTGACATGTGCATTAACGAAAAATGCGTTGTAACCCCCGCCGGGTATATGCACTACGACAAATGAAAACGTGTGATGCCTCCGCCGGGGATATGCACTTCGACATATAAAAATGCGTGATGCCCCCGCCGGGGATACTTGAGAATGCGTGCTGCCCCCGCCAGGGATATGTACTGTAGAATGCATGATGCCCCCGCTGGGGAATCTGTATTTGGACAGATGACCATGCGTTGTAACCCCCGTCGGGGATACTTGAGAATAATGACCCTGAACTGACGGCATTGGACCTTTGTGCGGTATTGTCGAATGTCATCTGCAACTGCTGAGATCATCGGTATAGTATACCCTGTGTTTAGGTGAATACCAATGAACAATATGAAAGCCACGGTCGGGCCCAAAAAAACCAAGATTTCAGGCTATTTCGCTCAATCACGTAGCGTTTTTATCTCTGATTTGGCCTTTTCAGCTTGTGAAAACTCCTTTGCAACTCAAACTGGACCGAGCCGGAGGGGTGGGGCCCACATAGGGGTGCTACAGGTACACCTACAGTAGCCGCAGGTACACCTGCAGCAGCCACAGGTGGACCTGCGACCAGCCGTGGCTACTAAATGCCTGCAGGTTGCTTTCATAAGTCATTTTCAAGTTGCGTCGCGAAGGAAATCCGAGAGCTCTTCTTCAGATCTGCTAAGTTTGGGCGACTTTCTGCAAATTTTGTCACCGTACAAGTGTTCTACACTGTCCTGGTAACGTATGCATGTCTTCTTTTCTAGTTTTTATCTGTTGGAAAATGACTTTTTACATAAAATGCATCTAAGCATATAGTAGTGAATATGCATGCTCAAATGACTTGATAAAAAATATTCAACATAGTAAATGTTAGTATTAAACCATGCTGAACATAATGATGTGAAAAAATTTAACTTTTGAGACAGTCGAATTGGCACCTTTTTTCTACTATTTCTTATCCTGTTTGAGGACAAATAAGCAAAGGTGGTAAAGAAAAGAAATCCTGGTAATTAGGCTACCCTTATGGATTGATGACTTTGACATTTAATTGCATATAGTATGTATATGACTGTGGGCAGATGTGCTACTGAATGGCCACCTAGTCATGCCTATGTACATGTGGATAGACCTATTTATAGAGAAAACTATGGCAAAAATTTTCCAAAATGTAGGCATTGAGTAGTCATTCATTTTTAACTCTACTGTAGATGTATGTTAAAGTAATGCATGCATGCATGTAGTCATAAAATGCATTTTGAAAAGAAAGCTCCAGGTTTCAGAATTACCACACCCTTTCTGAGGTGATTTAGAGACTTGTTGTCCAGATATTATGGATCTGGATCAGCCGAGTAGTTCCCGCAAGACTACTTCTGGTGTACGGAGGAGGGCTTCTAAAGTGCCTCGACCCCGTTCTGTTAGACAGCCTCGTCGTCTGGTGGAGGCGATGATACATCCAGTCCGGGTTGATGTGCCGGACGTCGAGGATGAGGAGGAGGATGTTCCAGTTGTGGACCCCGCTCCTGCTGCACATGTTCCTCGTAGGGACCTCCCGAGTATTCAGGTGGCAAACCCAAAGCTTCTGGGTGACTTGAGTCGACATCCCTCGATGTACTTGCACGCCAACGAGGTATAAAGTTAAATCTTAATCTTCTTTCTTTCCTATTGATGAGGAGTAAATTCATTACACAGTCTCGAGGGAACTGGTTCAGCATGCACTCCATGTACCAGGCTTTGCATCCTGACTATAGAGCGATTGTGCATGACTGGGGATTTGGGGCGTTCTTTTCCATCCTTCCCTGCCGCTGTCCCTGGGGTTACCTCAGGGCATTGTCTGAGCGCTGGTTTCACCAGACTCAGTCACTACATTTGTTGGACTGTGAAGTGATGATGATGTCGATAGATTGACGGTTTATCAAAGGTATGGAATTTGGAGGAGCACTAGTGCCTTGTACGGCGGATATTATCCCGACTACCGTCAGATCCTTGTTAGGAGTTCCAGCGAGGCGCTCAAGGGCAGGACTACCCGTACGAGTCCTTTGAGTGTAGATGCTATGAGTGGGCTATTGAGTGAGCCCATACCAGCCGATGACAGAGTTAGGGATCGCATTCTTCGGCGATTGTTCCTGATGATCATTAGGGGTTGCTTCATAGCAGATAACTCTTCTACAGTGTCATTCACTTTGATTAGTGCCACACGATATGGGGACTGTATTGGAGAGTATGATTGGGGTTCCTACACCTTTGCCTATTTCCTCAGGGGTATGCATATGCGCTTGCAGGGTTTAACCTAGGCTTGGTTAGGATTCTACCCATTTCTGCTGCTGAGTATTTCTCTTGTAATTTACCATGTACAGGTTAAGAGTGTTAACTGACAGCAGATGTTTGCCTTTATGTTGGTAGTTTTGGGCCTATGAGAGGCTTCCATGTTTACGTCCTGTGAATGTATTAGGGTTAGATACATATCCACGAGGATGTCGATGGCATCATTCCATACTGGTTGAGGTCCCTGTAGCTGAAGGTTTCACTCATTGTCGCCTACAGCTGGAGTTGTTGACAGCTGATGTCATCACATAGATTCCCTATTCTGGGGAGCACTTGGCCATTGGATTTGAGGATGGGTACCTGACTGGTGTCGGGTACGTGATTTCCACATGTAGGATTCCTCTCTTTATTGATGGAGGATGGGAGCTCTATTTAGGATAACGTGCTATTAGGATCACCACATGAGAGATTCTTATACCGATCTTGCCTCCTACCAGGCATTATTAGCCTGTGTCACAGTCACCCGTCACTGATATCCCATTGTTGGGTGTTGACAGTTTTACACTGTCAAAGGGTCCCTGCACTCAGGATGTATTCCACCATTAGTGGATCCCTCGTACCATTGGAGCCCAGACCCGCGCCACTCAGTTTATGGGGGATATGGTTCCAGGATCCGTGATGATGACAGATTGGCTAGCCTGTGTCTGAGATCCGACTCATGTGACACAGATTGACCGCTTGACCCAGCGACTAGACCGGGCACATTTCTTTATCCGGCATTTGGGTAGAGATCTGGCAGAGGCAGATTCGTTTGATCATTCCAGCGCAGGAGCTGGCCCCTTAGATGACCCATTTGGCTTTGCCGGTGCAGATCCTCCTTTGTATAGGCCTAACATCCCTGTTGATAGAGATAATTGACTCAGGAGGATTTACATCAGGTGGATAGGATTGATGATGTAGATATTGACACCAATGTCTTCTTCTGATGTGTATTCTCGTTATCTCTTTTGATCGGCCTCTTGTTAGATATTGGGTGGTTGTGCCCCATTCTCGCTATACCTTTTGATAGGCCTCTGTTAGTAGTAGGGCATCTGTTCCCTATTTCCCTGCATTTTTATCTGTACAAAGATGATGTATATAGATGATGATGTATTTAGGAATGTATGTACTATCTTCTATTCCCTGCATCATATTACCATCTATTATCTGTTATGCCTGTATCATGTTATGCATATGTATGTCTGTCCAGAGATATTCAGCATTGACCCCAGGATGGTATTATGATTCGTCCCGCATAGATGTCTTCTTTGACAGTCAACTGCATAGATCACACCCCGCCATTATTGGTGGCATCCCGTCTGAGATACTGGTATGATAGTATGTCACCCCCAGATAGGGTGACTGTAGATCAGTTGTTACAACATACCATGACCTTTTTGATGTTTCAGGTTCCCGCAGGATTTGTGGAGGGCATGATGGAGCACTAGGTACCGGAGAGACAGGTTTTCTGGCTTGGGACCCAGGAGTTGACTCCGACTCTAGAGGAGTATGCAAGTTTGACTATGTTGCCACATGACAGACCTTGTATGCATATGGCCATTGGTGACATGAGCCAGCAGTTTATGACTCTCATCGGGCTGAGGCGGAGAGTTGTGCAGGATGAGATCACATCCGGCCACGTGATATCCCAGCATTTTCTGATTGACATATTTGGCTATGAGGACAGTTATGTTCGGTATTCTGGAGATTTCACCATACCAGAGGATCAGTGGCGTTTGGCCAGAGTAGATGTATTGCTGCTGTGTGTATTATCATACGTGTACATACCACGATACATGGATGAGTTGGTCATTGGTGTCATCATGACAGTGAGAGCTCTCAAGGAGGGTCGTACCATTATTCTGATGATTATGGCAGAGACACTGAGGTTAGCCACGTTCTGCAGCACTTACCCTGTAAGGGTATTCACAGGCAGCTCGGTCATGCTGTACGTATAGTTTATGTCACAGTTGAGACCGATTGGCACATTCAGACGACACGGGTATTGTTTCACCCATGAGATAGCTATGTCATATTCCTTCTAGTCTATGGAGTGTACAGATCCTGCATCTTGGTCCATTTTCTTGGCTAGGATCAGAGATCCGTTTGCTATCTTGCCATGTACAGGGCTCAGTTCACCCTACAATTTTATTACTCGTGCTCCGGGCATGGATTATCTCCCTCTGGCTGGTTTGAGGGGCATGACTTCCTACCACCCACTGGCCATAATGTCGTAGTTTGACCAGTTCCAGGATTTCTATCCTTTTGATGGGGCGTTGGGTCAGCGCTTAGCTTCTCTCCACTTGTCAGCAGAGGACCAATCCCGGGTATATGCTTGTTGGATTCAGTGTGAGATAGCTGCTTTTTCTGTTAGACATCCGGGTTGTTCGCCAAAGTATTATGCGTGGATGGAGACAGATACTTCATCGGCTGCGGCAGTATCCACAAGGCCGAGTATGGATTCAGATGGTGGAGAGCCCATGGAGGACATTGATTCTCACACCGAGGAGGAGCCATTTACTGGGTTGCCAGCAGCTCTCTTAGATTCTCCCAGTACTAGCACTATCATGATCCAGCATCCAGCACAATACTTAGAGCAGAGTCTTCATTTAATGACCTTTGAGAGAGATTAGGCTAGAGCCCTGATGTTGACAGCTCTTGATGGGAGAGACGCAGCTCAGTTAGAGAGAGACGAAGCATTAGTTCATAGAGATTCCGCTGTTGTTAATCGGGATGAGGCCATATCAGCCAGAGATGTAATGATCGTTAAATGGGACGCTGCCCTATCTGATAGGGATGTAGCTGTTGTAGACAATACTTCAGTGAGATCCCTGACCACTGGAATGCTTACCGGGATGAGTGCATATATAGATGAGCATTGCATCACCATGCAGATGGCCTCGGACTTGTTGGCTCGTGTGGATACCCTTGTACAGGAGACCACAACGTTACCTTCTTCTTCGGATAGAGATGCTATGTTAGATCTGTTAGCCCGTATGCATACCGATCTGTAGATAGCCTTGTATTTTCCTGTACAGACTAGCTTAGCCATTTTATCAGGTACAATTTACGTTGTGTATATCAAACATTATTATATATAGCAGGGAAATATATTTTTGATCACTTCCTTTTTAGATATGCCTGAATACTTGCTTGATATTTGCCTGCTTCTTCAAGGCTTGTGTTCTTGATGTATTATGAATTCCTCCTTGCTGGATGGACATTGAGTTGTCTCTAGACAATTCAGAATGGATCATTGATCTGTGTGTATCCCTACCATCTTTGGTGTCTTGGGACTGGTTTCTGTATGGAAATGTGGAGAGGAGTGTGGCTTTCCTCTCTGAGCTTGACTGTCGACGTCGGGATTTTTACTTGTCCCTTTTCTAGTCTTGTTCTTTTGTGTTCTCATTTTAGGTGAGATTTGTTTGAAAAAATAAGCGAAAAAGGTCCGATATGTGTAATGTCGACGATGGACTGTTAAGAGTTTCCAGTTGGTTTTTTAACTGATTGTACCAACACAATCGAGAAAAGGTTTGCACATTGACCTAGTGATGTGACACTGCTAAACGGGTCTGTGAAACCGAGATTCATTAGGGTCCGGGGACTTACTTATGCGGAGGGAAGGTGTTAGGCAACCCCCGACATCCGTGTTACCATGGTGACCGCCACTTTTTAAGAAACTGTTATATGAATGTGTGTGTGTGTGTGTGTGTGTGTGTGTGGATCAATGTGCTATTATTTGGAAGTAGTGAGATGCCTCGTTCGCACCTATATACAAAGGGTTTGAATTTGTGTAAAATTCAGTTTTAAACAAGATATAGCAGTGATGTTTTGTAAAAAGAGGTTTTTCAAACCCTGTGCTCAATAGTAATTGAGGCCTATAATACTTCTATTTTATTAAATGTTCGGCTTGATTGTTTTTATTTTCAAGCATCTTCGAGAAAATAATGTACAAAACAGTGCCGAACTCCTCGTGGGCATGAAAACCATCTGAGGAAATCCAAACACCGTGAATAAATTTACAAGCTACTTACAGCTGAAAATGTCCATCACGGGAACCGAATCTAGATTCAGTAAACTGAATATGTGATCACATGATTCCTAGGCTCACATGATGCCGCAATTGATGTAAACGTAGTAAGCAGTTATATATATAAAGGCTGTAAATATATATATACAGACATGATCAACCACCACGAAGCACCTCCATGGGGGATCAGAAATGTAAATATATAAAAGCGATATATATATATATATATATATATATATATATATATATATATATATATATTGACATGATCAATCGCCACGAAGCACCTCCAGGGATCAGAAATGTAAATAAAGTTGTAAAAGCGATCAACCGCCACGGAGGAAACTCCAGGCGGGACGAAATGTACAGAAAGCAATAAAAACGATCAACCACCACGAAGTAAACTCCAGGCAGGACGAAATGTAAATATATATATATATATATATATATATATATAAGCAATTAAACGCTCCAGACATATATCTAGGCCCAATCGATGCATAACTAGATAATGTTAGTCCATATATAAAAATATATAAGCATATATATATACAAACTGAAATGAAACCACAGACCGAAGTCTGGGCATACACACGCAACACGACTTTCAACGTGAAGAACGGTGTGTGCAAAGATGGAGAGAAAGGCTTTAAAGTGTGTAAGGAGGCTTACAGTGGGCTGTCAAAGAAGACTTCTATAGCTTTAAGTGGATGAACACTAGGCTCCCGCCGGTAAAAAGTAGCTATATATAATCTTACAAGTGTTTATAATGAGAAAGCACTCAGTTTAGGGTGTGTACAGAGCAAATTTGATAGGGCTTCCTCGCCTTTTCTTCTTCCAAAATAGCCACCCCAAGCCCTCTATTTATAGAGGGGGGAGCCGCAGGTGTACCTGCAGCTAACCGTAAATGTACCTACAGCTGCCCGGGGTGCCCCGGGCTCTGCGGGTCCTGCTGTCTCGAAGTACGTGTACGCATACAACTTGATGTCAGCTCAAACTTTCAGAACTTCAATTCGGGCATCCGACTGAGGTGTATCAGACCTATTTCAGACCGTCGTTGTCGGGAGTTATGAAATAACATGAGATTAGAGGTTGTACAAAGTTAAGAAGATGGGACCATGCCCTCTGGTCTTCAAACTTCAAATTCTATCTGTTACCCTGCGTAATAGTCACTCGGGGTTGGACTTCCTTAGTTCTTGTGGGACATTGCTGTGTAGAAATGTATGTATGAGATGTTGAAATGGCGCGATGTGGCGTCAAGGTGGCAAGATGATGACTTTTCCCCTCACCAGGGTTATCTCTGGTTCGAGCTGATAAAATAGACGTTGCTCAGGGTTATCTCTGAGATTGGACTGCTGCAAGTGTTGAAGGTCCTCAGTGTCATCTCTGGGGTGTGCCAGTCTTTCTGGGGTCATCTCCAGGTCTTGTACCGAGTGCCTCGGTGTGAGTGCCGAGTGTTCTAAAGCTGCTTGCATAGCTTTAAAAAAAATATTTCTGGGGTTATCGCCGCAACTGCAATTGTATTCCTTGGGGTTATCTCTAAGGTTGGCGCTACTATTCTCGGTATCGGGACTGAGACTGAATATCTCGAGGTTATCTCTGGGATAAATCGGTCTTCTCTGGTGGAATTTTTGGTATTGGAACTGCAGGCCTCGGGGTTATCTCCTAGGTTAGAATTGATACTCCTGGTGTGTGTTCTGGGGTTGAGACTGAGCTTCCGGTAGTATCCAGACTGGATATGAGCCGTCTTCTAGGGTTATGTCTGAAAGACGAATCTGCCCTTCTGCAAATGTCAGTAACAGGTGTTTAGAAAATTTCGAATGTCTACATTGACCGCACCATAGATGGTCGCCAGTACTCCTATTTAGGAGGAGCCTAGTTAATTCCTTCTCTTATGGAGTGGTATTGCTCTTCAAGGTATAATCGTAGCTTAGATGGTCGTTGAGTCTCCCGTTTACATGGGGAGGTCAGGTAATTCCATCCCTTTGGTCTGAAGCCAATGAAATGTGGTGGATTAAAATTTGATCCCAGTACTGTTGACAAGTGTTTGTGTTTTGGTAGGGGGTTAGACCGAACTATAAATCGCTGCCTACGTACTCCTATTGAAGAGGAGATCAGAACTACTTAGTTCGAACCTGGTGTAAAAGGTTTAACGCTGTATGTGGCAGAAAGGGTGTAGGAATGATTTTGTTATTTTTATTTTTTGTAATTAGAAGGGTGTAGAAATGTTTTTATTATTTTTATTTTATTGCGACCGGGCCATATAAAATGGTTGCCTACGTACTCCCGCGTATCAAGGAGATCAGGTCGACGTAGTTCGCCCCTCGGGATGATTTGTAGCTAACGAAAAGTTTGATCCTATGTGGAGGACAAACTGCGGGGGAAGAAAGTTTAATCCCAAGTTCAGGATAAACTGCAGGTGTGAAAAGTTTGATCCCATGTTTGGGGATAAACTGCAAGTGTGAAATGTTCAATTCCTAGTGGGATAACCGAAATTGAGTAAGGTTAAAAAATCGAGTGGAGAGGAAAGGATCTGGTGATCTGAAAACCAGGCTGCTGGCTTGAAAATTGTGTTCCCCTGAGGGGCGCAGTGTGGAAAAGAGTTATATGTAGTGAAGGGTTAAAGAACCAGAATAACTGGTTATCTGATGATCCAACACCAGGATGTTTGCTTGATGGTAACTTTAGACATAATACCGTTTCACGGTGTCCGAGTTAATGAGTTGCAAAAATTCATCGACGTCCATTTTCTGTAATCTGAGAGCACCTCCTCTCAATACCTCCTTGACAATAAACGGGCCTTCCCAGTTAGGGGTGAATTTTCCCTTAGACTGATCTTGGTTGTCGATGATCTTCTTCAAAACCAAGTCATATTGTTTAAACTTTTGTAGCCAGACTTTTCTGTTGTAGGATCGGGCGATCCTTTGTTGATATAACTGACCATGGAAGATAGCCGCGGTTCGCCTTTCGTCTATTAGAGACAATTGGTGATACCTGTCTTGTACCCATTGGTCTTCATCCAGCTGAACGTCTATCAACACTCTGAGGGATTCTCTTTCTACTTCTATGGGGAGCACTGCTTCCATCCCATAGGTTAATACATAGGGGGTTGCCCCAATTGAAGTGCGCATTGATGTTCTGTAGGCTAACAGAGTAAGAGGCAATAAGTTAGGCCAGCCTTTATGGTTGACAGACATCTTTTGCATGATCTTCTTGATGTTTTTGTTAGCCGCTTCAACAACACCATTCATCTTTGGGTGATAGATGACGGAGTTAAGATGTTTGATGTGGAATTTACTGCATAACTCCTCCATCATTTTGTTGTTGAGGTTCTTAGCATTGTCTGATACAATTACATCTGGTTGTCCATATTGACATATGACATTGTTTCTGATGAAAGTAATGATGACTTCTTTGGTAACCCTAGGGAAGGAGACTGCTTCTACCCACTTGGTGAAGTAGTCGATTATGGTGAAGATAAAGCGATGTCCATTACTGGCTTTGGGCTCGATGGGCTAGATCACGTCCATTCCCCACATGGAGAAGGGCCAAGGTGAACTCATATTGTGGATCTCCCTCGGAGGGGCGTGGATAGCATTCCCATGAATTTGGCATTGATAACATCTCCTGAAGTGGTCATTGCAGTCAGCTTTGAGAGAAAGCCAGTAATGTCCAGTTCTGAGGATCTTCATTACAAGTAGAGGGCCGCTCATGTGTGGGCCACAGACTCCACCATGGACTTCATTCATGAGTCTCTGAGCTTGGTCCTTGTCCAGGCATCTGAGGAGACCTAATCCTACATCTCTTTTATAGAGTGAATCTTCGCTCAGGTAGAATTTTATAGCAAGTCGATGAATCCGCCTTTGCTCAGTTAGGCTTGCCTCAGCGGGTGTAGATCCATCTCGCAAGTACTCCTTGATATGTTGATACCAAGGTTATTGGATGGAACGTAGCTCATCCGATACTTCTCTAATATAGTTCTCATAAGCTGGCGCCTTTTGCAGGGCAAATGTGATGCTTGGCATGTGTTCCTTGTCAGGTATGTGAATCAAGAAGGCCAAAGTTGCTAGCGCATCTGCGAAGTCATTCCTATTATGAGGAATGTGTAGAAAGGAGATCTCTTCGTAATCTGAAGCCATCTGTAAAACTTACCGATGGTAAGGTAGCAAATGTAGCTCTTTGGTTTGATAGATTCCCGAGGATTTTTTGACTACCAACTCTGAATCCCCAAAGACAGTTAACCGCCTGATGCCCATTGAACGGGCAAGTTTTAGCCCCATGATACAGACTTCATATTCAGCTGTGTTGTTGGAGCTGACAAACTGTAATTTGACGGTGACGGGATACTTCTCCCCCGTACCGGATAATAGAACTGCTCTAGCTCCAGAACCTTCCATATTAACAGCTCCATCTAAATACATGTTCCATGTTTGGCGTGTATCGTACTGATGATGTTTCTAAATTGCCATTACCCCTTCATCCGGGAAGTATGTTTCCAAGGGTTTGAAATCCCCTGAAGGTGCGGCAGCCAGTTGATCCACAATTCCTTGACCTTTAATGGACTTGCGTCACGTAAACAATGTCAAATTGTTGTAGGATCAACTGCCATCTGGACAGTCGACAATTCAGTATGGGCTTGCTGAACACATACTTGAGAGGATCCACGCGGGATATGAGATGAGTTGTGTGCCCATGGAAGTAATGTTGTAACCTCGTGACAGCCCATGCTAAAGCATAACAAGTCTTCTCAATCAGAGTGTACTTATGTTCACTGCTGCTGAATCTTTTTCTGAGGTAATAGATAGCTCGTTCTCGGCCTCTAACGTCTTTCTGACCCAGCATGCAGCCCATGGCATTGTCACTTATGGACAGGTATATGAAGAGGGGAACATCATCCCTGGGTGGTACCAAGACAGGAGCTTTGACTAGCTGCTTTTTGATTGTAAAGAAGGCCTTCTGGCACTCATCATTCCATTTCATGGAGGAGTTCTTCCTTAATAGCTTGAATATAGGCTCATAGGTTGTTGTGAGTTGAGAAATGAACCTACTAATGAAGTTGACTCTTCCCGAAAATCCCCGTAGTTCCTTCTCTGTCTGAGGAATGGGCATTTCTGTAATGACCTAAATTTTGGTGGGGTCCAGCTCAATCCCTTTGTGGCTGACTAGGAATCCTAGCAACTTACCTGATTTAACGCCAAAGGTGCACTTGGCTGGATTTAACTTCAAGTTATACTTACGCAACCTGTTTAAGAGCTTTCTGAGATGGTCTAAATGGTCTTGCTCCCTTCGGGACTTGATAATAATGTCATCCACTTAGATCTCTATCTCTTTGTGCATTAAGTCGTGGAAAAGAGCCATCACAACTGGCTGATAGGTGGCTCCGGCATTGATGAGGCCAAAAGACAACCGTCTATAGCAAAAGGTTCCCTAAGGCGTGATGAAAGTAGTTTTCTCACGATCCTCCTCAGTAACCATGATCTGATGGTACCCCGCAAAGCAATCAGCGAAGGAGTACATGCCGTATTAAGCATTATTAACAATGAGAATGTGGATAAATGGCATGGGAAAGCTATCTTTAAGGCAAGCTTTATTCAAATCCCGATAATCCACATAAACTCGCACCTTTCCTCCAGGCTTAGGCATGGGAACAACGTTGGATATCCATTCAGGATATGTGAACACCATGATAATACCAGCTTGAAATTGTTTCACAATTTCTTCTTTCTCTTTTAAACTCCACTCAGGTTTCAATCGCTTGAGATTCTGCTTGACTGGCTTAAATCCCTCTTTAATGGGAAGGTGATGAAGGACAATGTCAGTGGACAAACCCACCATGCCTTCATGAGACCATGCAAACACATCCTGGAATTGGGTTAGTAGTGTAACCACGTCATTCCTCTAGTTTAGGGTAAGGTCTGAACCAATCTGGATTAACTTAGGACTTTCTAAGGTTCCGAGATTGAAGGAGGTAGTTTGATCAAGGTTGGGTTTAGGCTTGTCTTTGACCCATTCTTTGATCTCCAGAGGCACCTCAATGTCCTCTTGTATTTCTATCAAGTCTGAGTCCAACTTTTCATCAAAGTTACAATCCTTGTGGAGAAGAGGAAACTTATCAGCAAGTACAGGAACATCTAAGTTTGGAGTCCTGAAACAAAATATGCTTTCACATAATATATATGAAACTGTTTAATCATACAAAGTGTTAGCATGTGCGGAGAAAATAACTGCTAATACTGTATAGAAAAGTAAGCAGTTATGATATCTACAGGGCAGAAAGAGTTCCCGCCCGTTTTACCCTTGTCGACCACTGAAAGGAGTGTTGCTCCAATTGGCAAGGATGAAGTTCGAGTGGACTGCAGTGATGGAGGGGGTGTCATCGTCCTCCTTCTCCCGAATGATGACTATTATGTCTGGGTAATCATCGTCTGAGGTGTCTCTGTTTGTATGTTCATCATGAACAATAATGCGTATGACTGACATCATTCAGACGATATCTTGTTTAATTCTTCGTTCCTCTTCTTCCACCTTGGGATCTGGAATAAAGACTTCCCTCTCCTTTACAGGTATCGGTTTGGGAAATAACACAACCATTATGTTGGCTGGCACCTTTATCAAAGGTTGTGCGGACTCTGGATTTACAGGTGGAGATAATCGTCGTGTGGTAGAAACTAAAGGAATCTGCTTATGCTTATGTGAATTCCTGTAACTGGAACTGGCAGAATAGCCTAGTCCGGCTATCCCAATTTGACTGGACACTTGAATCGGGTGCTTAATATCCTGATGACTTTTACCCAGCCTTTGTCCCAGCTGGTGTCCCAATGACATCATTTCTTGAGTAGCTACCATCACTTCGCCATAAATCTTGGGTATAGGAAATGGCGTCCCAATGGAATGGTATTGAGTGTTTCTCACTTCCAAGGCATGAAAACTGACCGGCTCAACATCTGAATTGACATTGATGAGTGGTATGTCACCATGTTGAGGACATTTCGGTTCAGCGTTGACTGTGACTAGGCTATTGTTGATAATGTATTTAAGTTGTTGATGAAGAGTGGAAGGGACTGCCCCGGACACGTGAATCCACGGTCTCCCCAGAAGCAGGCTGTATCCTGTATCTATTTTGAGCACGTGAAAAGATACACAAAATGTATAGGGGCCAATCTCAATTAGCAGCTCAATCTCTCCGACTGAATTTAGGTGGGATCCATCAAAAGCTTTGATAACTGTATGGTTACTTCAGATCCGTTTGAGATTGACGTTTATCTTCACCAACGTAGCGTAAGGACAAATATTTAGAGACGAACCTCCATCTATCAAGACTCCAGCTAGCATGTATCCGGAGGATAAAATCGTAATATGTAACGGCTTGCAATGACCGGTCCCTTCGGGCGGTATGTCATCATCACTTAAAGATATCACATTATTGCTGAAAATGTGATCAACCAGATGTTGAAATTTTTCCACATCTACTGATTTTGGCAAGTATGCTTCTTCCAAAACCTTCAGTAAAATCTTCCTATGATCCTCGGAAGAAAAAACCAAGTCCAGTATTGAAATTTGATGTGGAGCTTTTCTTAAGCTTAAAACCACCTTGGCTTCATTATGACCCATAGTACAGAGGAATTTTTCAATATTCTCCATGGGAATTTTCCCCTTTGATTTGATGGTAGGCTCCATCACCCGTTGGGGAAGACACAGTGGATTTTCCTTCGACACTGCAGCAGTTGTATGAGAGGTGGATCCTTCAGCTTCTCCATAATTTCAGGGGACTTTTTGTAAGCTGATAACAGGATATTGTGGTCTGAATGGTAAGTTGATTTGCTCTGGTGTTGCCACTTTCAAAGGATTGTCAATTCCTTTGAGTTGAATTGCTTGTATTGTGAATGGTTTGATAGTCCCATCAGCCTCAGCAGATATAACTGCTACCAATCCCTTCCATTTAGTAGGACAAGTATTTTTACTCTCAAATAGCACAGTATCGTTGTCTGCCAGTTACAGGACACCGCTATCAATTAGATTCTAAATAAGGTGGCGGAATGCCCAGCATTCTTCTGTGCTGCGACCGCGAGAATGGGAGGGATACTGACATACTCCATCAGAATTAAACTGTCCTGGACGGGGATTGATTGGAGGTAGAAGGGAAGTGATCCTTCCTTCATTGATTAGCATCTGAAGTATCTCCTCCATAGGTTGGCCCAGGTATGTAAATTCCCTTCTCTCAGGTTATCTAACCTTTACATACAATCATTCAAATGCGGAAAAATTTAAATAAACTTCATTACAATATTTAAACCAAAGTCTGATAATAAAACTATCAACATATTACAAGTCTTCAATACTTGTTCATCTTTCCCTCTTATTTACTGGTACTAGACACGTCACCCTTTTCAACTTTAGCTATAATAATGATACAGGCAAGAATGAGCAAACAAGGCTCACTTGGAATAATAATAAATAAAACTTTAAACTTTTACATCAATTGCCATATATTAGGCTCAATAGAACTGAACAATAGGTTCTATTAACATTCTGAAATACATCACTGAGGGTCTAATGACCACGAACCATGTCCACAGTTATAAGTACTCTTTCAACTTAAACTTTAATAGTCATAAGACTATAAGGACTCCACGTACTTAGGGGGATCAATCCTTCGTATAATGTATTGTGCACAAACATTTCAGTGCTAAGTGTAAACTAAGCGTAAACCCCTATAAATAGGGTTGTTCATCTCAATATTTCGAGTACAAGTCCACCCCAAAGTAAGTTTGGTTTGGATACGTTTCAAGGTAATTTAGAATTCAACGGTCATCAACTAAGGATTAGTTGAATACAAAGTGAATAACATTATGTTATGGAATAATCACAACATGCTCGTTTGAACAATATTAAGTCAAGGTTATTGAGAATCGAATACTAAGCATGCATATCGAATAGTAATTTGAACGATAAAGTTGTTCAACATTAGAATATCAAAATGCATAGACTTGCATGCTAAATAACGAGTTGCATATTAGAGACTTGCTCAATATCAAAATATAAGACTTACAAAACTTGCATCATCATGAACAAACTAACTTCAAGAATTTGCTCAATAACAACCAAACTAGCTCCACGAAAGTGTGGAGATTCTAAACTTGAACAACGAAGGTTTAGGTTTAGAAGACTTGAAAAATAATAACAAGGTAAGGTAATAACTTGTTCAACGAAAGTAATCTTGCTCATCAAAGTATAGAGTTAGGAAACTTGCATCATTATAAACAATTTAGATACAACAAACTTGTTCAACGAAAATAAACTAACTCAACGAAAGTGTGGAGTTTGAAGACTTGCCTTGCTTGTAGGCTGAACCACAATATCCTATATACATGTTATCATGACATAATCAGTCAATATCAACACACTACACCTCAACATCACGTATGATTTTGATTTATAACCATATAAACCAAATACATTATTAAAATAATAATAACACTCGTTAAGTGTTAACAACATGTTCGTTCTTAGCAAGAGAATACTTATAATAATTCTATTACATGTTTAACAGACATCAAATTTCATTACATTAACAAATACAAACTTTTGTGCAAGACAAAAGCCCTTTTTGAACTGTGGGCCGCGCTGCGGCGCGCTGCTAGTTCTATGGCGTGAAGGCCAGGCCAATAAATGGCGCTAGGGCATGAGATAAGCGCTGTGGCGCTATCCCTGGCGCTGCGGCGCGGGACTTGGGGCTGAGCCGCTGAACTTGGCGCTGAGGCGCCGAAACTTACAGAAGCAACTCGACGAAGAACAGAACACCACAAATTCTGTCTATAACTTCAATTCTTACACTGATTAACATGTATAACTTATGCAAATTACATATATACACGTTACCCATCATGCATATACTAATTTAACACAACTAAACAACAATATCAGGAAAATTAAATCCTTCAAAACCATATTTTAAACCCAAAACTTCATTTTTGATATTCCCTTACATAGTGAACACGACACAATGAACACTCCACAATTATAACCCAATTTGATTCCTTTAAACTATGTTCTCTGAATTTCTTACCCAATTATCATATACAAGGTTAAATTTCACAATTTCACAATTAACATATACTAATTTTGTTATCTTACAAAAGTCATATTCATGAATATATGTTCACTGTAAAACCAATTCCCTTTCTTGTATACATAAATTAGCATACAATCTTGTCTATATACTAAACATACAATCATATATATATATATATATATATATATATATATATATATATATATATATATATATATGCTAGTATAACAACCACAATTATACATACACATAATTCCCTAACCAATTATACAAACATGATTTTAGAGAAAGTTTGTGTAGAACCTTATATTACAGTCCAATTCATAAATACAGTAATTATAGATTATAGCGTAAAACACATATATGTTAAGATTATACATACCTTTTGTTGCTTTAGAAAACTTTGCTAACCACTGATAAAAGCTTGATAATCTCAGAACTTTTCTCTCTCAGGCTCTCTCAAACTATCTCTGTACTTTTCTTTTTTTTCTTTTCTCAGTATTAGACTTAAGCTACTAACAACAGTAAGCGTAAACTAACTGATAGGCTAGCCAACGTAAAATAAAACTGATAAATAATAATACGCCTACTAATGACCTTTTTAAAAATAGCGGTTACCAAACATATAACGTATAGAGTTTAATTATATTTTATTTATTTAGTTTATTTTATTATAATTAAAAATTAAAAAGAAATCCAAAAGCCATAAGGCTCCGTTTGGTAAAACTCTTTATAATTAAAGAATTAATATCCTTACACCTTGTTTGGGTAAAACTAAATTAAACTATTTTAATTTATTTTGATAACTCCTTATAATATAGTTATTTGTCACGCTTTATTTAATTAAGCTTTCATACTTAATTTAATTAATTCAAATAACAATTTATTCACTAAATCATTTAATCACATAACCAAATACAACTAATTAAACATCAAATTGAAATATCAATATAATAATAATTTCCTTAACTCATTAATTATTTATTTAACAAATAATTAACCACATCGATTCAAATCAAATTAAACAATTATTTATTCAACAATAAACACATCCATTAAATACTATATAATTCAATAAATATTTAATATTACAATTTAAAATTCTGGAATGTTACATCATTCCCTCCTTACAAGGATTCTATCCCTAGAATCACATTTCAAATAAATCATTCGCCACAATCTTCCCTACTTACAAAGATTCTGTCCCCAGAATCGAAGACACAGATTAAATAAATAACTCAGGATAATCTTTCATTATTTTCTCTTCGAGTTCCCACGTAGCTTCTTTAGCATTGTGGTTCCTCCATATCACCTTCACAGAATGTATCACTTTATTCCTGAGCACTTGTTCTTTCCTATCGATTATCTGGATAGGAATCTCTTCATACGACAAATCTTTATCGAACTATAACGGTTCGTACTCAATCATGTGCTTGTAATCGGGTTTATACGGTCGCAACACTGAAACGTGAAAAACATTATGAATATTTTCCAACTCTAGAGGTAGAGCTGCCTCGTAAGCCACCTCCCCAATTCTTCGCAGCACTTCGAAGGGTCCAATAAACCTCGGGCTGAGCTTTCCCTTTTTACCAAAACGAATTTTCCCCTTCTAAGAAGAAACTTTTAGGAATACGTAACTTCCTACGTCGAATGCACGATCTTGCCTGTGTTGATTAGCATACTTCTTCTGTCAGTCTTGAGTTGCTACCAATCTTGTTCTGATGAGTTTGACAACCTCAGCAGTTTGTAGTATCAGTTCTGGTCCTAACAGTTGACGTTCACCGACTTCATCCCAGCACAGTGGAGTTCTGCACTTTCTACCATATAATGCTTTGTAAGGCGACATGCCAATGCTAGCGTGGTAACTATTATTATAAGTGAATTCCACCAATGGTAAATGTTCTTCCAAGCTCCCTTTAAAATTCATGATGCATGCTCTCAGCATATCTTCCAATGTCTGGATCGTTCGTTCGCTTTGGCCATCTGTTTGTGGATGATAAGCCGTACTCATTCGCAACTGCGTTCCCATGCATTCTTGTAGTCTCTTCCAGAAGTTTGACGTGAATCGCGGATCTCTATCTGACACAATTGACACTGGAATCCCGTGTCTCGAAATAATTTCTTTAATATACAATTTTTCTAACTGATCAAGATTGAACCTAATCTTTATTGGTAAAAAGTGTGCTGATTTTGTCAGTCTATCCACTATTACCCAAATCGCATCGCATCCTCTCTGAGTAGTTGGAAGACCCACCACAAAATCTATTGTGATGTGTTCCCACTTCCATTCCGGTATTTTTTAACGGTTGAAGTAATTCGCTTGGTCTTTGATGCTCGACCTTGACTCTTTGACATGTCAAACATTTCGCCATGCATTCTGTAACGTCCTTTTTCATATTTGGCCACCAAAAATATCGTGTAAATCTTGATACATCTTCGTACTCCCCAGATGAATCGAATACCTTAAGCTATGAGCTTCGATCAAAATTTCTTCTTTAATCTCTGGTGCTGCTGGAACCCAGATTCTTCCCTCGAACCGTAGTAATCTCTCGGTATCGATCTTGTACTTCGCATCACTACCCTCAACCACTTTATCTTTTATTTTCTCATATTCTTCATCTAGTAGTTGAGCGTTCTTCACCTTATCCACTAAAGTTGGACCATCTTCTATCTGGAATAATCGTTCATCGGATTTCTGTGAAAATTTGATTTCCAGCTCTAACCTTTCCATAACTGAAATGAGGTCCTCCTGAGTGGTTATCACCATCAACTTTTCCCGACCTTTCCTACTTAAGGCATATGCAACCACATTCGCTTTTCCTGGATGATATCCATCTTCTTTGACGCATGTTCAAGTCCTTCTGAGTGAAAATATACTTCAAACTCTTATGGTCTGTATATATCACATTTCTCTCCATACAGATAGTGTCTCCATATCTTCAGAGCAAATACTACTGCAGCTAATTCCAAATCATGAGTCGGATACCCTTTCTCATAATCCTTCAGTTACCTTGATGCGTATGCAATAACTTTGTCGTTCTGCATAAGGACACAACCCAATCCTTTGTGTGAGGCATCACTATACACCACAAAGTTTCCTGTATTATCCGGTAGGGTTAACATAGGTGCCACACTTAGCTTCTTCTTCAAGTCTTGGAAACTTTCTTCACATTTTTTCGTCCAAACAAATTTCACAGTTTTCCTTGTCAAATTTGTTAATGGCGTAGTAATCTTGGAAAAATCTTGAATAAATCTTCTATAATAACCGGCCAGTCCCAAGAAACTCCTCACATCCGATGGTGTTCTTGGTTGTTCCCAATTGATTACAGCTTCCACTGTTGATGGATCTACTGAAATCCCATCTTTGTCTATCACATGACCCAAAAATTGTACATGATCTAGCCAAAATTCACACTTATAGAATTTTGCATACAGCTTCTCCTTTCTTAGTGTCTCCAACGTCAAACGTAAATGTTCTATGTGTTCTTCTTGAGTTTTGGAATACACTAGAATGTCGTCGATAAATATCACTACAAACTTGTCTAAGAATGGTTTAAACACCCTGTTCATCAAATCCATGAATGCAGCAGGGGTGATTGTTAAACCAAAAGACATCACCAGAAACTCATAATGTCCATACCGAGTTCTGAATGTTGTTCTAGGTATATCCTCCTTCGTTACCTTCAATTGGTGATACCCACTTCTCAAATCTATCTTCGAGAAGTATTTAGCACCCTTCAACTGATCAAACGAGTCATCTATTCTAGGCAACGGATACCTATTCTTAATAGTGACTTTGTTTAAGTCCCTATAATCAATGTAAAGACGCATTGACCCATCCTTCTTCTTCACAAATAACACCGGTGCCCCCCACGATGATACGCTCGACTAAATATACTTCTTGTCTAGCAGTTCTTGTAGTTGTACTATCAGTTCCTTCATCTCTACCGGAGCCATTCTGTACGGGGCCTTCGATATCGGTGTTGTTCCTGGCGCTAAATCGATCACGAACTCAATATCTCTGTCAGGCGGAAGTCCTGGTAAATCCTCCGAAAACACGTCTATGAATTCCCTAACTACTGGTATCTCTTCCAGTTTCACACCCTTTTTCTGAGTATCGACTATGTAAGCTAAATAACCCACATAGCCTTGACTCAATAACTTTTTGGCCTGCATAATCGTCAGACATCTCATTTGTCTAAGCGATTTGCTACCATGGAAAACTACCTTTGACGAAGTCATAAGGTTTACACATTTCTTTTGGCAATCAATTACCGCTCCATAATTGAACAGCCAATCCATTCCCAAAATTACATCAAACTCTCAAAGTCTAATTAGTATTAAATCTACCATCATGATATTCCCCTTAATATTCACCCTACAGTTCTTGTATACGAACCTAACAGGAATCACTTCCCTATTCGCAATTTCTATGTTCAAAGGGAAGTTCAGTTCTTCACTAGGCAATCCTAAACTCTTAGCAAATTCATCAGATATAAATGAGCAAGTAGCACCCGAATCAAACAATACATAAGCATCAATATTATTGATTTGGATAATACGTGAAACCACATCTTTTGATTGTACAGCATCTTGCATAGTCATGTTGAAGGTTCTGGCTATGGGTTTGTTTGATGCTGTAGGTCCACCAATGGCTCATGTACCTCCACTGCTACCTCCCTTATTTCATGTTATCTCATCATCCTTCTTCCTAGGGCATTCACGAGTAAAGTGATCGTTGGATCCACATGTGAAGCAAACGTTCTTCTTAGGTTGAGTGCAATTTGAGGCGATGAGACCTTCCTGGCCACAGTTGAAGCATACGCGTTTCCCCATCAAGCGGACACCCTTGTGAAACTTTTCACATGTAGCACATGCTTCAAACTTCTTATTCTGCTGGTTACCCTGCTGGTTTCTAGCACCCACATTTCCATTCCACTTCCTCTTCAGATTGTTGTTGTTGTCATTTCCACTACTACCACCTCCATTCTTAATCTCCACTTCATTCTTCTTCTTCTTCTGTTCTTGATTGAACTTTTTCACTGCCTCGCCTCCACCTTCAGCGAGTATTTCCTTCTCCATCACCGCTGCAAATGTCTTCAGATGGAATAGGGAGACCCTACTATACAACTAGGGCTTCAATCCCTATTCAAACCTCTTCGCCTTGTGTTCGCCTATGCTGACTTAGTAGGGCGCAAACCTCTCTAACTCGTTGAATTTCGCGGCATACTCGGATACCGTCATCGTTCCTTGCTTCAGTTCTAAAAACTGAACTTCTAGCTGACTCTTCGAACTCTCTGGGAAGTAGGTCTCGAAGAATATCCCCTTAAACCTATCACATGTCATTACTCCTTGTCCTTCTCGGGTTTTATTGACCTGCCACCAATAACTATCTTCTGCTTTCAACATGAATGTTGTAAAAGTAGTCTTCTGATTATCCCCTACTCTAGCGACATCAAACACCTTTTCTATCTCCATAATCCAGGTCTATGCCTCGACTGAATTCATGGACCCACGGAATTCAGGTGGTCCAACCGCCTTGAACTCCTTAAAAGTTGTACCTTGGTTTTGGGGTTGATTTTGCAATGCACTCATCAGTAAAATCACTAGTTGTTGGACGGGGTTAGCTTCGACATCGTTACTGATAGTTCCCTCAGTGGTTCTCTGTCAGGGTGGTTAACGTCTTGGAGGCATTTTCTGTTAAAAAAATATATCTATTAGATTGTTTCTCAATTCCTTTAAGTAATTTCTACTTAACTTGCCCCCATAAAAGAAATTATCACATAACACATAACACTTTGAATAAAATAAAATAATAACTTTTATTCATTCGAAATCTTTTAAAACATAGAAACAACAGCACCACTACTATTTACATTACTCTCCTAAACTACACAATTTCAGGATAGCCTCATTATCATCATATCTCATGGTTACATAACGGTAGGGATTTACACATTATTTAGCACTTTATTCACCATATAACAGTCATATTTCCTACGATCTTCTACTAAGATACTCTGTAGCCTTTCGACGCACTTCTTCCATAATCCAGAACATTGTTCGGTGATTTAACATGTACGATGGCAGAGTCTCGAACTGAATTGGATAACCCATGATCCGATCTTGAGCTCGATTGATCACAGCGTTGAATACGTTATCCATCTCTTCCATCTTCATTCTCTTTGCTTGTGCGTCTCTTACTGCCATCCCGATTCGTTGATAAGCTTCCTCGTATACGTCTTCAGCTCTTACCCTCTTAGTAGCTTCTTCCTTCAGCTTGTTCTTCAGATCTAAAATCACTTCGAGCAATTGTTCGTTCTCTCCTTCAGTCTGCATCAACTTCTCTTCAATATTAGTCAGACGTTCATCTCGATCCTGGATGTCGTCATCCTTCTGTGCCATCGAAGTTTGCTACTCAGCTACTATTTCTTGTAACTCCTTGACAATGTCCTGAAGTTCCACGTTACGGTCGTAGACTTTATAATACATACGAGCGGCTATTGAGTTCATTGGAATCTCTTCCTCCTCATCCTCGTCATCCTCATTCTCCCGTGGCAGCTCAACGGATCCTCCTCATCTGTTTCCACATCATCATCCTCATCTTCAACCACTGTAACTAACGGGGCTGACTCTGGTGGCAGTAGTTATTCCCAAACCACCTGAATGTCGCGAGGCTCCTCCTCTATTGGCATCTGAGGTCCTTCCTCACTAGCCTGATAGGATTCTCTGACATTAGTCATCCTGACAACAAAATTTAAAATTTTAGTTACTAACCATTACTATTCGACACTCACGAGCACATAAGTTAAAATTACATGAGCACATAAGTGTTTTATTATTTCTTCCTTAAAACTCGATAAGAGTTATCACCACTATCTTTTCAAAGGTTACTTCCTAAGGCTTTTCCCCACCTAAGGTTCATAACCTAAGGCTTTGATACCAACTTGTGACACCCCCAAATCCTGGTACTTCATTTCCTCAAAATTTGGTGTTCACTTAATCAAAACATTCATTTCTAGCTACCCAATCATAATAAAATTGAATAATAAACCTGCCCATACAGGATTACATTTAAAAACATTCTCCCAGGTTATCTAACCTTACATACAATCATTCAAATGCGGAAAAATTTAAATAAACTTCATTACAATATTTAAACCAAAGTCTGATAATAAAACTATCAACATATTACAAGCCTTCAATACTTGTTCATCTTTCCCTTTTCTTTACTAGTACTAGGCACGTCACCCTTTTCAACTTTAATTGAAATAATGATATAGGCAAGAGTGAGCAAACAAGGCTTACTTGGAATAACAATAAATAAAACTTTAAACTTTTACATCATTTGCCATATATTAGGCTCAATATAACTAAACAATAGGTTCTATTAACATTCTGAAATACACCATTGAGGATCTAATGACCACGAACCATGTCCACAATTATAAGTACTCTTTTAACTTAAACTTTAACAGTCATAAGACTATAAGGACTCCACGTACTTAGGGGGATCAATCCTTCGTATAATGTATTGTGCACAAACACTTCAGTGCTAAGTGTAACCTAAGCGTAAACCCCTGTAAATAGAGTTGTTCATCTCAATATTTCGAGTACAAGTCCGACCCAAAGTAAGTTTGGTTTGGATACGTTTCAAGGTAATTTAGAATTCAACGGTTATCAACTAAGGATTAGTTGAATACAAAGTGAATAACGTTATGTTATGGAATAATCACAACATGCTCGTTTGAACAATATTAAGTCAAGGTTATTGAGAATCGAATACTAAGCATGCATATCAAATAGTAATTTGAACGATAAAGTTGTTCAACATTAGAATATCAAAATGTATAGACTTGCATGCTAAATAACGAGTTGCATAATAGAGGCTTGCCCAATATCAAAAGATAAGACTTACAAAACTTGCATCATCATGAACAAACTAAATTCAAGAATTTGCTCAATAACAACCAAACTAGCTCCACGAAAGTGTGGAGATTCTAAACTTGAACAACGAAAGTTTAGGTTTAGAAGACTTGAAAAATAATAACAAGGTAAGGTAATAACTTGTTCAACGAAAGTAATCTTGCTCATCAAAGTATAGAGTTAGGAAACTTGCATCATTATAAACAATTTAGATACAACAAACTTGTTCAACGAAAATAAACTAACTCAACGAAAGTGTGGAGTTAGAAGACTTGCCTTGCTTGTAGGCTGAACCACAATATCCTATATACATGTTATCATGACATAATCAGTCAATATCAACACACTACACCTCAACATCACGTATGATTTTGATTTATAACCATATAAACCAAATACATTATTAAAATAATAATAACACTCGTTAAGTGTTAACAACATGTTCATTCTTAACGCGATAATACTTATAATAATACTATTACATGTTTAACAGACATCACATTTTATTACATTAACAAATACAGACTTTTGTGCAAGTTAAACGCCCTTTCTGGACCATTCTGCTAAGTGGCGTCGCGGCGCCACAGTTTGAATTGTGGGCGGCGCTGCGGCGCGAAGGCCAGGCCAGCAAATGGCGCTGCGGCGCGAGATAGGCGCTGCGGCGCGGGACTTGGAGCTGAGGCGCTGAACTTGGCGCTGAGGCGCCAAAACTTATAGAAGCAACTCGACGAAGAACAGAACACCATAAATTATGTCTATAACTTCAATTCTAACACTGATTAACATGTATAACTTATGCAAGTTACACATATACAAGTTACCCATCATGCATATACTAATTTAACACAACTAAAAAATAATATCAGAAAACTTAAATCCTTTAAAACCATATTTTAAACCCAAAACTCCATTTTTGATATTCCCTTACATAGTGAACACAACACAATGAACACTGCACAATTATAACCCAATTTGATTCCTTTAAACTATGTTCTCTGAATTTCTTACCCAATTATCATATACAAGGTTAAATTTCATAATTTCACAATTAACATATACTAATTTTGTTATCTTACAAAAGTCATATTCATGAGTATATGTTCACTGTAAAACCAATTCCCTTTCTTGTATACATAAATTAGCGTACAATCTTGTCTATATACTAAACATACAATCCTATATATATATATATATATATATATATATATATATATATATATATGCTAGTATAACAACCACAATTATACATACACATAATTCCCTAACCAATTATACAAACATGGTTTTACAGAAAGTTTGTGAAGAACCTTATATTACAGGCCAATTCATAAATACGGTAATTATAGATTATAGCGTAAAACACATACATGTTAAGATTATACATACCTTTTGTTGCTTTAGAAAACTTTGCTAACCACTGATAAAAGCTTGATAATCTCAGAACTTTTCTCTCTCAGGCTCTCTCAAACTATCTCTGTACTTTTCTTTTTTTTTCTTTTCTCAGTATTAGACTTAAGCTACTAACAACAGTAAGTGTAAACTAACTAATAGGCTAGCCAACGTAAAATAAAATTGATAAATAATAATACGCCTACTAATGACCTTTTTAAAAACAACGGTTACCAAACATATAACATATAGATTATAATTATATTTTATTTATTTAGTTTATTTTATTATAATTAAAAATTCAAAAGAAATCCAAAAGCCACAAGGCTCCGTTTGTAAAAACCCTTAAAAATTAAAGAATTAATATCCTTACACCTTGTTTGGGTAAAACTAAATTTTAATTTATTTTAATAACTCCTTATAATATAGTTATTTGTCACGCTTTATTTAATTAAGCTTTCATACATAATTTAATTAATTCAAATAAAAATTTATTCACTAAATCATTTAATCACATAGCTCAATACAACTAATTAAACATCAAATTGAAATATAAATATAATAATAATTTCCTTAACTCATTAATTATTTATTTAACGAATAATTAACCATATCGATTCAAATCAAATTAAACAATTATTTATTCAACAATAAACACATCCATTAAATACTATATAATTCAATAAATATTTAATATTATAATTTAAAATTCTGGAATGTTACATCATTTCCTCCTTACAAGGATTCTGTCCCCAGAATCACAATTCAAACAAATCATTCATCACAGCTTACACAGAGCTTTTATCTTTCGTTCCATCATAAACTGGAACTTTGCATAATCCCATTTGTCAACACCGTCTTTGATGGTCTGAGATGATTCACAGTTAAAATTGGAACTCTGTCCACTTCTCCAACTAATCATGTTGACCTCTTCCTCTTTGTGTTGAGGAAGAGGGTTGTCTTGTATGTGAGGTTGATTTGGCTTGGTGACCACGATCTTACCGTTATCTATCAAATCTTGGATCTTGTGTTTCAAGGCCCAACAATCTTGAGTATCATGTCCAGGTGCCCCGACATGATAAGCACATTTCCGAGCAGCATTGAAACCCTTCCCATTAGGGTTGGCTGGTGAAAGAAGATGCGTGATTTTCTTTTGAGTAGTCAGAAGAGTAAGGATATTCTCGAGAGAGTCCCCTAAGGGTGTGAACACTTGAGGGCGTCTGACATCTCCACCTTTAGGCAATGGAGGGTTTGAAGACTGTGCTTGAAAGGGAGTGTAATTTCTCCTCTGAATAGGCATATTCTGATTACCCATTTGACCTTGTAGTATCAAGAAAACATCCTCCTCTTTCTTTTTATGGACCCTCCGGGGGTTATTTCCATAAGTTCAGGACTGGATGTGTTCAGCAGCAGCTTTAAGAGCTGCTATGTCTTGAATCTTTCCTGACTTCAACCCCATCTCAGCCATCTCTCCATGTTTGATCATTTCAAAAAGTGGCTTACCAATGCCAGCTAAAACTCTCTCATAGAAATGAGCTTCTTGTATGTCGATAAAGGTCATGACCATTTCTGAATCTGTCATAGAAGGAATAACTTGAGCAGTAAGGCTCCTCCACCTTTGAGTATACTTTCTGAAAGACTCATTAGACTGTTTCTTAACCTTGGTAATCTGGTACCGGTCAGGAGCCATCTGAGACTGGAAGCTGTATTGTGTGAGGAAGGCATGAGCTAGTTCTTCCCAACTATGGATCTTCGAATTGTCTAATCTGGTATACAACGAACGGGCTTCTCTAATCAGACTCTTTGGAACAGTTGCATTCTGAGCTTCTCGTCCTCTGCATAAGATCCAAGTTCTCTAATGAACGCCTTCAAATGTGTGTAAGCATCTCCTAACCCGTCATACTTTTCGAAGTAAGGAGTTTTGAACTTCTCTGGATAATGGACACCAGAAAATATACAAAGGTCAGCATAGGAGACACTCCCGTGTGCTCCAATTCCTTTACTAGAAAGAAAGGTTTCTTCCATTTGAAGGACCTTTTTCTTGATGTCACCGGTGTCTAGATCTCCCTTGAGATGGGTGTTTTTAGGATTTTTATCTGTAAGCAATTGTAGTTCCAGATTTATTTTCTCCGAACCTTTAGTTCCTCCCTATGTAGAGATTCAGCATGTATGGGTATCTTCGTACCCTAAGTAGACTGATGTAGTTCTTTAAGCATAACAACCAAATCTGTGATTTGTTTACTTAATCCGTCAAATTCTTCGCGAAAAACTGGATTAGACTGGTCAGATGAAGACATAATTGGCTGTAGGCTCGTAGCCTTTTTGGACTTTGACCGGGTAATAGGCCTGATTGCTTCCCTGTGACAAAACTTGCATAATTTAGTCTTAGGAATTGTGTAAATGTTTACATGCTATGTGATGTGTCCATTTTAAGATTATTATCCTGCAAAACGGATGTTAGCTGTTTGTAATACAGGATAGCATGTTAATTTAAATATGCACATTTTTCTTCATATTTCTCATTACATGCATGGAGATGAATATGGAATGAAATTACAAATAATTGACTATACGAGTAATTTGAAATGAGAAACCATGAAGAGACTTTCCTCCACATTTGGTTTATCAGAGGCTGACCTATCTTAGGTTACTCTTGCGGCTTTTTGGCATGAAGGTTTCCAAATCATCGCAATTTACTCAACGGGAAGTTAATCCGGTCTTTCAACTGAAGCGAATTTGTATGGTGCCTTTCCTGAGCCTCGTTGGAATTAGTCTTCCTACGAGTCCAGTAATCAAACACCGACATGATAGCCTCCTGGTGGAGGAACCACACAACATATATTCACATACAACGTGTCTCACCGTTTATGAAAATGATGACATGTGCGAAGCACTAATATCATAGGCAGATATATTGCAGTGCAGTAAAAATGCATTCGTACACATTCATCGAATGTAAATGCACTACTACAAAACAGTAAATAGACAACGTTTAAAAGATAACGTTTTTTATAAAAATGTTGTAGTATTTTTTTACAACGTTTTTTAATAAAACGTTGTAGATACATATGAAAAAACGTTATCTATTTTATAAGGGTAATTTTTAATTTTAAATAGATAATGTTTTAAAAATAAAACGTTATCTATCAACTAAAACACGGAGCGCATAAACAATCCAACCCTTCGTTTCTTTCTCTCATTTTTCTCTCCCATTTTCTATCTCCAGTAGCAGCGGCGACAAACCTTCCTCCTCTCACTCCTCTTTTCGGCAACCTCATCCCTTCATCGCTCCCTCACCAGCAACCTCCTCCTCTTCCCCCTCCTTTATCTCTCTCTCTCTCTTGCTCTCTTACAGTAGATCGATAGTCACCTCGGATTCAGCCTCGTCCGCCAGATCAGTAGCGGCGACATCGAAAAAGTGTACCTCTGCCGTCTCCGGAGCAAGGAGAGCTGCTATTACGCCATGAAAGTGGTGAACAAGGAAGTTTTAGCTCTGAAAAGGAAGCCTCACCACCAATGGAAGCCTCGCAAAGTCCACATCGCCCGTTCACTCATCGTGAGTTCATTTCTATCAATTGATTTTTTTATTGTTTATTTTTGCAATTTGTGTATTTTTGATGGGATTTGATTGTTGAATTAGGATTTTGGGTATGTTAGTGGGGAAAGGACGGTGAAGAAGATGAGGCTATCGAAAGCCCTAACAATTATCGAGGGGACCACGGTTTATGATGCTTACCGGAGGATGACAGCTCGCCGGATTGATGCGGTTCTATTGACTGATGCTAATGCTTTATTTTCGGGCATTATTACAGACAAGGTTGATTCCTTTGCATATCAAACTCAATTGAATTCACTTTTGACTACTATTCTTAATTAAGGGACTTGTTATTTGTAAATATTTGTACATGGTTAACTCAGTGTTAGTATGAATGAGTAGTGCATCAAATCATAATCAGTTTCTCTTGCTTCGTTTTATGTGTTGGATTAAGCACATGTCACTTGATAATGAAACTGGCTTGGATCCTCCTGGTATAAGAATCAGACCATTACTAAGATACAACATTGATCAATAAAAGAGCATTTGCTCAACCCCCTTTCCCCAAAAAAAACTAAAAAAAAATTAGCCTAAAATGGTTGCACTAATACTCGGCCCATTTGTCATAAATCAGAGTTGGGTATTATAATCAAGATATTAGGAGTTTTACCGATTTTGTTTGAGATTATGGCAAATGTTGGAAGTTTATTGAACTTGTGTGAGATTATGACAAGATATTATGAGTTTTATTGACTAGGTCTGAGAGTCAGAAATTGAGAAAATTCATGAATTGATTGTATAATACGATAATTTGACTATCAACAACAATCAACTTGTAAATTGTGTCTTAACCAGTTAACTGTCTACGTTAATCTATAGTCTGACTTTCATTTAGTCAGACTAAAGTACCTTCATTTAGTATTTCAATAAATTTCCCATCATTACCTTAACAGACTTATGGATCTCTTTGTAGCATTCTGATGTTCTCTCCTTTATGTGAATGTCATCTTGTGTAAATAAAGAATGGTTTTCATTTATGTAGCAATTCGGCTGTTCTCTTGTTATAGTTTAGCTTGTGATCTGCTTGTTGTTGCCTAAAGTGCCTTGATTTTTGACTTGTTGTATTATTTATCACATATTCACATTATTGCATATATTATATTATTACCTGCGATGTTCTATTTTAATTGAATTCCATATTGAAATAAAAGTGGTTCCATTAATCTTGCTAGCTGCTTTTGATATGACTAATTGTTCTGTAGGAGCTTGTTTATGGTAAAAACAGTCCTAATGTGCACATATGAAAAACTATTATGGGAACATTGACCAATATATAATGTGCTTGAGGTTTTAGTTCTCTATTTCGCAGTGAACTTCCTTTTTCCCTCAAGTACCAAGTATTGTCACTATAACCAGAGGTTTCATTTCTCTGTGCGCCAGAATGAACTAATGTCATATCCTGATAGTATTATGCATATTGCAGGTTAATGATCCGCCTGTTAGAAATTCGCAAGAAGCTTTCATGATGGAGATGCGTGCAGCCAGAATGGTAAGAGGTTACCATTTCACACCCATATTACATAGATATAAAACATACACAAGTGCACACTTTTAATACTTTTATTTATGTATGCATCACTGCATTTGAATCAAATAGGTGGATTTTCGAGGTCTTTGGCGAATTCATCAACTGACTGGCCCCGTCTTTTATTGGAATTATTGTCTGCAGCTTCTGAAATTGATTACTTTCAGGTATATTTTTCAAAAATTCAAGTATCTTTTTTAGTTGAATACTGCAGAAGGTGGACTATTGAACTAAGAAATGTATCTGTTCAAGTAAATATTGAGTTAGAAACATGAACTACTGACTAAACTTGAATTATTAGGTTCATTAGTGGTGTATGCATCTACTTTTAAGTGTTCCTTGAGACAATTGTGTCTGGTAAGACAAGATGTTGCTGTCTCTATTTAAAATGATATTAATCTCAAACATGGTGATTATTTTCTCTGGCATATTCATCTATATCCTTGTTTAGTGTAGTGTTATAAGCTCATGAAGCTATTGTTGGGTTGAATACTACCCTTTGATTTCTTTACATGTTTTGAAACTTTATTCAGGGGATATTTACTGATTGCTAAGTTTCTCATTATTATTTTTTCCTTTATGCTACCATTTTGTCATTATGTTGTAAATGATATTCCAACCTTCATAAGGAACTATCTGCTCTAACAAATTTTCACAAAGGGTAAATACAATAAGTTTTCAATACTTGTATGCCGAACTTTGTAAACTCGTTCATATATCTAGCTTATTGTTTGGTGATAACACACCAATATAGTGTAATTTAAGGTGTAAATTGGAAGGTCATATTTCATCCCAAAACAGTTTTGTCAATTAACAAGCTTCTTGAGAAATGAAAAGTATTATGGAATGTGTAATTGTTTTTGATTAATGTCCTCTTCTCTGCTGCCTTTTTAATTGAGCAGAATCATGGAATTAGGAGTTTGTTAAAAATCCAAAATGTTTGACAGAATAGTATAATGTCTGAAAATCATCAATTTTAATATGTAAGTAAGAGGTGTTGGAAATAGAACCTGAGTATGCTACAGTTTTTCTAGGAAAAATGTTTTGAGCTTAAAATGGTGTAGAAAACATGATAGCTGGAAAACTATCCCAGTTAAGAATTTCAATAGCCTATTGAAACTTAGGATTCTAATCCGAGGTTTTTTTAGTATTAATAACCTAAAGAAAAATCTTGGAAGAAATCCCACAACATTTTGTGTACTGTCCTTCCTTTTTGGAACAGAAAACACTAAGATTATTTTTTTTAGCAAGCTCTGTAATCCATTCAAGCTAAAGTACATATATGTGATTTTTAATGGGAAGACATTGTTCCTTTGTTCCTGATTGCAGGCTTTGTACATCTTATGCACTATTAATGAGATTAATACCTGATGATTTACAACCAATATGCTTTCAGGACTCTTAGGAAGTTATTTAAGGTGGATCCAGCTGATTACATGCTTACTGTTGAGCAGATGTTATGTAACATCTAGCATTATTGTTGAGAAGATGTACACTGAGATGGCTTCTCGCCACAGAGTCTGCCATCACTGCATCCAGATCATTAAGACAGCGACCGTCCCTGCCAAGCTCTGCAAGAGGGAGAGCACCAAGCAGTTCCACAACTCCAAAATCAAGTTCCCATTGGTGTTTAAGAAGGTTAGGCCACCAACTAGCAAGCTGAAGACAATATACAAGGCGTCTAGGCCCAATTTGTTTGTGTAATTCTTGTTGGAGTGGTTATGCAATTTTGTTGCTCAAGTGAAACATACCATTGTCATTTACTTGCTGTTGGATGTTTTTTTAAAATTTGATATTATGGTTTGGAAGTCTATGATTGGACAAAATATTATCTTTTTATTGGATTTTGAGCACTGTTATTCTATTCAAGTGTTGGAAGTTGTATTACTCCTTGTGCTCCTTTTATCTATATTGGCATTAGCATATTACAGGTGCATTGGTAATGTAGGTGAACCATAATTTTTTTTTCTTTTTTTTTAATCTACAACATTTTAAAAACGTTGTGTAAATGTGCTTAAATGTTGTCTATATACTAAACAACAACGTTTTTATTCAAAAAACGTTGTGGAATCATACCTACTACAACGTTTTTAAGCATCTGTTAATTTTTGAAAAACAAATCTATAACGTTTTTTTCCTAAAAAACGTTATGTATTGTGCTTAACTACAACGTTTTTAAAACGTTGTGTAAGGGTGTCAAATAGATGACACCCTTAACCATGACGTTTTCCTAACTGAAACCACAACGTTTTTTCCGCGTTGTCTATTTACTGTTTTCTGGTAGTGATGCAACATCCACACACAAACATATAACAATTTTGAAAAGATTGTAATAGCAGCTTAAGTCCTCTTACTGGTATCCCTAGCAGAGTCACCACCTGTCGACGTCAGAATTTTTATTTGTCCCTTTTCTATTTCTTGTTCTTTGGTGTTCTCATTTTAGGTGAGATTTGTTTGGAAAAATAAGCGAAAAAGGTCCGACATGTATATGTCGACGATTGGACTATAAGAGTCGCCAGTTGGTTTTTTAACTGGTTGTACCAACACAACCGAGAAAAGGTTTGCATATTGACCCAGTGATATGACACTGCTAAACGAGTCTGTGAAACTGAGATTCATTAGGGTTCGGGGACTTGCTTATGCGGAGGGAAGGTGTTAGGCACCCCCTGACATCCGTGTTGCCACGGTGACTGCCACTTTTCAAGAAACTGTTATATGAATATGTGTGTGGGAATGTCCTATTATTTGGAAGTAGTGATATGCCCCATTTGCACCTATATAGAAAGGGTTTGAATTTGTGTAAAAATTCAGTTTTGAACAAGATATAGCAGTGATGTTTTATAGAAAAGGTTTTTCAAACCCTTGTGCACAATAGTAATTGAGGCCTTTGATACTTCCATTTTATTAAATGTTCGGCTGGATTGCTTTTATTTTCAAGATGCGAAACATCTTCGAGAAAATAATGTACAAAGCAGTGTCGAACTCTTCATGGGTATGAAAACCATCTGAGGAAATCCAAGCACCGTGAATAAATTTACAAGCTGCTTACAGCTGAAAATGTCCATCACGGGAACCAAATCTAGATTCAGAACTGAATCTGTGATCACATGACTCCTAGGCTCACATGATAACGCAGTTTATATGAAAATATTAAACAGTTATATATATAAAAGCTGTAAATATATATATATACAGACATGATCAACCACCACGAAGCACCTCCATGGGGGAACAAAAATGTAAATAAAGTTGTAAAAGCGATCAACCGCCACGGATTAAAATCCAGGTGGGACAAAACATAAAGAAAAGAGTAAAAACAGTCAACCTCCACGAAATAAACTCCAGGCGGGACAAAATGTAAAGAAAGTTGTAAAAGCGATCAACCGCCATGAAGTAAACTCCAGGCGGAACGAGATGTAAATATATATATATATATATATATATATATATATATATATATATACAATTAAATGCTCCAGACGTAAGTCTAGGTTCATCGATCAGAATTCGACACACAATTCATATATATATATATATATATATATATATATATATATATATATATATATATATATATATATATATATATACAAAAGAAATTAAATGCTCCAGACATAAGCCTAGGCTCAATCGAGGCATAACTCGATAATGTTAGTCCATATATAAATATATATATATATATATATATATATATATATATATACAAATTGAAAAAAAATCACGGACCGAAGTCCGGGCATACACACGCAACACGACTCTCAACGTGAAGAATAGTGTGTGCAAAGATGAAGAGAAAGGCTTGAAAGTGTGCAAGAAGGCTTACAATGGACTGCCAAAGAAGACTTCTATAGCTTTAAGTGGATGAACACTCGGCTCCTACCGGTAAAAAGTAGCTATATATGAGCTTAAAAGTGTTTAAAATGATAAAGCACTCAGTTTAGGGTGTGTACAGAGCAAATTGGACAGGGCTTCCTCGCCTTTTCTCTTACAAAATGGCCACCCCAAGCCCTCTATTTATTGAGGGGACCGTAGATGTACCTGCGGCTGCCCGGGGTGCACCGGGCTCTACGGGTCCTGCCGTCTCGAAGTACGTGCACACATGCAACGTAATGTCTGCTCGAACTTTCAGAACTTCAATCTGAGCATCCGACTGAGGTGTATAAGACCTATTTCAGATCACTGTTGTTGAGAGTTACGCAATGACATAGGATTAGAGGTTGTATGAAGTCAGGAAGATGGAACCATGCCCTCTAGTCTTCAAGCTTCAAATTTTATCTGTTTCCCTGCGCAATAGTCACTCGGGATTGGACTTCCTTGGTTCTTATGGGACATTGTTGTGTAGAAATGTATGTATAAGATGTTGAGACGGTGCAATGTGGCGTCAAGGTAGCAAGATGATGACTTTGCCCCTCATTGGGGTTATCTCCAGTTTGGACTGATAAAGCAGACGTTGCTCAGAGTTATCTCTGAGATTGGACTGCTGCAAGTGTTGAAGGTCCTCAGTGTCATCTCTGAGGTGTGCCTGTCTTCTCGGTGTTATCTTCGGGTCTTGTGCTGAGTGCCTCAATGTGAGTGCCAAGTGTTCTGAAGCTGTTTGCATGGCTTTGAAATAAGCATTTCCTGGGTTATCTCCGGAACTGCAACTACATTCCTTGGGGTTATCTCCAAGGTTGGTGCTACTATTCCAGGTGTCGGGACTGAGACTGAATACCTCGGGGTTATCTCCGAGATGAATCGGCCTTCTCCGGTGGAATTTTCGGTATTGGAACTGCATGCCTCGGGGTTATCTCCGAGGTTGGAACTGATACTCCCGGTGTGTGTTGTGGGGTTGAGACTGAACTTCTGGTAGTACCCGGACTGGATATAAGTTATCTTCCAAGGTTATCTCTGAAAGACAAATCTGCTCTCCTGCAATGTCAGTAACAGATGTGCAAAAAATTTCGAGTGTCTACAGGTAGTCAATACAAAGTCGCATACTCCTATATTTCTTCTTTACGAATAAAATAGGAGCACTCCAAGGAGATGTACTAGGACGAATGAAACCGATGTCTAACAACTCCTATAGTTGGACCTTTAAATCCTGAAGTTCAATAGGAGCTATTCGATATGGGGGTTTAGAAATGGATTTTGTACCAGGTTCAAGGTCAATAAAGAATTCAACTTCACGTTTTGGGGGTAGATCGGGAAGTTCTTCAAGAAATACGTCAGGAAATTCACTAACAACAGAAATATTATTTAAATCTGACGTATTTTTGTTCAAGTCCATGACATGGGCTAAGAAAGCTTGACATCCATTTTTCAATAAACAAATAGCTTTATGGCTTGATATGACAGTGATTAAGTTTAGTTGTTTGGTTTCTTGAATTCGCATAACAGGTTGGTTAGGAATATGAAAACTAACAACCTTACGAAAATAATCAATTTTGACATGATGAGTGGTTAACCAATCAATCCCTAAAATCACATCAAATGCCAGTATTTTCAAAGAAATAAGATCGACAGGTAATGTGATGGTCCCAACTTGAATCAAGCAAGATTTATAAACAGTACATGTAATGAAAGTTTCTCCTAATGGAGTCTCAACAGATAAGTCAAAGTCTAATTTCTCTAGAGTCAAGTTCAAACGTTGAGCATAAGTAGGAGAGATAAAAGAATGGGTAGAGTCGGTATCTAATAAGGTATAAACTTCGAAAAAGTTTATGATTAGCTTACCCGTGAACACCTCATTCAGGTTCCTCATGTTTTGGGCAGTCAAGACAAACGCTCTTCCAAGAACCACCGACTTTGACTTTTTCGGGACAGCCTTTGGAGTCACCATTCCCGCTGGACTTAGTTTCGCTACAAGACAATCTCAAGCTATATGACCTTCCTTTCCACAGTTATAACACACCTTGAAATGTTGTGGGCAGTTTGGGATGATGTGTCCCTCTTTCCTGTATTTATAACATACGACCGATGGTCATTCTCCTCCCCTAGAAACAGTTGATGCTGGTGCTGACGTCTTCACATTGTCATTGTTGTACCTTCGCTTTTTGAAATCTCCACCCGACTCGCTTCTTCTACTATCATGGCCACGATTACCACCAAAGTGGTTACCACTTTTGTCCGGATATTTTCCTCCCCGCTAGTTGTCATTACTCCGATGATTGCTGCCACCGGTATGACTCTGGATGTGGTTTCTCGATTGAACAGACTCATTATCTCGCTCTAATAATTGAGCCATGTTCACAACATCTGAATATATAGAAAATTTTTGAGAGATAAGGTATTGACGAATTTCTGGTTTCAAACCTCTTAGAAACATCCACGTCAGACGTTCCTCATTCTCTACCAAATGAGGTGCAAACCTGGATAACAGTTATGTTGTTCTGTTCTAGTCTAATAAACTCTACTTCCTTCATATGACAAATACTTTCAGGAAAGTACTTGTTATTGAACAGTTTCTGGAACGCTTCCTAAGACATATTAAGTGTGGCTGGCTGGGTACGCTTCACAGATTCCCACCAGATATTTGCCTTACCACGGAACATAAAGGTGGAGAATAGAACCTTCTGTTCCTCCGTGCATCCCAAGACATCAAATACCTTGGTAATTTGCTTAACCCACGTTTCTGCCTTGATTAGATCCGGCTTTCCCAAAAACTCTGGTGGTCCCAACTCTTTGAATTGCTTGGCTGTGACAAGCCGCGCGTTGCTATTATTTCCACCCGTATTTTGTACACGAGTCTCCCTCGTCTGATTTTGCATGAACTGCAAAAAGCTTTTAAACATCACATCATTCATCGTTAAATCTGTGATATTGTTTACAGGAGGAACATTGTCTTCCTGTTGCACGTTCTCCTGGTTGGTGATTAAAGGTGTCTCTACGATCTCATTCACTCCATTGTTAATATTTTCAGCTGTCATTCTCAAATACTGCCATAAAACAAAGGTTAATTAAAGAAATTAACATTCCACGTATTATCCCTATATTCCGACTGACCAATTAAACACAAATAAGCTTAGGTAGGACACACTAGCGAAAGATTTACTCGTCACTCCCTTCCTAGTTCTAACGCCAGATCTCCATCAAAGATCATATCCCTAAGCTCTGATACCAACTATGACGCCCCCAAAATAGGTCCACACAACCCATTCTAAGTCGCCAAATACATGGTACAGAAAATAACTACAACTTCATTATTACAATTGTCGTGCAAAATACGACAACACATATGCTGTGAGTTTAAATACAAATATTGTCTTATAGACAATATCCAAACTCAAATAAGTCATCATTATAATTATTGATACACTATTTTACAAAATAGTGAGGACTACTAAAATAACTGACTTGAAACATCACTCCACACCCCGACTAGTTTCCGCTATATTCTCGCCTCTTGAGAAGAAGAATGGAATAAAAAGGAAAAGAGCGAGCTCAACTAGCCCAGTAAAGAATATTATGACTAAGATAATGTAGAACAAAGTATTATTAGCCTTCAATAAATCAGATAAAATATAATGGACAACAAGTTTTAGATCAATATTCGCAGCGGAAATAACAATTCATTAAAAAAGTTAAGTAGAGAATTGAGTCTATTATCTTCTATGATTTAAAAGTCCATCATCAATATTTTATCCATGTAACATCAATCAATATACATCCTGAATCAAATATTCATCTTTGCACTACTGGCCAAAGATATTTATTCGTATCACCAGTTGGTCATTTTCATCTCAACACCTGTCCATATTTGCACCACGGGCCAAAGATATTTATCAGGTAATCATTCATCTTTGCACTACAGGCCAAAGATATTAAGTTATATCACCATTTAGGACTGAGGATGATGAAAAAATATATTTAAGAAATAAATCCAGTGAGATTAAAGGACAAAGATTAGGGATTCGTACTTTGGTTTATCCAAGTTCAAAAATACTCCATAATAATCAATTGTGGAGCAAAATTCAAGAATGAAGATCAAAACATGGATACAATCAAATATAGTAACCATAATAGACAACTTGGAAAAAGAAAAGAAAATTTAATTTTTCTGTGAATAGTATCGTATACGTGAATAGTAACCCCGACACAAAAGGTAATAATTTTATAAGAAAAATCATACTTCATGAATAGTACTCGTGAATAGTACCATATTCGTGAATAGTGTCGTATACGTGAATAGTGCCCTATATGTGAATAGTAACCTCGACATGAAAAGGTAAAAATTTTATAATAAAATTCATACTAATATTTTGGCATAATGATATTGAATGAAATAACATCATTTACGAAGAAAATAACATCCCTTACCTAAAAAAAATACTTTTTGGCTGAAATATCGGATATAATATTGAAGGAAACTTGCACTGAATATCAACACTCAAGATATCTAAATACTAACAAAAATACGCTCGATATTATAGAGAGCGAAAACTTTAGATTCTGGTGTAATTTTTAATTCTAACTAAGCACCCTACTTATA
The DNA here is from genome assembly GCA_016801055.1 of Panax notoginseng. Taxonomy (NCBI): domain Eukaryota; kingdom Viridiplantae; phylum Streptophyta; class Magnoliopsida; order Apiales; family Araliaceae; genus Panax; species Panax notoginseng. The sequence continues at coordinate 125,060,544 of CM029014.1, read as the reverse complement.
GGAAAGTGGTAACACACTACTTCTGTTAATTTTGCATACGGAGGATTATTTGCAGCACACCACATTTGAAACCACACTTTGAAATTTCTCAGCACACCAACAAGGACAAGAGTGGGGCCCACCCATTCTAGAAAATCTCCACCAAAATGTTTTAAATTTAAACAATAATCAGAAACTTTAATAATTCATAATAAATAGCCTTTTATCATAAATATACGAATTTTATGTCCATTTCAGATGAAATTTAATTTTCTATAACTTTGTAGAAGAAAGTTTTTCCAAATTCCAAACGAAAAATGACCAAAATCCACATACGGATGATTTTTAATACCTTCATTTCGACAAAATACTGATAAAATACATCAACATTAATTCATTCATTTATATCCACATAAAATAAATATTTTCTTATCATATAAATTAATAATTAATTATTCACAAATAATATTAAAGATTCACAATAATGACAACCAGGTCGTTCCTAGGAAAGATGGGGCTTTTCGATAAAGATTTTTCCTTACTGACGTGTAATTAGGTGACCAAACCCCTTACCTAGACAGAACTTCCTTAGACATTGCCAATAATGCTATCTAATAATATTATTCAAATAATATGAATTATTGATCTGATAATGAAAAATACTGTGCAGTGACAATTATTGAAACAACAATAATATAAAATATCAACGTAACAAATCACTACAAAAAACTGGGCCTTTAGCAACGATTTTTCGAGTAACGACTTTATAAGTCGTTTCTAAAAGTATATGTTTAGCAAGAAATTTATCCTTCGTTGCAGATTGTGTCAGGCTTTCACTTTTTACAACGAAATTCATAAGTCGTTGCAAAATTTCGTTGCTAATTTATTAGCTAAAAAAATTTCGTTAGAAATTTGTTGCAAAATTTTTGACCACTTGATTTCCCATCATCATGGGCAACAAAAAAAAATGTGTTGCTAAAAATGGGGCATTAGCAACGATTTTTCAAGCAACGACTTTTCTAAAAGTGTATGTGTAGCAACGAAACTTGTCCTTCGTTGCAGCTTGTGTCAGGCTTTCAATTTTTGCAACGAAATTCATAAGTCGTTGCAAATTTTGGAAACAAAATTCGTTGCAAAATTTCTAATCACTTGATTTCTCCTCATCGTGGGCAACGAAAGTTTTTTTGTTGCTATATTTCGTTGCCTAATATGGACCACATTCATTGGCAACAATTTTTTTTTTCGTTGCATATTTTATACAACTTTTTGCAACGACTATTAAAATGCTGCCTTAAATTAAAATAATCCCAATAAGTATGTTTTTGTAAGACCATATTCGGTATTCGGAGAATTGTCAAAAAATATTCATATTTAGTATTTAAAAATTATGTCCAAATGCGGAACATATTTGTTTCCATTTTTTATTCGAATAAACAAATTATTCAAATATCCAAATTCGAATGTCAATCACCTAATAAACAATTTATTCAATTTATTTATAAAAAGTAAAAATAAAAAAATATTAACCAATTACTAACAAATCGCAACAATTTAAAGTTGTAAAAATACATATCATAAATGGGAGACATATCAAATACATCATCATTCATAATTGATCATAAAAATCAATTAAAATTTACTAATATAAATTGTACATATAAGCTGTATAAATTGTACTTATAAGTTGTTCCATATTATTTAATTTATTTTTTGCTAAATTTAAATGTATATAAAAGAAAAGAGATACAAATACTTAGGGGCATTCCCCAAATCGATACAAAATGTCAAGAAAGGGAACTCAACATGACAAATAGTGAAACTCAGATTCTAAGACAATACAAGAGCATAAGGCCAAAACAGATCTAATGAGCACTGCATTGGACTTCAAGAACACTGCAGAGCACGACCAACAAAATAATAAACGGACGGAATGCTGACTGTGCATATTGGCCCGTTATTGCTGACGTGGAGGACAGGTATGTCTGGCTTAAAAATTTCCTTAAAAAAATGTTGCTCACAAGTATCGAACTCCAGACCTCTCCAAACTAGAAACCTTATATTCTAACAAAAGCCACTAGACCAATTACCTATTATGCTAAAATTTATGTAACACTAATATTTAAACCACCTAACATCGTTTCTATGCATGTGAAGATGAGATAATACACTTTTTGGTCACTATACTAGGAATTGTAATAATAATAATAATTGTAATAATTATTATTGCAATAATAATAATAAATTTTAAATAATTGAAATAATAATAATTATTAAAATAATTATTATTATGGTATTAATCCTGCAAAGCCCGTCAGTATTAAGACTGGAACAAAATATAAAAGATGATATATTGAGATATAAATTTCAACATATATTTGTCAGCCATGAAATAAGTCATGTTGATGCATGCCTGCATTTACCAATGTTAGAAACTAAAAAGTGTTCACAAGACAAAAGTGTTTACCAATGCGATAATTAAAATTTTAAATAATAATAATTATTATTATTTTAATTATTATTATTATTATTATTATTATTATTATTATTTAATTATTATTATTATTATTGTTATTATTATTTTAATTATTATAATAAATAATAATAATTATTATTATTATAATAATTATTATAATAAATAATAATAATAATAATTGTAATAATAATAATAATTGTAATAATTAAAATAATAATAATAATAAATATTATTATTATTATAATAATAATTAAAATAATTAAAATAATAATAATTAAAATTAAAATAAGAGTGATCCGACAAATTGTCTGTATTAAATGTCAATGTATATGAATATATGAATTGAAAAAAAGTAAAAGAACTCACACATCATTATTCTAGCTTATCCATTAGAGTTTAGTTGTAATATGACTTTATTATGAAATTTAACGATAAATTAATTATTTTTCAAAAAAAAAAACTAATTGTAATTGTAGTGACTATTTTTAATCATTGAACTTTGGCAAATCTTTCTATTATAAATATTTGTTATTCACTAATGTACTCATCTTTGTAATTTATTATATCGATTCTTATACTTACCCATGGGTTTTTTTAAATTTAAATTTAATTTGAACGAGTCCTATAACAATAAAAAGAAAAATCTGTCAAAATATTAAATCTTATTCGAAAAACATTGATACCCACGTGACTAGTACAAAAAAAAATTTTGATTCAGTGGTAAAAAAAACTTTGAATGTAATTTTATATTTAGGGTATTTAATTTGTAACTGCTTTATATTATTTTAGGGTATTTTAATTATTATTATTATTATTATTTTAAGTATTTAAAATTTATTATTATTAATACAATAATAATTGTTATAATTATTATTATTATTACAATTCTTAGTACAGTGGCTAAAAAGTGTATTATCTCATCTTCGTATGCATAGAAACGATGATAGGTGGTTTAAATATTAGTGTTACATAAATTTTAACATGATAGGTAGTTGGTCCAGAGACTTTTGTTGGAATATAAGGTTTCTAATGTGGAGAGGTCTGGAGTTCAGCACTCATATGCAACATTTTCTTTAAATACTTTTTAAGCATGGCAAGCCCAGCTCCACGTCAGCAAAAATATGCACAGTCAGCATGCCGTCCTTTTTTTTGGACGAAAAGTAAAAATAATGATCATTTTATAATTTTTGAGAGTATAGTTATTCGAAAATTGTGTCGTTTTGACATATTTATTTTTTGATTTATGATTTGGGAAGAGAGTAGCTATTTTTTTAATAAATAAATAAAAATTTGCCAAAACGACATAGTTTTACTAACAACCAGTTGCCATGAATTGGAATCCATATATATATATAGGTATTAGCTTGTTATAAATTTTGTACTTTCAAAATTTACTTGCGATAACAGGTGGCAATAATAATGGATAATATAATTTTATTACTAAAATGTGTTATGTTCGAATTAATTTAGAATTAATGAACTATACTTTAAAATTCATTATTTTTTTCTTATTCTATTTATAATTGTAATTAGAGCATTCATTTTAAAATTAAAATTTAGAATTTTAAAAATGATGAAAAGTTATTTGAATTGTAATTTAGATTATTGATTATTGTATTTATTAACATTCATTCATCAATATTATACTTTAAAACTAATTATTTTTTTTATTCTAGCTATATTTGTAATTAAAATTGTGAAACCCCAGATTTTATAAATAAAGATTTAATTTTTTTCGAAATATTTTTTTAAATATTATGGTGTGAATTTGAGATAATATTATAGTTGTGGGTAGTATTTATAAATTTTGCAAAGTATGTAAGTTGTTGTATTATATTCGATTGGTCGGGGAATATTATTTTTGTCAGATAATATTCGTACGACGGCACAATTATTGGTGGACCCCACAATAGAATTATTGTCGGATTGAGATAACGATAAAAATATTTTATGAAAATAACGGCGAAATTTTTACCGTTAATACTGTTGAACTACTCGGTAGTAAAAGTACAGTAATACGTGTGGTTGCATAGTAACACACGGTATTGATTATTAATGTCTATGTGAGAAGTCACTCAGTTTGATTCAATTATTGTCAATTAATAATATGAATTATTTTGCGATAATGAAGTTTTGTTTTATTCGTATTATTAACGTAATAAAACAGAAACATCTTTTTATATAAAACAGAATACTTTATTAAAGTTATTTATAAATAGAATATATTATATTTTATTTAAAAAAAATTTCTTCAAATATGGACCATCAGATTAAAGTAAATCAATCTGGACCGTTCATGGAATAGTTACTATGCATTCTATTTTCCTATAAATAGAAGCTCATTCCTTCATTATTTTCTTACGAATTCACTGAACTCTAGAGAGAGAAACTATAGAGAGAAACTATAGAGAGAAAGAAGAAAAGTATTCTGCTACTTAACTACTTCTTTATTTCAGTTCTTCTTTAAAACGGTAAGGGGTGTTATTCTTTCTTATTCATGAAGAGAACTGTTGTTATTTCATTTCTTATTATTCTTTTGGAATAACCCGTATACGCGGTCTACCCTATACTTGGTGACATTCTTCTATTATTCTGTTGGAACATCCTGTCTGTGTGTTTTACACCGGACCTGGTTCCGTCTTTATTATTATTCTGTTGAAACATCCTGTCTGTGTGTTTTACACCGAACCTGGTTCCGTTTTTATTATTATTCTGTTGGAACATCCTGTCTATGTGTTTTACACTGGACCTGGTTCCGTCTTTATTATTATTCTGTTGGAATATCCTGTCTGTGCGTTTTACGCCGGACCTGGTTCCATTATTTATTATTCTGTTGGAATAACCTGTCTGTGCGGTCTATCGCATACATGGTGATTTCTTTTGTTATTCCATTCTTTATGATACTCAGTTAGTTAAAACTTTGACTTCTATACTCCATAAAATTAGTAGAATATCTTTGATATTTGCGCTTCATCTAGTATCTTTTCATGCAAATATTCTTCTAAGAATTCTTGAATTTTACTCCACAAAGCAGTATCATATTGACAATTTGGACGTTGTTAATTCTTGGATAAATTAATTCTTGAACTTGTTTTATTGAATTCTTATATCATTGTCATCATCCTCATGTTTATATTTTGTTGAAAGTCATCTGTGGCCTGTAGTGCATAGATGGACTTGGTATGATTATGACCAGGGATTATTCGGTGTAATCATGATCGTAATATTACAAATGATGTGAAAAAAGTCCTCATTGGCCCGTAGTGCATTGATGGACAGTTTTTGGTATGATCGTGGCTATGGATTCTCTTTGGCCGTAGTGCAGAGATGAATTATTTTATGACATGATCAGGACCGTTGATGAAAATATGATTATCTTTAGCCGTAGTGCATGGATAATTCGTGGTCGTGATACTAAAGAATATCATTGGCCGTAGTGCAGGGGTGATTCGATGATGTGGATTATTTATTAAGCTGAGTCCCAGCGATAAAAGTCATGAAAAACCTTTTAAATCATAAAAGATAGTAGATTTTATTCTCTACTTGACTCTTTTAATGGATTGTTGGTTCCACTGCAGTTAAACTTGATGTCTATTGTATTTTATCAGTTTAACATTGTTAAAGACTAATGATAATTTATTCTGCATTATCTTAGTCATAATATTTCTTACTGGGTTAGTTGAGCTCACCCTTTCTTTCACTGTTTTCTTCAGGAAATGAGAACGTAGCTGGGACTAGTCGGGGAACAGAGTGATGGTCCTAGATGATAGCATTAGTAGTTGATGAGTGAGTTTTATACACATGAATTGGATACATTCGGGCTTAATTCATTGTTGTTCTCAAGTCTTTTAGAATAATTTTTAAGTGTTTGTGTCCATTCATGCATGTTTTACATTGTTTTGTAGGAATTGGGACAAAAGTTACTTGGATCGACGTTTGGGGTGGCTAGATTCGCGTTTTCGGCTTACCATTTACACAGCAGTCACTTCAGAACCAATTTGAGTATTGCTACGTACCTTATTTCGGAAAACTTAAAGAATAAAAGTTGTAGATCTACTTCTCCTCCTTCCGGAACATCTTGAATCATCGAAATCGGAGTTCGGACGAAGAAGTTATGGCCATTTTCCCAAAGGACGTCGGAACAGAAAATTTCCAACAAAGCACTAGCGCCGGGGCGCCCATTTTAAGGCAATTTCCAGCGTCGGGGCGCTATAAGGCAGAGTTTGAGCGTCGTGCCCAGCGCTGGGGCGCTGGGGGAAGGGTTTGGTGCGGCTTAGACGCGTTTTGGGCGAATTTTGACACCTTTTTTACTCCAATTTGGATTGGGTTTGTTCCTAAGCTCAAAATTAGACTTGTAATCTATAAATACTTGATGTAAGGCATAAAATAAAGGGGGATTACATAGCTTAGATTAGAGATACACTCCATTAGATTAGACATTAACCCTAGTTCTTATTAGTTTTGGAGATTGAAACAACTTGGAGATCATTGAAGATCAAGAGCAAGAGCAAGAGGGGAGCATCAGATTTGCTGACAACAGATTCTATTATCTTCTCTTATCATACTTTTATCTTTTAATGTTTATTCAATTGTGGATTCTTGATTTTAATTCATTAATTATGAACTAACTCTTTTATTAAGATTTCAATTGAACTTTTTATAGTTTTGAATTGATTATTTAATTTATTCTAATTATTTGTGTTGAAGTGAATTGTTCATCTTGCTTTTGAGCTTATTGATTAATTATCTGATCAATAATTACCTTGTTACTCTAGAAGGAATTGGGAAAGGAATTCTAGGGTTAGAACTGGGCTTGGTGACATGTGACTTAGTTATTTACACAGTGAATAATTAGGTTTGTGAATAGAATGAGAATATTTATTTGCCGCATGTAACATAAGAGGAATTGGGTTTGTAGCGAGTTTAATTCAATTATTTTGCATAGAGATATAGCAAAATTAATCTGGGTTAAATAGAAGGCAATTGATCACTCGAGAGAGGACTTTTGGCATTTGAGAATTCCTGTTAACAATTCAGTAGATATAATAATTGAGATAGTTGAATAATTGATTTATAATTCATAATTGGAGATATTGGAGTCTTAATTCTTATTTATCTGAATTCCATCAATTCTTAGTTGTTTATTTGCTTTCTTTTAGAATAATCTTTTTGTTTTGTTTAATTTAGTTTTCTTAAATCTAGAAATCACAATTATTAGTTGTTTAAATAAAATTGATTTGGTTAAGAATTAGTACTTGGTGATTTTTATTAAATAATTCCTCGTGGGAACGATACTCTACTTTCACTTTATTACTTGTTGACCGTGTATACTTGCACGTATTCATTGATTGCGAAATTAATCAACAGTAGTCCTCACTATTCTATGTAACAGTGTGATAATAATTGTAATGAGACTCTTTTTGAGTATGGATACTCTCTAGAAGACAATATTTGTATTCAAACTCACAGTTTATGTTCTGTCGTATTGTACACAACAGTTGTATTTGAATTCTGTACCATGTATCTGGCGACTCAAGATGGGTGATGTATACCTAATTTTGGGGGCGTCACAGTTGGTATCAGAGCTTAGGGATATGATCCTTGGCTAGGATGTGAGAATAGAACTAGGAGGGGAGAGACGGGGAATTCCTTCGCTAGTATGACCTACCTAAGTTTATTTGGTATTTAATTGGTCGGTCAGAGTATAGGGATAATATGTGATAGGTTAATTAACCCTTATTTTGTGACAGTATTTGAAAATGGCATCTGAAAATGTTGAGATAAGCAATGGAGCACAGGAGACCGTTGAGTCTCCACAGATCAATAATCAGGACAATGTGCAACAGGATGGCGATAATCCTCCTGTAAACAACAACACTGATCAATTGACGAACGACGGTACGTTTAAGAGCTTTTTAGAATTCATGCAACATCAGGCGAAGGCGGCTCCTGTTCATAATGCAGGAGGAAACAATGGCAACCCATAGTTGGTCACCGCTAAGCAATTCAAGGAGCTGGGACCACCGGAGTTTTTGGGAAAGCCAGAACCACTTAAGGCGGAGACGTGGTTAAAGCAGATCACCAAGATATTTGATATCTTGGGATTCTTCGAGGAGCAAAAGGTTCCCTTTGCCACCTTTATGTTGCGTGAAGAGGCAGATCACTAGTGGAAATCTGTAAAACGTACCCAGCCTAACGCACTCAAGATGTCTTGGGAGAAGTTCCAGGAGCTGTTCAACGACAAATACTTTTCCGAAAGCATTCGTCACATGAAGGAGGTGAAATTTATCAAGTTGGAGCAAAACAACATGACCGTGTCGCAGTACGAAGCCAAGTTTTTCGAGTTGTCCCGATTTGCGTCCCACTTGGTTGATAATGAAGAAAGAATGACGCTGATGTTTTTAAGAGGTTTGAAGCCGGAGATACGTCAATATCTGATTTCTCATAAATTGTGTTTATATTCAGATGTTGTAAATAGGGCTCAGTTAGTAGAGCGCGATAACGAGTCAACGCAACCAAAAGAGAACAATCGACAAAATGATAATACTGGTGATAACAGTCATCGAAGCGGTGACAATAAGCATGGAGAGAATCAACATGCCAGAAATGGTAACCACTTCGGTGGTAATCATGGCCAAAACAATAAGAATGGACATTTCAAGAAGAGAAGGTTCAACAATGACGTGAAGACGTCGGTACCAGCACCCGTTTCAAAGGAAGAAGAACGACCACCGGTCGTATGTTTCAAATGCGGACAGGAGGGACACATCCGTCCAAACTGTACGCAGCAATCCAAAGCGTATTTTAATTGCGGAAGAGAAGGTCACCTAGCTCAATTTTGTCGTATGGTGAAGTCAAGTCCAGCTGGGATAGTGATGCCAAAGGATGTCCCAGACAAGATAAAGCCGGTAGTTTAAGAGAGAGCATTTTTTTTGTGATGAGGAACCTGAATAAAATTATCACGGGTATGTTAGTCATAAACTCTTGCGAAGTCTATACCGTGTTAGATACCGGTTCTACTCACTCTTTTATTTCACCTAGTTGTGTTCAATGTTTCAACTTAACTCCGGAGAAGTTAGACTTTGATATATCTGTTTAAATTCAGTTAGGAGAAACCTTCGTTACCTCCACTATTTATAAATCTTGTTCAAATCAACACTTTCACGTTACCTGTCGATCTTATCTCTTTAAAAATATTTGCATTAATGTGATTTTTGGAAACGATTGGTTAACTGCTCATCATGCTTTTTGTAAGATTGTTAGCTTTCATATTCCTAACCAACCTATTATGCGAATTCAAAGTAACCAAACCACTAAAGTCAATCATTGTCATATCAAGCCATAAGTAAAGAGCCCGATCCTTTCGTTGTTAACTTCCTTGTGTGGAATGCATCGAAGCCAGACTTTCTGTAGGCGATGTCGTGAATGATGATGGCAAGTTGATAGGTATCAATGTGACGTGCTATCCAAGTCTTGGATGAGGGTCACAGTTTTGAACGATATTTCTATTATTAATAAAGTTCCTGACGTATTCTTGAAGACTTCTTAGCCTACCCAAGAGCGTGAAATCGAATTTTGTATTGACTCCAGTACAAAACCCATTTCTTAAACCCTTAAATATTTCTTCAACTAAAACGAACGTATTATGGGCCAAAGACGTTGGCTCGAGCTGTTGAAGATTACGATCGTACCATTCAATATCATCGTGGAAGTGCGAACGTGGTAGCTGACGCGTTGAGTAGAAGATCGTATGCGAGTGAGATGTTGTTAACACAAAGACCCATTTCGTATAACCTACAAATGATGAAGATAGAGTTAAAGACTCTAGGGACCCACGTGAAGATAACGAATATACGAGTAGAATCGACTTTAATCGATAAAGTTAAAATCGCTCAAGCTACACACCCGGAGCTGTTGAATGTGAAGAAGAAGGTTCAAGAGGGCATTATTCTAGAAGCAAGAATCGACGAAGAGAGGAAATCTCAACCCTCGATTTAATTAACCCATTTGAAATCCTCGATCAAGTAGGAACTGTGGCTTATAGACTCGTTTTACCACCAAGTATGTCGCGTGTTCATAACATTTTTTAACGTATTGATGTTACGTAAATATGTGGATGACCCGAACCACATTATTGATTTAGAACCGGACGAGATAGCGGATAATTTAACGTATGAAGATGTACCTGTTAAAATCCTAGAATGTATTAAACACTCAATGGGTATACCTCAAGAGTTAGAATCTGACGAAGTGCCCTCATCTGTTCGGCATACCAGGTACGTACGAAAATTTCGAGGGTGAAATTTTATAAGGAGGGGAGATTGTGAAACCCCAGATTTTATGAATAAAGATTTAATTTTTTTCGAAATATTTTTTTTAAATATTATGGTGTGAATTTGAGATAATGTTATAGTTGTGGGTAGTATTTATAAATTTTGCAAAGTATGCAAGTTGTTGTATTATATTCGATTGGTCGGGAAATATTATTTTTGTCAGGGAATATTCGTACGACAGCACAATTATCGGTGGACCCCACAACAGAATTATTGTCGGATTGAGAAAACGACAAAAATATTTTATGAAAATAACGGCGGAAGTTTTACCGTTAATACTGTTAAACTACTCGGTAGTAAAAGTACAGTAATGCGTGTGGTTGCATGGTAGCACACAGTATTGATTATTAATGCTTATGTGAGAAGTCACTCAGTTTGATTCAATTTTTTTCAATTAATAATATGAATTATTTAGCGATAATGAAGTTTTGTTTTATTCGTATTATTAACATAATAAAATAGAAACATCTTTTTATATAAAACAGAATACTTTATTAAAGTTATTCTATAAATAGAATATATTATATTTTATTTAAAAGATTTTTCTTTAAATATGGACCGTCAGATTAAAGTAAATCAATCTGGATCGTTCATGGATTAGTTACTATGCATTCTATTTTTCTATAAATAGAAGCTCATTCCTTCATTATTTTCTTACGAATTCACTGAACTCTAGAGAGAGAAACTATAGAGAGAAACTATAGAGAGAAAGAAGAAAAGTATTCTGCTACTTAACTACTTCTTTATTTCAGTTCTTCTTTAAAACGGTAAGGGGTGTTATTCTTTCTTATCCATGAAGAGAACTGTTGTTATTCTATTTCTTATTATTCTGTTGGAATAACCTGTATACGCGGTCTACCCTATACTTGGTGACATTCTTCTATTATTCTGTTGGAACATCTTGTCTGTGTGTTTTACACCGGACCTGGTTCCGTCTTTATTATTATTCTGTTGAAACATCCTGTCTGTGTATTTTACACCGGACCTGGTTCCGTCTTTATTATTATTCTGTTGGAACATCCTGTCTATGTGTTTTACACTGGACCTGGTTCCGTCTTTATTATTATTCTGTTGGAATATCCTGTCTGTGCGTTTTACGCCGGACCTGGTTCCATTATTTATTATTCTGTTGGAATAACCTGTCTGTGCGGTCTATCGCATACATGGTGATTTCTTTTGTTATTCCATTCTTTATGATACTCAGTTAGTTAAAACTTTGACTTCTATACTCCATAAAATTAGTAGAATATCTTTGATATTTGCGCTTCATCTAGTATCTTTTCATGCAAATATTCTTCTAAGAATTCTTGAATTTTACTCCACAAAGCAGTATCATATTGACAATTTGGACGTTGTTAATTCTTGGATAAATTAATTCTTGAACTTGTTTTATTGAATTCTTATATCATTGTCATCATCCTCATGTTTATATTTTGTTGAAAGTCATATGTGGCCTGTAGTGCATAGATGGACTTGGTATGATTATGACCAGGGATTATTCGGTGTAATCATGATCGTAATATTACAAATGATGTGAAAAAAGTCCTCATTGGCCCGTAGTGCATTGATGGACAGTTTTTGGTATGATCGTGGCTATGGATTCTCTTTGGCCGTAGTGCAGAGATGAATTATTTTATGGCATGATCAGGACCGTTGATGAAAACATGATTATCTTTAGCCGTAGTGCATGGATAATTCGTGGTCGTGATACTAAAAAATATCCTTGGCCGTAGTGCAGGGGTGATTCGATGATGTGGATTATTTATTAAGCTGAGTCCCAGCGATAAAAGTCATGAAAAACCTTTTAAATCATAAAAGATAGTAGATTTTATTTTCTACTTGACTCTTTTAATGGATTGTTGGTTCCGCTGCAGTTAAACTTGATGTCTATTGTATTTTATCAGTTTAACATTATTGAAGACTAATGATAATTTATTCTGCATTATCTTAGTCATAATATTTCTAACTGCGCTAGTTGAGCTCACCCTTTCTTTCACTGTTTTCTTCAGGAAATGAGAACGTAGCTGGGACTAGTCGGGGAACAGAGTGATGGTCCTAGATGATAGCATTAGTAGTCCTCATTATTCTATGTAACAGTGTGATAATAATTGTAATGAGACTCCTTTTGAGTATGGATACTCTCTAGAAGATAATATTTGTATTCAAACTCACAGTTTATGTTCTGTCGTATTGTATACGGCAGTTGTATTTGAATTCTGTACCATGTATCTGGCGACTCAAGATGGGTGATGTATACCTAATTTTGGGGGCGTCACAGTTGGTATCAGAGCTTAGGGATATGATCCATGGCTAGGATGTGAGAATAAAACTAGGAGGGGAGAGACGGGGAATTCCTTCGCTAGTATGACCTACCTAAGTTTATTTAGTATTTAATTGGTCGGTCAGAGTATAGGGATAATATGTGATAGGTTAATTAACCCTTATTTTGTGGCAGTATTTAAAAATGGCATCTGAAAATGTTGAGATAAGCAATGGAGCACATGAGACCGTTGAGTCTCCACAGATCAATAATCAGGACAATGTGCAACAAGATGGCGATAATCCTCCTGTAAACAACAACACTGATCAATTGACGAACGACGGTACGTTTAAGAGCTTTTTAGAATTCATGCAACATCAGGCGAAGGCGGCTCCTGTTCATAATGCAAGAGGAAACAATGGCAACCCACGGTTGGTCACCGCTAAGCAATTCAAGGAGCTGGGACCACCGGAGTTTTTGGGAAAGCCAAAACCATGACAGTTGTATTTGAATTCTGTACCATGTATCTGGCGACTCAAGATGGGTGATGTATACCTAATTTTGGGGGCGTCACAAAAATTATTTATTTATTTATTCTTATTCTAGTTATAGTTATAATTAGAGCATTTAGTTTGAAATTTAGGATTTTGAAAAAGATAAAAAATTATTTGAATTGTTAAACTTCTTTATTTGCATCGAAACAAATATGAAAAATTTATACTAGAGTAATCAATACTCTAAATTACAACTCAAATATGATTTACTGTTACATCATTTGTCTTATATATTATCGTATACTATATATTGCAATAAAGTTTAATCTATTTATTTATTGTTTACAATTAATTGTAGATAGATAAAATTATACAACACAAATATTTGGGCCGAAAAAGATAAATCTCATATATTATTATCAAGTGTAATATTTTGTTTTATTATAGTTAATTCTATAAATGGATAAAAATTATTCAACAGTAATACATGGGCTAAAACAAAAGATAAAAGACATGAGTTGGCACAAGCGATATGAAGATTCAAGCTGGACCTAAAAGACTAAACAGATTCCTCACCCTTTAGATGCAGCCCATTAACTCATCTCACCAAATGGGCCCAATTCAATTTACCCAAAAGCTCGAATCTGATTTTTTAAAACTGCAAATCGACAGATCTCGCGAATTCTCCATATCTCTCACCCACGAACAAATTCTAAAAACCCCTTATTTCTCTCTGTCAAACTCCAGAATCAGGTTTGCGAGATGTTATTCGGCAGGGTTAGCTCTCGGCTATCAAGTCGGATCAGTTTGGCCATCCGAAATTCGTTGCTCTTTTACGCTTGCAGCCAATAACAAGAACAGTACATCCCTCTGTTGAATCAATTTCGTTCCCTCCGTCAATCTCACGACAAGGTACCCTTTTATTCAGTATAATTAGTATTCTGGTGATTAAATAATGCCTTTACAGGTGCTAGGGTTTTATAAAGGTTTTAGCTGTAGCGGCCTTTTCAGGCGCTAGAGTTTATCAGGGTTTCAGCAATAGCATGAATAAAATCAGTTGTGAAGTCGAGGTTGAAAATGCCCTTCTTCTTTTTTTGCGCTCCGTGGATTGTATGCTACAACTTGTGATTTTGCCTGATGAAGTTTTTTCTTTGGGTTGGTATTTATCAAACTTAGATACTGGCAACTTTGTGTGATTTCTTTCCCAACTACGATTAGCCTTAAGGTTTTATACTGAAAATTAAAATTGGAGTTGCTTTGTATGTAAATGAAAATCTGGAATTATTGGTACCTGTAATTTTTTTATCAGAACATTATAATTTCCAGGAAATCAAATTCATGATATAATTAGATTGCATATAATAAACTCTTCATGCCTACTTCTAGATCTAGGCATTTACTGAAATAAATTGGGTGTGGCATCATGAGATAAGGGGTGGATGCTAAGAATCTCTACTTAGGTGGGCTAATTTATTCTTTTCCCTCCAGCTTGGGCGGGTTAATTTTTTTCTAGACAACCTTGAACCTTGTTATGTATCAAAGACCCATATACTTGTAGTTATGCTTGGGTTATTTCAGGTGGTTGCAGATCAGTTGTCTTTGTTACATCATTCAATCCTCAGTTCATTTTCCTTGCAACAACGATTCTCATCATCTGCATCGTCACATGGCTTATGTTGTGTCCAATGAGTTCTTGGACTCACGCATTTAGAAGCATATTGAGAAAGCTGAAACAAAAATAAAGGTAATGACTGGGTTGGTTTTCTTCAATGTGCAGGTTATTGCATTCACAGGAAATGAAGATGACAAAAAATTTATACTAGAAGGAGAATTGACTTTGAATAGGCTTGTATTCTATTTATTAGTGTTTTTTTTTCCTGTATGCTTTATCTTTGCAAGCATATAGGGAGTGGTACAATGTCACCAATTTTCTTCACTTTCTTGAGCCTTGAGCCTTTAGCAGTCGAGTATGCTCAAAAGTTTCTCTGGTTAATATACTAGCTTCTTTTTTTTGGTAGTCATTTGGGGAGAATTTCCTTGAAAACAATCTTAAGCCTTTCATTAGACTGGGATTGTGAAAAAATCAAGTTTTTTTTCTAACATCTTTTGACTTGCCAATTGGTGCAGAATGATGGGGATGTAAACATAGTTGTCAGAAATAACTTTGACGAGATTGTTTTGGACGAGTCAAAGGATGTTCTTCTTGAGGTACAATCTTGCTCATCAGTGAAAAAAATCATCGCCAAGCTTACCATTGTAATGAAGTTGATAATGATGCTAGTTCTGACTTCAATTTAATTTTAAATCAGATATACGATACTTGGTGTGGCCATTGCCAAGCACTGGAGCCAATATATAACAAGCTTGGCAAGTATTTGATAGACATTAACTCACTTGTCATAGGGAAGATGGATGGGACCAAACTATTATATGCTCAGGCAGAAAGTCGTGCTCTAGAAAATTTGGTAGAACATAGTGAGATTCCAAGTGATTCAGACAATTTGACAACAGGCGAAAGTACTTCTCACCGTCAACGTGAACTTGAACCTAAACATGACCTACAAATTTAGAACCAAGCTCATATGATGTGGTTAACTCCAATTCAAAAGAGGTCACAACCAGCTCCCCCATGTTCTCCATAACAGAAGGTACTTTTATCCCTTGTTTCTTTACTTCATTGTTGTCTTTTGTTTATCTCATATGCCAATCCATACAGATCATATTACACGGTTTACATTGTGGTATTCTATGGGAATAAAATGTAAATCTTTTTGTTAAACAAAATAGCATAGCTTTATTGAATATCAAATTAAAAAAATGTATATATGAGATTTTGCTATATTCAACATTTATGTCTCATATGAACAATTGGAAGGCACAACTAAAGACTCATTCTAGCCCAAGAAATTCTAAAACCTTATAACTTCTATTTTAATGCATTCACTCCCTCACCCCTTTTCCCCGTAAGTTGGAGTTGAGTCAAAGTAATAGATTTCAAAGTTTAGCACTCAAATATCTAGAGTAAAATTTTATTATAGTTAAATAACTTTTTGAAGCATAATTGCAGGTTTGATACTTACACGTTGATGTTGATGTTGATGATGATCATGAAATAGCTACATCCTTCAATACTGCATTGCATCTTTTAAATGATGAATTTTCGTGCAACATTTACGGAAGACAAGGGACAAAATTATGAAGCGTACTCTCTCTATATATGTAGATATATACTTTGATTGAAGAACTGTGGTAGTTTTAGATGGTTAATTGTAAAGATAATGAATGATTATGTAGTGGATGATTTTATTAAGTTAATAATATTTTAATTTTTTGTATTTTTGCCATTATTTGGTATGGGGACATTGACCCAGCCACGTACACGAAAAGAATGTCAAATTTTGATTTAGCAACAATATAATTCGTTATCAAAGCATTGAATAAGTTTTAATATAGCAACAATTTTTTATACATTTAACAACAAATTTTCGTTGCTAATGACATTAAAAATATAATATTTGGCAACAAAAAATTAACCTAATAACAACGGAAAGGATATTGTTGCTAATACTAAAATAGAAGGTAACATTTTTTATCGTTGCAAATCATATCAACTTTCGTTGCACATATAAAGAAACGATAATATATAATGTCGTTCCTAATCGACGACTTTCATTGCTATTAAAAAATAACCAGCAACAAATAATTTTGTTGCTGATTCAGCATAATGTCGTTGCCAAATAATATAATCAGCAACGAAAATCGTTACTAAAAAGTTTACATTCCGCAATGAAAGCAAACTTAGGCAACAATTTTCATAATTTACTGTAATGAAAAATCTCATTGCAAAATGGTGTCAATTGCAATGAAAATGCATGGTCGTTGCAAAAAAAAAAAAAGAGTTCATTTCGTTGCCAATTAGCAGACTTTTGCAACGAAATGAGATTTTTAGCAACGAAATTTTAATTATTCTGCAACAATACATTTTGTTGCTAAAGGATCGATGTCTCTGTACGAAAGTCAAATATCGTTGCAAAATGTATTACTTTTGGCAACGAAAAAAATACGTTCGTTGCAGAACAATTAGCAACGCTCATTGATCAACGAAAGACGCAACGACAGTAAAGTCGTTGCCAAAACCCTTTTGCAACAAAATTTGGCACCTTTAGCAACGAAATCGGTTGTTGCTGAATCCCCATTTTTTTGTAGTGAATATTGAATCGATAAAATAAAATATTGAACAGTAATTACTGTAACAATTATTGAGTAGTGCCTTCTTACGTAAGAATCAATAATCCAAAAATACTGTGCAATACCGTGTGCTACTGTGCAACCACGCGTATTACTGTACTTTAACCACCAGGTATTCCAACAATGTTAACGGTAAGAACTATGCCGTTATTTATAAAAAAACTCATACTTGTCATTTTTTTCATCCGACAGTTTTTTGTTATGGGGCCCACAAATGGCTGCGCCATCATACGAATATTCTCCGACAGTAAGAATATTCCACGACCAAACGAATATTCTCCGACAACAATGAATATTTTATAACCACTTGCTTACTTAAAATATTTGCGCATTTTATCCATAACTAACCACATTAATCAAATCAATCCCTTACTATAACAAAATAATAAATAGAGGAAATTCAATTTTATTCATAAAAAAGTTGTGGTCTTACAACTTGTCCAGGATTTATACCTGTTGGACCCAGCGTGAGAGGACTGACTTTTCTACTAGCCATCCAGGTCGTTCTACAAAGTATTTTGCATGGTTGGAGGCAGAGATTGCATCAGCTAGGGTTGTATCCTCAGAGCCAGGTATTAATTCTGATAGTGGTGAGCCTATGGAGTACCCTGATTCTCCCATTGAGGATGAGTTGTTTACTGGTTTGTCAGTAGCTCTGGTTGATTCCCCCAGTATTCTTACTACTGTGAATCCACATTCTGTAGAGTATTTAGAGCATATTTTACATCTGAAGACGTTTGAGAGGGATCAGGCTAGGGCCTTGATGTTGACATCTCTTTCTGATAGAGATGTTGCTCTGGTTGAGAGAGATGATGCTTTAGCTCATAGGGATACAGCTGTTGTTGAGAGGGACGAGGCTTGATCATCTAGGGATGCAGCTGTTGTTGAGCGGGATGATGCTCTAGCTACCCAAGATGCTGCCACTACAGACAGTACTGCATTAAGATCTCATACTGCTAACATTATTGAAGAGATGAGTGCATTCATTGATGAGCACGGTAGCACCATGCAGATGGTCGTAGATCTTTTGGCTCGTATGGATACCCTAGGGCAGAAGCTCATAGATTTACCTCCATCTATTGAGAGAGATGCCATGTTAGACTTGATGGCTCGCTTATCCACTAGTTTGTAGATTAGCTTTGATTTTCCTGCATAGACTAGGTTAGCCATTTTTGTCATGTACAGGATACATTATATATATCAAACAGTATTATATGTAAAGGAAAAATGTTTTGATTCACTTCCCTTTTAGATATGCCTTGTTACTTGCTTGATAGTTGCCTGTTTCTTGAGGGCTTGTGATCTTGATGTATTTTGAACTCCTCCTAGATGGATGGACATTAAGATGTCTCAGGATCATTCAAAATGGATCGTTGATCTTTGTATTCCCCTACCCTTTGGTGTCTTGGGACTAGTTTCTGAATGTGGTTATGGAGAGGATTGTGGCTTTCCTCTCTGAGGTTGACCACACTACAGATGGTCGCTGGTACTCAATCTCTCTGACAACATTTCGCCGAGATCCATCAAAAGCTTTGATGATTATGTGGCTGCTTCGCATCCGATTGAGATTGATCTTCATTCTTTATAATGTGGCATAGGGGCAGATGTTTTGGGATAATCCTCCATCTATTAGCACTCCTCCGACCACATATCCGGAAGACATCACTTCTAAGTGCAGTGGCTTGCAATGACCCGTCCCTTCTGGAGGTATCATTGGTGAAGGATATCACATTACTGTTGAAGATGTGATCTACCAGGTGATGAAACTTTTCTACATCCACTGTCTTTGGCAAGTAGGCTTCTTCCAATATCTTCAGTAAGACCTTCCGGTGATCGTCTGAAGAGAAAACCAAGTCCAGAATAGAGATATGTTGTGGTGCTTCTTTCAAGCTTTGAACTACCTTGGCTTCATTATGTCCCATCTAACGGAGGAATTCTTCGATTTTCTCCTTGGGCAGTTTCTATTAGAGTTTATGCGCTAGAGGTCAATTATTTGATATAATTGCTTAACATTTTGATATTATATTTGATTGAATAAATGAATGATTTTATTATGGTTTTATTTATTGTGTTATATAAATGTTAACATAATAAAATTTCTTAGAATAGTGATACAAATTATATAGTTTCAAGTATGTGACTAGAACATGAGATTATATAATTACAATTAGTATCATTGCTCTTAAATGTCCCTAGTCGAGTATCATTGTTGATAGGACAACAATGATACATTAAGACTAGTATGTGGATTGACTGATGACCAAATCTCATTGGTCATAAATATATGAGATATTGAGTTAATGCATAGGTACATGTTAGAAAATAATGTACTGGACAGACCCACCATGAGAATTTTACATGGAGCATTATGCCAAGTGTCATTAGTGATTCTCATAGTGACAATGATGTAATGATCCTCCGACCTGAAATCACTATATTACTACACGAGAATTTATGTACTATTGTGACGCCCCCAAAATTAGGTATACATCACCCATCTTGGGTCGCCAGATACATAGTACAGAATACAAATACAACTTACTAATACAATTGTCGTGTACAATACGACAAAACATAAACTGTGAGTTTGAATACAAATATTATCTTCTAGAGAGTATTCATACTCAAAAGGAGTCCTCATTACATTTATTAACACACTATTACATAGAATAGTGAGGACTACTAACTAATACTATCATTCGGACCATCACTCCGTTTTCCGACTTGCCCCAGCTACGTTCTCATTTCCTGAAGAGAACAGTGAAAGAAAGGGTGAGCTCAACTAGCCCAGTAAGAAATATTATGACTAAGATAATGCAGAATAAATTATCATTAGCCTTCAACAATGTTAAACTGATAAAATATAATAGACATCAAGTTTAACTGCAGCGGAACAAGTAATCCATTAAAAGAGTCAAGTAGAAAATAAATTCTACTATCTTTTATGATTTAAAAGGTTTTTCAACATTGTGATCGCTGGGACTCAATAAAATAATCCACATCATCGAATCACCTCTGCACTACGGCCAAAGATATTCGTGTATTCATTAATGGTCATGATCATGCCAACAACTGTCCATCAATGCACTACGGGCCAATGAGGACTTTTACCATATCATTACGGTCATGATTATACCGAATAATTCCTGGTCATAATCATACCAAGTCCATCTATGCACTACAAGCCACAGATGACTTTCAACATTTTATAAACATGAGGATGATGACAATGATATAAGAATTCAATAAAACAAGTTCAAGAATTAATTTATCCAAGAATTAACAACGTCCAAATTGTCAACATGATACTGCTTTGCGGAGTAAAATTCAAGAATGCTTAGAAGAATATTTTCTTGAAAAGATACTAGATGAACCGTAATTATCAAGGATATTTCACTAATTTCATGGATTATAGAAGTTAAAACTTAACCAACTGAGTATAGTAAAGAATGGAATAACAAAAAAAATCACCCGGCATGCGATAGACCGCACATACAGGTTATTCCAACAGAATAATAAATAATGGAACCAGGTCCGGCGTAAACGCACAGACAGGATATTCCGACAGAATAATAAATAATGGAACTAGGTTCGGTGTAAAACACACAGACAGGATATTCCAACAGAATAATAACAAGACGGAACCAGGTCCGATGTAAAACACACAGACAGAATGTTCTAACAAAATAATAATAAAAACGGAACCAGGTCCGGTGTAAAACACACAGACAGGATGTTCCAACAGAATAATAATAAAAACGGAACCAGGTCCGGTGTAAAACACACAGACAGGATGTTCCAACAGAATAATAGAAGAATGTCACCAAGTATAGGGTAGACCGCGTATACAGGTTATTCCAACAGAATAATAAGAAATGGAATAACAACAGTTCTCTTCATGAATAAGAAAGAATAACACCCCTTACCGTTTTAAAGAAGAGCTGAAATAAGAAAGTAGTTAAGTAGCAGAATACTCTTCTTCTCTCTCTCTATAGTTTTTCTCTATAGTTTTTCTCTCTAGAGTTCAGTGAATTCGTAAGAAATAATGAAGGAATGAGCTGCTATTTATAGAAAAATAGAATGCATAGTAACTAATCCATGAACGGTCCAGATTGATTACTTTAATCTGACGGTCCATATTTAAAGAAAAATCTTTTAAATAAAATATAATATATTCTATTTATAAAATAACTTTAATAAAGTATTCTGTTTTATATAAAAAGATGTTTCTGTTTTATTACGTTAATAATACGAATAAAACAAAACGTCATTATCGCTAAATAATTCATATTATTAACTGACAATAATTGAATCAAACTGAGTGACTTCTTACATAAGTATTAATAATCAATATCGTGTGCTATTATGCAACCACACGTATTACTGTACTTTTACTACCGAGTAGTTCAATAGTATCAATGGTAAAACTTCCGCCGTTATTTTTAATAAAATATTTTTGTCGTTTTCTCAATCCGACAATAATTCCGTTGTGGGGTCCACCAATGATTGTGCCGTTGTACGAATATTCCCTGTTAAAACGAATATTCCCCGACCAATCGAATATTATATAACAACTTGCGTACTTTGCAAAATTTATAAATATTACCCACAACTATAACATTATATCAAATTAACTCCATAATATTCAAAAATGATATTTATAGAAAATTCATCTTTATTTATAAAAGTTGGGGTCTTACAACCTCCCCTTCTTATGAAATTTCGCCCTCGAAATTAGGGTACGTACCTGGTATGTCGAAGAGGTAAGGATACCTTGATTTCATTTCAGATTCTAACTCCCAAGTCATTTCCTCAACATCGTGGTTTCTCCACAAAACTTTTACTTGAGGTATAACCTTGGAGCGTAGAATATGTTCCTTCTTATCCAAGATTTGAACATGAACTTCTTCATACGTCAAATCCTCTGCTATTTCGTCCGGTTCTAACTCAATAATGTGGTTCGGGTCTTCCACATATTTGCGTAACATGGATATGTGAAAAATGTTATGAACACGAGACATACTTGGCAGTAAAGCGAGTCTATAAGCCACAGTTCCTACTCGATCGAGGATTAAAAATAGACCGATGAATCGAGGATTGAGCTTTCCTCTCTTTCCAAATCTCGTAACTCCTTTCCATGGAGCAACTCGTAAGAACATATGATCTCCTACATCAAATTTCACGTCCTTTCGATGAAGATCAACATAACTCTTATGTCGATCTTGTGAGGTTTTTATACGTTGTCGAATCGTTTGAATCTTTTCTGTAGTCATATGTACCAACTCCGGTCCCAACAACGTTGCTTCACCCACCTCATCCCAGCATACTGGAGAACGACATTTTCTTCCATACAATGCTTCGAATGGAGTCATGCCAATACTTGCTTGATAACTGTTGTTGTAAGAAAACTCCACCAATGGTAAGAACTTGTCCCAACTTCCCTTGAAGTCAAAGACACAGAGTCTTAATAAATCTTCTAGAGTTTGAATAGTCCTCTCTGATTGTCCGTCCGTCTGAGGATGATATGCCGAACTAAATCGTAAATCTGTGCCCATAGCTTTTTGTAAACTAACCCAAAATCGTGAAGTGAATCTTGGGTTTCGATCAGAAACTATGGATACTGGCATACCATGCAGTCTTACAATCTCGTTTATGTACATACGAGCAAGACGTTCAAGTGTATAAGTTTCTCGTATCGGTAAGAAATGAGCAGACTTGGTCAATCTATCAACAATGACCAAATTGCATCAATACCTTGAGAAACCCTAGGAAGACCGGTAACGAAATCTATGGTAATGTGCTCCCACTTCCATTTTGGAATTTCAAGTGGTTGCAATGGACCTTTTGGTACTTGATGTTCCGCTTTGACTCGTTGACAAGTTAAACACCTTGAGATAAACAGCGCTATCTCTCTCTTCATATTGCTCCACCAAAATGTATGACGAAGATCATGATACATTTTGGTACTTCCAGGATAGATTGCAAACGGTGTGTTGTGCGCCTCCATCATGATTTCATACTTTAAATCAGGGTTGTTAGGATTACAAAGTCTGGAGTTGACTCGAAGTATTCCTTCTTCATCGATTCTTGCTTCCGGCATAGCACCTTCTTGCACTTTCTTCCTCATACGCATCAGCTCCAGGTCTGTAGCTTGAGCAGCTTTAACTTTATCGATTAAAGTTGGTTCTACTCGTATATTCGTCATCATCACATGGGTCCCTAGAGTCTTTAACTCTATCTCCATCCTTTGCAAGTCACACAAAATGGGCCTTTGTGTTGACAATATTGCACTCGTACTTGCATATGATCTTTTACTCAATGCGTCAGCTACCACGTTCACTTTTCCAGGATGGTATTGAATGGTATGATCATAATCTTTCAACAGTTCAAGCCAACATCGTTGTCGCATGTTGAGTTCCTTTTGAGTGAAGAAATATTTGAGGCTTTTATGATCCGTAAAGATCTCCACCTTCTCCCCATACAAGTAATGCCTCCAAATTTTAAGTGCAAAGACAACAGCTGCCAACTCTAGATCATGAGTAGGATAATTCCTCTCATATTCCTTGAGTTGTCTTGATGCATAGGCTATGACTTTTCCATGTTACATGAGAACGCATCCCAACCCTTTGCTCGAAGCATCACTGTAGATGACAAATCCCTCCGAGCCAGATGGTATTGTTAGAACAGGTGCTGAAATGAGTCTCCTCTTGAGTTCTTGAAAACCCTTCTCACATTCTTCGCTCCAACCGAACTTTGTATCTTTCCGAGTTAGTTGAGTTAATGGAGTAGCGATTCGAGAAAATCCTTCCACAAATCCCCAATAATAACTAGCTAAACCAAGAAAGCTACGTACTTTGGTTACTGATTTAGGTTGCTCCCAGCTTTGAATAGCTTCAATCTTTGCCGGGTCAACCGATATTCCACGACTTGATACTACGTGCCCAAGGAATGCTACCTCCTCCAGCCAGAACTCATATTTCTTCAACTTGGCATAAAGCTTGTATTCACGAAGCTTTTGGAGTACCAGCCTTAAGTGTTGCTCGTGATCTTCA
This sequence comes from Panax notoginseng, assembly GCA_016801055.1. NCBI lineage: Eukaryota > Viridiplantae > Streptophyta > Magnoliopsida > Apiales > Araliaceae > Panax > Panax notoginseng. Next base: position 125,035,705 of record CM029014.1, on the reverse strand, counting down.
CGGCTTTTGGAATAAATAAGGATGTCATCAATAAAGACGACCACAAAGTGATCCAAATATTCCTTGAATACCCGGTTCATCATATCCATGAAGGCAGCAGGAGCATTAGTCAATCCAAAGGACATGACTAGGAATTCATAATGCCCGTACCGAGTTCTGAAAGCCGTCTTTGGAATATCCTCAGTTCTAACCTTCAGCTGATGATATCCAGAACGAAGATCGATCTTTGAAAAGAATTGTGCTCCTTGCAACTGGTCAAACAGGTCATCAATACGTGGCAATGGGTACCTATTTTTGATGGTGACATGATTCAACTCCCGATAATCAATACAAAGTCGCATACTTCTTTCTTCACGAATAGCACAGGAGCACCCCAAGGAGAAGTACTAGGACGAATAAAGCCAATGTCTAACAATTCCTGCAGTTGGATCTTTAACTCCTGAAGTTCAATAGGAGCCATTCGATATGGGGCTTTGGAAATAGGTTTTGTACCGGGTTCAAGGTCGATACAAAATTTAATTTCACGCTCTGGGGGTAGGCCAGGAAGTTCTTCAGGGAATACGTCAGGGAATTTATTAACAATAGAAATATCATTCAAAACTGACGTATTTTTGTTTAGATCCGTGACATGAGCTAAGAAAGCTTGACATCCGTTTTTCAATAAACGAATAGCTTTATGGCTTGAGATGACAGCGATTGATTTTAATGGTTTGGTTGCTTGAATTCGCATAATAGGTCGATTAGGAATATGAAAGCTAACAACCTTACGAAAACAATCAATTTTTGCATGATGAGTAGTTAACCAATCAATCCCTAGAATCACGTCAAATGTAAGTATTTTTAATGAAATCAGATCGACAGATAATGTGTGGGTACCAACTTGAACCAAACAAGACTTATAAACCGTGGATGTAATGAAGGTTTCTCCCAATGGACTTTCAACAGATAAATCAAAGTCTAATTTCTCTGGAGTCAAATTTAATCGATGAGCGCAAGTAGGAGAAATAAAAGAATGGGTAGAACCGGTATCAAATAAAGTATAGACTTCGTTAAAGTTTATGATAAGCTTACCCATGATGACCTCATTCGGGTTCCTTGCTTTCTGGGAGGTCACAACAAACGCTCTCCCTTGCACTACCAGTTTTGACTTTTCTGGGACGACCTTTGGTGTCTTCATCTTGGCTGAACTTGTTTTTGGTAAACGACAAAATCGAGCTAAATGACCTTCTCTTCCACAATTATAACATGCTTTAGACGGCATCGCGCAGTTTGGACTGATGTGCCCCTCCCCTCCGCATTTGAAACATATGATAGGTGGTCGTTCTCCTTCCTTAACAACGGGTGCTGGTGCTGACATCTTTCCATCATTGTTGAATCTCCTCTTCTTGAAATGACCATTCTTATTGTTTTGGCCCTGATTACCACCGAAGTGGTTACCATTTCTGACCTGTTGATTCCTTCCACGCTTGTTGTCACCGCTCCGATGACTGCTCTCACTGGTATTATCATTTTACCGACTGCTCTCATTTGGTTGCGTTGACTCGTTATCGCGCTCCACTAACTGAGCCCTATTCACAACATCTGAATACAAACACAGTTTATGAGAAATAAGATGTTGACGTATCTCAGGTTTCAAACCTCGCAAAAATATTTACGTCATTCGCTCTTCATTATCCACTAAATGGGACGCAAACCGGGACAACTCAGCAAATTTAGCCTCATACTGCGACACGGTCATATTATTCTGCTCCAGTTTGATGAACTCCACCTCCTTCATGTGACGAACACTTTCGGGAAAGTATTTGTCATTGAACAGCTCTTGGAACTTCTTCCAAGACATCTTCAGTACGGTAGGTTGAGTACGCTTAATCGATTCCCACCAGTAATTTGCCTCTCCTCGCAACATAAAGGCGGCAAAGAGAACCTTTTTCTCCTCGGAGCATCCCAAGATATCAAATATCTTGGTAATCTGCTTTATCCATGTTTCCGCTATAAGTGATTTTGGCTCTCCCTTAAACTCTGGTGGTCCCAGCTCCTTGAACTGTTTAGCGGTGACCGTCCGAGAGTTTTTAGTGTTTTCACCTATATTTTGGACAGGAGCCGCTCTCGCCTGCTGTTGTATGAACTGCATAAAGTTTCTGAACATTTCATAATTCATCATCTGGTCAGTGTTGTTGTTTGCATGAGGATTGTCACCTTCCTGAAGCACATTATCCTGATTATTGATATGTGGTGAATCAACAGTCGCCTGTGCTCCATTGCTATTCTCAACATTCTCAGATGCCATTTTTAGATACTGCCACAAAATAAAAGTTAATTGATATGTCATATATTATCCTTATATTATGACCGACCAATTAAATGCCATGCAAATAAACTTAGGTAGGTCATACTAGCGAAGGAATTCCCCGTCTCTCCCCTCCTAGTTCTATTCTCACATCTTAGCCAGGGATCATATCCCTAAGCTCTGATACCAACTGTGACGCCCCCAAAATTAGGTATACATCACCCATCTTGGGTCGCCAGATACATAGTACAGAATATAAATACAACTTACTAATACAACTGTCGTGTACAATACGACAAAACATAAACTGTGAGTTTGAATACAAATATTATCTTCTAGAGAGTATTCATACTCAAAAGGAGTCCTCATTACATCTATTAACACACTATTACATAGAATAGTGAGGACTACTAACTAATACTATCATTCGGACCATCACTCCGTTTCCCGACTTGCCCCAGCTACGTTCTCATTTCCTGAAGAGAACAGTGAAAGAAAGGGTGAGCTCAACTAGCCCAGTAAGAAATATTATGACTAAGATAATGCAGAATAAATTATCATTAGCCTTCAACAATGTTAAACTGATAAAATATAATAGACATCAAGTTTAACTGCAGCGGAACAAGCAATCCATTAAAAGAGTCAAGTAGAAAATAAACTCTACTATCTTTTATGATTTAAAAGGTTTTTCAACATTGTGATCGCTGGGACTCAGCTTAATAAAATAATCCACATCATCGAATCACCTCTGCACTACAGCCAAGGATATTCGTGTATTCATTAATGGTCATGATCATGCCAATAACTGTCCATCAATGCACTACGGGCCAATGAGGACTTTTACCACATCATTACGGTCATGATTATACCGAATAATCCCTGGTCATAATCATACCAAGTCCATCTATGCACTACAGGCCACAGATGACTTTCAATATTTTATAAACATGAGGATGATGACAATGATATAAGAATTCAATAAAACAAGTTCAAGAGTTAATTTATCCAAGAATTAACAACGTCCAAATTGTCAACATGATACTGCTTTGTGGAGTAAAATTCAAGAATGCTTAGAAGAATATTTTCTTAAAAAGATACTGGATGAACCGTAATTATCAAGGATATTCTACTAATTTTATGGAGTATAGAAGTTAAAACTTAACCAACTGAGTATAGTAAAGAATGGAATAACAAAAGAAATCACCCGGCATGCGATAGACCGCACAGACAGGTTATTCCAACAGAATAATAAATAATGGAACCAGGTCCGGCGTAAACGCACAGACAGGATATTCTGACAGAATAATAAATAATGGAACCAGGTCCGGTGTAAAACACACAGACAGGATGTTCCAACAGAATAATAACAAGACGGAACCAGGTCTGGTGTAAAACACACAGACATGATATTTCAACAGAATAATAATAAAAACGGAACCAGGTCCGATGTAAAACACACAGACAAGATGTTCCAACAGAATAATAATAAAAACGGAACCAGGTCCGGTGTAAAACACACAGACAGGATGTTCCAACAGAATAATAGAAGAATGTCACCAAGTATAGGGTAGACCGCGTATACAGGTTATTCCAACAGAATAATAAGAAATGGAATAACAACAGTTCTCTTCATGAATAAGAAAGAATAACACCCCTTACCGTTTTAAAGAAGAGCTGAAATAAGAAAGTAGTTAAGTAGCAGAATACTCTTCTTCTCTCTCTCTATAGTTTTTCTCTATAGTTTTTCTCTCTAGAGTTCAGTGAATTCGTAAGAAATAATGAAGGAATGAGCTGCTATTTATAGAAAAATAGAATGCATAGTAACTAATCCATGAACGGTCCAGATTGATTACTTTAATCTGACGGTCCATATTTAAAGAAAAATCTTTTAAATAAAATATAATATATTCTATTTATAAAATAACTTTAATAAAGTATTCTGTTTTATATAAAAAGATGTTTCTGTTTTATTACGTTAATAATACGAATAAAACAAAACGTCATTATCGCTAAATAATTCATATTATTAACTGACAATAATTGAATCAAACTGAGTGACTTCTTACATAAGCATTAATAATCAATATCGTGTGCTATTATGCAACCACACGTATTACTGTACTTTTACTACCGAGTAGTTCAATAGTATCAATGGTAAAACTTCCGCCGTTATTTTTAATAAAATATTTTTGTCGTTTTCTCAATCCGACAATAATTCCGTTGTGGGGTCCACCAATGATTGTGCCGTTGTACGAATATTCCCTGTTAAAACGAATATTCCCCGACCAATCGAATATTATATAACAACTTGCGTACTTTGCAAAATTTATAAATATTACCCACAACTATAACATTATATCAAATTAACTCCATAATATTCAAAAATGATATTTATAGAAAATTCATCTTTATTTATAAAAGTTGGGGTCTTACAACTTTGATATCATCAAAGGTCGCCTTTAATAGGGTGGACAATAAAGGTGTTTATTGGGTACATCATGAATCGTGTGAGCAATATGAGTGATCTAGATGGAATTTAACCCTCCTATATATTAGGGGTGATATCCATAGGCCTCTTGATTGAGTAGGACTATGAAATGCATGACCATGCTCAAATAGTGATTTATTTCATATAATATATACTCATTGATCAAGAAAACTCAGATTAAATTATGAAGAGTATGACACATTCCATGACTCGAGTTTAATCTAGGATGTCAAAGTTAAAACGATTAAATTACATTGAAATATTGGTCACGAAAAAGTTACACCGAATCATCGATCTTATTATTACTTGGGTAACAGTGATGCATTACTAGATGCCACTCACTATTTATAATTTTATAATATGATTTTAAAATTATTGCCAACGTAATAATAACATATAGGGTCACACACATAGAACGTAATTAAAAGGGAATTAATTTAAATTGTATGGATTTAAATATGTCAATATGATTGATAGTATTTAAATCACGAATTTAAATTAATAGGATAATTTGTATATATATGTATATTAATTAAGCAAGACTAAATTAAGATATAATATATATATATATATATATATATATATATATATATATATAAAATTCAAAATTTTATTTTAGATTAGGTTTTTGATTAATTCCTTTTGACTGCTATATATATGATATATCAACCATTTTAGGGAATTATCATTAACCTAAAATTCCTAGCCGCTCTTAGAGAGAGACTAGGGAGAAAAGTTTCAAAAATCCATATCCTTGGTGGCTAGTACCGCATCTCCTTTACTGCAGATCGTATGACGATTCGCGGGACGTTCGTGTGGATACCGTAGAGACGCGGTTCCGTTAGACTGTGTTGGAGATTCGAAGTCATTTCAGAATTGTCTATAATCAGTATAATATCAAACCACTGAATTAATCTCTGTTTCGCAAGGATCATGTTTTGGGTTTCAGAGATTGTTTTGTAAATTTTAATATTCCGCTGTGCATTTTTTTGTGTCGAAATCCCTACAGTGGTATCAGAGCTACTTGCGAAACAATTTATTCAGATTACATGTTTTAGTTATAGTCGATATATATGATATATTATGATGCAATTTTACCAATCTGAAATTAAATATATGATATTCTACGTGTATGCATATTCTGGTATTATGAATATCTGTAATAGATATGCATGTATATGATGTTCTGTTAATCGTATGTTAGAATGTGGAATAACAATACAACTTCTATTCTAATTGGATTAGAATCATTTAGATTCGGTTTAATATGATTAATCAAAACTGGACATATATGATATGTTCTGGGTGTATTGTTATTATGAGTATTTTGGGGGATTATATATATGATTCTGGAATTATTTCAGAGATTCATATGGAAAAATTATACAATACAGATTGTAGTTAAAAAAAAAATTCCAGGAGCGCTACCCCCGACCCAGCTCGCTGACCGGGCAGCAACACCACTAGGGGGAGACCCCTCCTTGGACCCCCCCCGTCATAGCGCACGATGGTCGTGACCCTAATATTTTATGTTGGGAGATTGCATATTTAAATTTGATGTTGAAAGTAAATATTCATGATTATATGTAAAGTCCTTCAAGGAATATATGTACAAGGACTTAGTGGTAGATCAAATTTGTTAGGTTAATCTAAGATTTTAATGTTTATCATTCTGTAAATGAATGTATAGATAAAGAGATCAAAGTTGTTAGGTTGATCTATGCCTTGAGATGTAATAGATAGGCTTCAACAGAATCGTGGTTTATCGAGCTGATCAAGAGATTGTAGAAGCCAAGGCAGAATCGTAGAGCATCAAGAATCGTAGTGTGTCTACCTTGAAGGGCCTCTCCTGAAATCGTAAAGTGGTCCAAACGTGTAGCATCCCCAAATCCGGGTACTTTTTACCACGAATCTGGTATACTAATTCTATAGCTATTGCGGAAGATATAAACATAAATTGTTCATACATTAAACTTTACACATCATTCCCAAGGTCTACAACATTAACTTAATGCATACCTTCATTCACAAATATTATTAATCATTTAATAATATTTAAATCATTTACTAATATTATTAATCATTTAATAATATTTTAATCACCTTCTAATATTATTAATCATGTAATAATATTTTACTTCTTTCATAAATAATAAATGTCTCACACATTTTAAGATGCAAATATTTTACATCTTGAAGCTTAAACTATTTAAATTTCATTTCAGAAATATCTTTTACATTTACTCGCAAATTCGGAGTTTAAACAACTAATGCACAACTTTTATAGTAAAACTCAATTTACTAATTTATTTCTTTAATCATCACTTAATATTAATAAAATAATAATTAATCAATTGTTAACCTCTAGTTATTATTTAATCATAATTAAATAATAACTTTATTAACACTAATCTTACTTAGTTATCGTTTAATATTACTTAAATAATAATTAAATAGCTAATTATATTTAATATTGTATGTAATAAATTTTCTAACCATTTAATGGTTTTAAGAATTATTTTTAATAATTATTCAATTTCACTAAATTACGAAAATGCCACTCACGCCCAAAATTTCCAGATTTGGCGTCCTTTACGGAAACGCTTGTAAAATGAAATGTACAACTCGGAATTAAGTTACGTCAGAGGCGTTATATTCGTATTTTCTTAAAATACATTTTTCATTTATCAAACACCAAATTTGGTTCTGTTTTGGTCACGGAAAACAGCCCAGAAGTGGCTGGTCAGTTTTAGTTTTCTAACTTAACCCTATTGTACTAAAACAACCATAACTTTTTCGTTTTAAAATATTTTTGAGCGATTCTTGAGCCCACGCGAAGCTAACTTCCGGGACTACAACTTTTGTTCATGGACCATCTTCAAATTCTAAACACAGAATTCCAGAAATTTCGTGTAAAGTGACTGACCCGAGTTAGTTTGACAGTTTTGACGCGACTACTTTGAACGGTCATAACTCTTTGCTCCGAAGTCGGAATTAATCTGTTCCGGAGTCTATGGAAAGCTTATTTAGTGTACTATAACATACCAAAAGTCTAGAATTTTTTGGAACATCTAACTAACCCCAAATTTTCTATTTAGGGGCAGCAGTCCATTATCTTCTCTTTTCTTTCTTGTGATCAAACTTTTAATACTCAAAATAGCTAGATCCATAAATAAAACACCATAAAACATGTAGATCTAAGGTTTTTATGTTTAGAAACATTAGGTCATTATGTCATCAAACTATCAAAATAAAATACATAAATTAAATGTTTAGGGAATGATTTTTTATACTTTTAAAGCTTTTCTTCTTCTTCTTCCGAGGTAAAAGATAAAGTGGTGGCATGGGACTCAAAACTCCTTCCCTTCTTCCTCTCCCTTAATGGCAGCCCTTTTCTCTCTCTTCCTCCCTATTATGGTCGGACAAAGGATGTGAAATAAATGAGAGAAGTTCTCATTTCTTTTACTTTTCTCTCTCTCTAATATCTTAGTTTGCTTGTAATCTAATAAAAGTATAAGGCTTTGATAAAAGAGAGACACGTGGCTTAGGAGTGGTTGAGACAAATCTTGTAATATGAATTAATCACATGCTTATTTCTCTCCCTTATCTTGCCGGTGAAGCTCCCCTAGAAAGCCCCAAATTTTGATTTATTTAATTACCTTATTTAGGTTATTTAGCCTTTAGAAAATCCCATTTATTTGGGCCACAATTTTTGCCACTCCAACCTTTGGGATCTCTAATTAAATCACTTGGGTCACGAAAAATAGCACGAGTTCAATACCTAAATTTTAGTTTACCCTAATTATTTAATTAGGGTTTTTAATTCACTCATTTTGGATTTTAAATAATTACTTACATATTTATTTTCTAATCACAAAATAATTATGCTATACGTAATTTTTTATGCAAATACACTTGTTTACATACCCAAGATGTTATAATAAATATACTATCCTTACCTTATTAACGTAAATTCAATTAAGAATTTATTGACTTTCTTAATATATTATCTTTTCTTTCTTAAAATAATTCATATAAAAATTTCAATACCCTAATTGTTTAATTAGGGTTTCATTCCACACAATTATAATTTTAATCCTTATTCATGTACACTTAATTTCTTAACCCAATTAAACTTGATACAATTAGGTTATAAAATTAATTAATTGAGATGTAGAAAATAAATCTCTTAGAATTAGTATATATTCTAAATACCATAATTCCCTCATCCCATAACCCTTAAGTTATTCAATTCTTCATTCCTAATATATAATTAGGATTACCTTAGTTTCCTTTATTTGTTTATATAATAAATAAATATAAACCATTATATAATATTCATATTCACTTACTCATATATTCATACAAAATAATTTGTGACATGTTCCACAATTCTCTTAGATTAGGTCACTAGTATATAAATAAAATATTAGGACCACTAAATAACGATAACCATTTAGGTCATTTAATTCTCATACCATAATTAAATAACTTATTCAAGTTATACAATTTATATTGTATAATTAAATTTAATTTCCTCTTCCTCTCCATAAATTGTTTTCAAATAACTTATTTAAATATTAAATATATAATTTAATATATTCATCATTTATTCAAATATGAATTTAATTTACTAACTAGTTGATACCAATATATATATATATATATATATATATATATATATATATATATATATATATATATATATATTTACATATTGGATCTCACCTCATATTTTTACTTTACATCCTTTGGTATAATATTAAATATTATATCATTATCCATATAACATAATATCATATATCCAATTATTTCCTTTACTTTCTATAAATTGTCTTCACAATTTATTTAACTGAAGTAAATATATTAATATATTCACCACATATACATATTTTTAGGAACTTATACACTAACATATACCTCATTATCAGACTATCACTTATAGTCTATCAAATCATTCAAGTTCTTCTCCAAAAATTTTAAAATCCTTAAAATTCCTTCACAAAAACGTCAAATCTATACACTTATTTTCTGTCTAGGTTCATCTTATAACCTTTAATCCATCATTTTAGGATTTTAATAATTATCTAAATTCTTGGGTTGTCACAAAACGTTTGCCGAGCCAACTCAGAGATCGTAGTGTGCTCTCGAAAACGTAGAGTCTGCAAGACAAGCAAGTGAAGATCGTAATGTGCCAGTCCTTAAGAGAAATCGTAGTGCTCTCATTTGCCAGTATCAGATCAAGCACCAAGGTGGCAAGACACCACGATCAGAATCGTAGAGCATCATCTGCCTTTGTCAGAAGCATCGAGCCTTGCACATTTGTTTAAGGATAAATCCTAACAAATGTGGAATGGATTATAAACGTTGAAACCCTCGGCAGTCCCAATGACACAAAAGATATCTTTAGTATATAACAAAGAAACGTATTGAAGAAGCTAAGGAAAGTACTATGAGTCAGCAGAAAACACCTTTTCAGGTGTTAGGTGAGATGGCATTCTACTGTGTCAGTGGGCCAGACTGCCAATCAGAAGATGTGCAGAAAGTCTCCATCAAAGCTCAGAAATGTCAAACGCATTTAATGCTTCAACAGATGTCTTTAACGGATATATTTCAAAGACCTAATATATGCAAAATATCAGCAGATGATAGATCTATGCAAGCATTGAACAAAAACGCTGAAGAACACTCAACACTTAACTCTATGATCTGAAAAGAGAAAGCTTGCTCAGCTACTCAGTTCTTTCGAACAAGAGCTTAATGGCAACTGAGTAGCACCAATCAAGAACTCATCAACTACTATCAAGTGAAGTAAGAAGTTCCAAGTCAGAAGGGCTTGAAGAGTTCTAAGTGAACTATGAAGAACCAAGTCTGCTGGACTTGAAGAGTTCAAAAGTGAAAGGAGAAGTACTAAGACTGCTGGTCTTGAAGGAATCTGTGAGATTTAGATAGTGTAAAAGATATCCTTAATGGATTTCCTACTCGAGGAGTAGAAGAGTGGACTAGGAGCTTTAAGTGCTCTGAACCACTTAAAATTACTATGTGTAACGACCCCAAAATAGGTCCATTCCACCCAACCCATTCTGAGTCGTCAAATACATGGTACAGAAAACAACTACAACTTTATTACAACAATTGTCGTGCAAAATATAACAACACATATGCTGTGAGTTTGGATACAAATATATACCAAATGTGACTCATGTTCCAACCGTGGACATCACCTCACAATAACACCTTACATAAAGGTATAGTCAAAAACTGTTTTAAAAATTAGAATCTTTGGGAAGTGCTCAAGGAAACCTTCGTACATGGGAGGCCACGCATCTAGGTTATGATAGATATCATATGGCCACAGAATTATCCTTGGTTGACCCAATAGACCCCAAAGAAAAATGAGAAGATTACTATCATATTCTTCCCAATGGTGAGTCTTCTCTTGACTTATCATTATCTCCACTGTCTCTAATTGAGAATTATACTTCAAACAAACACCAAGATTATATAGGTAGTGCCCATAGATATACTCAGCAAGTGGATGAGCACAACCCTGTCTTATGATGACACGAGGTTGTATGTCATTAGACATCTTGTATGATAGTGACAAAACACCCTTCCAACGTTGGGTTCGCCTCACCCTATTTTCTTCACCAAATATAACTACTAAATGATGACCACCGTTCTATTCCCTTGTTACCCCCGCTCGACCCAGCTACACTCTTATTACCTGAAAGGAATTGTGAAGCAAAAGGGTGAGCACAACTAGCTCAGTAAAGAATATCATGACTAAAGATAATTAAATTATCAATAGCCTTCATCAATAATAAATCAGAGATTTAGAACATATGGTAAATGATAAAAATTTCAACCATAGTTGTAGCGGAACGAGCAATCCATTAGAAGAGTCAAATAGACTATAAAGTCTATTATTTTCTCCATGTTAAAAATCCACCAACAATGTTTTATCCCTGTAACATCAATCAACAATTCTGGTCCACAATCATATGAATAACTCATAATCATAACTGTAGTTCTAAATTCCTCTTCTCATCTAGGACGAAGATAATTTTCATCACCTGAAACATCAAACATCATGGTTATACCAAATCACAGTTCCTGTTCATAATCATACTAATAATTTCATCTTTGCACTACGGGCCAAAGATATTCATCAACAAGTCATCTTTGCACTACAGGCCAAAGATATTCATCAACAGTTCATCTTTGCATTACTGGCCAAAGATATTCATCTACAATTCATCTTTGCACTACAGGCCAAAGATATTCCTCAACAATTAATATTTGCACTACAGGCCAAATATATTCATATCTCAAATAAATATATAATCATTTCAGAATTTATATACACCATAATTATAACCATGTTAATCAATTCATCTTTACACTTAAGCTAAAGATATTCAATTATAAATTCAATGGTCATGATCATACCAGTCACAATTCAACTTTGCACTACAGGCCAAAGAGAACCCTAGTCATGATCATACCAATAATCTACCCATCTTTACACTCCAGTGAAAGAGAAATTCAACATCAGGGTTATAAAAATGTTATATATGATAATAAAATCAATATAATCAACATATAGATTTAATCTCAAGAGTAATATTCATAAATCAACTATAATTTGGTTAGTAAAAGAAACCAATTTTGTCGTGAATAGTAACTCGTGAATAGTAACTCATGAATAGTAACTCGTGAATAGTAACTCGTGAATAGTAACACCGACTCAAAAAGGTAGAAATTCCACAATAAAATTAATACCAATACTTCGGTATAATGATATTGAAAGAATAACATTTCTTAAGCTTATAAACAATTTATTTAAATTGTTTACACTTTACTAATTAATGCATTTAATCATCATAAAATGTCAACTCTTAAGATTTCATCATCAATAGCCAAAACCCTCATCAAAAATCTGCATATACCTCATATAGGATTCTCAAGCCATAAAATCCTATTTTCCAATTTTCTTACTTCACATAACATATTTAATTCATTTTCTCATAACTAGACTATTTTCATGAAAAATACCAAATCCGTTCCAAAAATATTTCTTTTCTGAAATTTAGCATAATATAGTCCCATAGTGAACATATATTTTTCTCAGAATTTTTAAAAGTCATTTACTATTTTTCATATGACCAAAATAGCCGAATATTTAGACATTTATCAAAAATTATACTTTTGTCTAAAAATTTTGAAATTTACAGAGTATACTTCTATCATATACATGTACTCCCAATAAAAATTTCATCAATTTTGGAGTTAATCACAAGGAATTATAAGCGGTTACTTTTAAAATAATCTTTTCTCATAAAATTCATAACTCTCAATCTATACATCCAAAAATCACCATTTTTGGACACAATCAAGAAAACTCATCAAAATATCATTTTAAATTTTTCCAGAATTTTTGAAGATCAGAAAAATTACGAAACTGAAAATCATAACAACCCTTAAAATCTCTTAATATCCCTTACAATCCCTTACAATCCCTTACCTCAAAAGAGCAGCACTTCTGACTGGATATCGGATATGACGCTAAAGGAAACTTGCACTGATGAATACCAACTCACCAAGTATCTAAATACTCACAAAATATGCTTCATAATATAGAGAGAGAAAGAGAGAAAGCTTATGTTTCTGGTGTGATTTTCAATTCTAACTTAGCCCTCTATTTATAGGAAAATTTTGGTAGGTTTGACCTGCAACCTGATGGCTTTACCTGCTACTATTCCCACCCACCACATTTGAAATATAATTCAGCACATTTCTTCACCAACCACAAGTGGAGCCCACCAATTCTAGAATTTTCCACCAAAATGATAAACTCCGAAAATTCAACAATTTCTGAACCAGTCATCTCGTAAAATTCATAATAAATCATACGTTCATTTTTAACGGTTCAAAATTTGTGGACATATACTCAACTTATATATGTATAACATATCCAAAAATTACCACGATCCAACGGTCGGATTAAAAATTATAACCCCCGCAAAATATCTCAAAAACCCTGATTTTTAATACCTCCATTCCGATAAAAATACTGATAAAAACCTCAACATTAACTCCTTCATTTTTAACCACAAAAATATATCCCTCGTTTATATCCACATAAAATAAATATTTCCTTATCATATGAATCAATAATTAATTATTCACAGATAATATTACAGAATCACATTTATGACAACCAGGCCGTTCCCAGGAAAGAGGGGGCTTTCCAATAAGAATTTCTCCTTACTGGCGCGCAATTAGATGACCAAACCTCTCCTTAGACAGAACTTTCTAGACATTGACAATAATGTTATCTAATAATATTATTCAAATAATATGAATTATTGATCTGATAAAGGAAAATACTGTGCAGCAACAATTATTGAAACAACAATAATATAAAATATCAACGCATCAATTATTGAATCTATAAAATAAAATATTGAACAGTAATTACTGTAACAATTATTGAGTAGTGCCTTCTTACGTAAGAATCAATAATTTTAAAAATACTGTGCAATACCGTGTGCTACTGTGCAATAACGCGTATTACTGTATTTTAATCACCGGGTATTCCAACAGTGTTAACAGTAACAACTACGTCGTTATTTGTAAAAACTCAAATTTGTCGTTTTCTTCACCCGACAGTTATTCGTTATGGGGCCCACAAATAGCTGCGCCGTCGTACGAATATTCCCCGACAGAAAAAATATTTCACGACCAAACGAATATTCCCCGACAACAATGATTATTTTATAACCACTTGTGTATTTTGAAAAAAATCATATATCACCCTTAACTTTAACATTTATCAATTTAACCATTTACTGAATAGTAATTATAAGAAAAATTGAATACTTTTATTTCATAAAATTCGGGGTCTTACAATCTCCCCTCCTTATGAAATTTCGTCCCCGAAATTTACGTACCTGGTATTTCAAAGAGTTGAGAATACCTTCCTTTCATTTCAATTTCCATCTTCTCTGTCATCATAATTTCTCCATTGCTCATCTCCTGTATTTCAAATAACATTCTAGAATACAGCTTCAAAATAAGTGTTAATTTAACAAATTAACATATCACATAATATCCCGATATTATGACTGACCAACAAATAAGCTTAGGTAGGACACACTAGCGAAGGATTTACTCATCTCTCCCCTCCTAGTTGTATTCCCCGATCTCCGCCAGAGATCATATCCCCAAGCTCTGATACCAAATGTAACGACCCCAAAATATGTCCATTCCACCCAACCCATTCTGAGTCGTCAAATACATGGTACAGAAAACAACTACAACTTTATTACAACAATTGTCGTGCGAAATACAACAACACATATGCTGTGAGTTTGGATACAAATATATACCAAAGGTGACTCATGTTCCAACCGTGGACATCACCTCACAATAACAACTTACATAAAGGTATAGTCAAAAACTGTTTTAGAAATTAGAATCTTTGGGAAGTGCTCAAGGAAACCTTCGTACATGGGAGGCCACGCATCTAGGTTATGATAGATATCATATGGCCACAGAATTATCCTTGGTTGACCCAATAGACCCCAAAGAAAAACGAGAAAATTACTATCATATTCTTCCCAATGGTGAGTCTTCTCTTGACTTATCATTATCTCCACTGTCTCTAATTGAGAATTATACTTCAAACAAACACCAAGATTATATAGGTAGTGCCCATAGATATACTCAGCAAGTGGATGAGCACAACCCTGTCTTATGATGACACGAGGTTGTATGTCATTAGACATCTTGTATGATAGTGACAAAACACCCTTCCAACGTTGGGTTCGCCTCACCCTATTTTCTTCACCAAATATAACTACTAAATGATGACCACCGTTCTATTCCCTTGTTACCCCCGCTCGACCCAGCTACACTCTTATTACCTGAAAGGAATTGTGAAGCAAAAGGGTGAGCACAACTAGCTCAGTAAAGAATATCATGACTAAAGATAATTAAATTATCAATAGCCTTCATCAATAATAAATCAGAGATTTAGAACATATGGTAAATGATAAAAATTTCAACCATAGTTGTAGCGGAACGAGCAATCCATTAGAAGAGTCAAATAGACTATAAAGTCTATTATTTTCTCCATGTTAAAAATCCACCAACAATGTTTTATCCCTGTAACATCAATCAACAATTCTGGTCCACAATCATATGAATAACTCATAATCATAACTGTAGTTCTAAATTCCTCTTCTCATCTAGGACGAAGATAATTTTCATCACCTGAAACATCAAACATCATGGTTATACCAAATCACAGTTCCTGTTCATAATCATACTAATAATTTCATCTTTGCACTACGGGCCAAAGATATTCATCAACAAGTCATCTTTGCACTACAGGCCAAAGATATTCATCAAAAGTTCATCTTTGCATTACTGGCCAAAGATATTCATCTACAATTCATCTTTGCACTACAGGCCAAAGATATTCCTCAACAATTAATATTTGCACTACAGGCCAAATATATTCATATCTCAAATAAATATATAATCATTTCAGAATTTATATACACCATAATTATAACCATGTTAATCAATTCATCTTTACACTTAAGCTAAAGATATTCAATTGTAAATTCAATGGTCATGATCATACCAGTCACAATTCAACTTTGCACTACACGCCAAAGAGAACCCTAGTCATGATCATACCAATAATCTACCCATCTTTACACTCCAGTGAAAGAGAAATTCAACATCAGGGTTATAAAAATGTTATATATGATAATAAAATCAATATAATCAACATATAGATTTAATCTCAAGAGTAATATTCATAAATCAACTATAATTTGGTTAGTAAAAGAAACCAATTTTGTCGTGAATAGTAACTCGTGAATAGTAACTCATGAATAGTAACTCATGAATAGTAACTCGTGAATAGTAACACCGACTCAAAAAGGTAGAAATTCCACAATAAAATTAATACCAATACTTCGGTATAATGATATTGAAAGAATAACATTTCTTAAGCTTATAAACAATTTATTTAAATTGTTTACACTTTACTAATTAATGCATTTAATCATCATAAAATGTCAACTCTTAAGATTTCATCATCAATAGCCAAAACCCTCATCAAAAATCTGCATATACCTCATATAGGATTCTCAAGCCATAAAATCCTATTTTCCAATTTTCTTACTTCACATAACATATTTAATTCATTTTCTCATAACTAGACTATTTTCATGAAAAATACCAAATCCGTTCCAAAAATATTTCTTTTCTGAAATTTAGCATAATATAGTCCCATAGTGAACATATATTTTTCTCAGAATTTTTAAAAGTCATTTACTATTTTTCATATGACCAAAATAGCCGAATATTTAGACATTTATCAAAAATTATACTTTTGTCTAAAAATTTTGAAATTTACAGAGTATACTTCTATCATATACATGTACTCCCAATAAAAATTTCATCAATTTTGGAGTTAATCACAAGGAATTATAAGCGGTTACTTTTAAAATAATCTTTTCTCATAAAATTCATAACTCTCAATCTATACATCCAAAAATCACCATTTTTGGACACAATCAAGAAAACTCATCAAAATATCATTTTAAATTTTTCCAGAATTTTTGAAGATCAGAAAAATTACGAAACTGAAAATCATAACAACCCTTAAAATCTCTTTAAATCCCTTACAATCCCTTACAATCCCTTACCTCAAAAGAGCAGCACTTCTGACTGGATATCGGATATGACGCTAAAGGAAACTTGCACTGATGAATACCAACTCACCAAGTATCTAAATACTCACAAAATATGCTTCATAATATAGAGAGAGAAAGAGAGAAAGCTTATGTTTCTGGTGTGATTTTCAATTCTAACTTAGCCCTCTATTTATAGGAAAATTTTGGTAGGTTTGACCTGCAACCTGATGGCTTTACCTGCTACTATTCCCACCCACCACATTTGAAATATAATTCAGCACATTTCTTCACCAACCACAAGTGGAGCCCACTAATTCTAGAATTTTCCACCAAAATGATAAACTCCGAAAATTCAACAATTTCTGAACCAGTCATCTCGTAAAATTCATAATAAATCATACGTTCATTTTTAACGGTTCAAAATTTGTGGACATATACTCAACTTATATATGTATAACATATCCAAAAATTACCACGATCCAACGGTCGGATTAAAAATTATAACCCCCGCAAAATATCTCAAAAACCCTGATTTTTAATACCTCCATTCCGATAAAAATACTGATAAAAACCTCAACATTAACTCCTTCATTTTTAACCACAAAAATATATCCCTCGTTTATATCCACATAAAATAAATATTTCCTTATCATATGAATCAATAATTAATTATTCACAGATAATATTACAGAATCACATTTATGACAACCAGGCCGTTCCCAGGAAAGAGGGGGCTTTCCAATAAGAATTTCTCCTTACTGGCGCGCAATTAGATGACCAAATCTCTCCTTAGACAGAACTTTCTAGACATTGACAATAATGTTATCTAATAATATTATTCAAATAATATGAATTATTGATCTGATAAAGGAAAATACTGTGCAGCAACAATTATTGAAACAACAATAATATAAAATATCAACGCATCAATTATTGAATCAATAAAATAAAATATTGAACAGTAATTACTGTAACAATTATTGAGTAGTGCCTTCTTACGTAAGAATCAATAATTTTAAAAATACTGTGCAATACCGTGTGCTACTGTGCAATAACGCGTATTATTGTATTTTAATCACCGGGTATTCCAACAGTGTTAACAGTAACAACTACGTCGTTATTTGTAAAAACTCAAATTTGTCGTTTTCTTCACCCGACAGTTATTCGTTATGGGGCCCACAAATAGCTGCGCCGTCGTACGAATATTCCCCGACAGAAAAAATATTCCACGACCAAACGAATATTCCCCGACAACAATGATTATTTTATAACCACTTGTGTATTTTGAAAAAAATCATATATCACCCTTAACTTTAACATTTATCAATTTAACCATTTACTGAATAGTAATTATAAGAAAAATTGAATACTTTTATTTCATAAAATTCGGGGTCTTACACTATGTCTCTTACATTCTTGCTATAACTGCCATAACTGTTATAACTGCCTCACTCTCATTAACTCATTATATCTTTAAGGGAGAACAAACAAATCTTAATTCCGCTATGTTTGAATCATTATTAAAACTAACAAAGTATTTCGAAAAGAATTTAAAATATCTATTCAACCCCCCCTTCTAGATAACTATTGTGCTTCCGGGAACTAACAATTGGTATCAAAGCAGGTTCTATAAAATAGCCTACAAAGCTTAAGTAGATCAAATGGCACATCTGATAAGCGAATCAAAAACTGGAGGAGGCAGCAAGCCATCTATGTGCAATAAAGACAAGTTCGCCAACTGGAAAGTTCGTAGGCAAGCATACATGGATTCAATAGATGAAGATCTATTTGAAACTGTTCAGAATGGGCCCTATGTTCCTACAAAGCTTGCACCAACTACAGACGACCCAAACAGAACTTAGATCAAGGTCAAAGAAGAATGGACAGATAACGAAAAGAAAGTTGTTCAACTCGACAAAAAGGCCAAGAACATTTTGTTCCAATCTTTAGAAGATGATCTGTTTGAGAATGTGGTCAATAGCAAAACAGCAAATGAGGTATAGGAAGCTTTACTCATCATGCTTGAAGGAATAGAAGAAGTCAGAGAAAACAAGCAATCTCTCCTGACTCAGCAATATGAGATGTTTGCACACGTACAAGGAGATAATGTCACATCCACCTACGAAAGATTCAATGTACTGCTTAACTCTCTCCGAGCTTATGGAAAGATCTATCCAAATAAAGATCCAATCATAAAGTTCATGAGAGCTCTACCTAGCAAGTGGGATGCCAAAACCACTTCCATCAGAGAATCAAAGAATCTCCATGAAATGACTGTTCAACAGTTATATGACAACCTTCTTACATATGAATTGGAGCTGACTCAACGAGCAGAAACTCTATCAGAAGGAAGAAAGAAGGATAAAGTGGTTGCTCTCAAAGCAACTGACAACATCTCCAAAGTCACTATTGAAAATGACTCTGACTACGATGAAGATGATGATGAGGACTTTCCAATGCTGGTGAAAAGACTCAGAAGGTTCATGCGTCAAGGCAGAATCAGCAAATCAAAGAAAGTCAACAACTACAGCAGCCAGAAGCAAATAAATGACTTATGCTACAACTGCAAGAAGCTTGGCCATTTCATTGCAAACTGCAATAAACCTCTTAGAGAAGAAATGAAGAAGAAATCACATTTAAAGAAGGAATTCAAAGGCAACAAAAGGCTTCAGAAGAAAGACAAAGGTCTTGTAGCTGGAGGATCGTGGAGTGACTCAGACAACGACTCAATTCCCGAATCTGGAGATGATGAAGATCCTCAAATGGTAAATCTTTGCCTGATGGCCAAGCATGCAAAGGATAAAAAGAACTCAAACATTCATGAAGTAAGTACAGATGAGGTATTTGACTTTAACTCTCCTGATGTTGACATTGATGATTTAAGAACTGCACTACATGACATAACATCTGATCTGCATCAATACATGAAATGATTCAGAGTTCTGTCCAAAGACTATTAACTTCTTCAAAAGGAGAAAGAGAAAGTTCAGGAAGAACTGGAAACAGATCTTCTAAGTACTGACTCTCTCTCCAAGTTTGAAACTGAGAATAAGCTCTTAAAACAGACCAATGAACTCAATGCACAAAGAGAGTCAAGTCTAACCTCTAAAATTGAGGAACTAGAAAGGACAATCTCTACATGGAATAAATTCTCTTCATCCATGGACTCCCTGATCTCTATTCAGACAAGTGCATCTGACAGAATAGGTTTAGGCTTTGGGGAATCCACCTCAAAGCCATATGTGGAAAAGATAAAGAAAACTAGCACTAGTAATGCTCCAAGTTTCAGTAGAGGCATTATATTTGTGAAATCCTCACAGAAGGAAGAACCAGTCCAACCCTGCTCTTCTGATTCAATCCATATTCCAAGGAATAAAGGATCTCATGCTGGTTTGGGTTTTAGAAAAGAGAAGAGTAACCTGGCCACTACTTTCCAACCTCGAAGGATCGTAGAGTCGAGTAAAATCAACTCTACGGGCTAACTGGGAAGGAACAGTAGAGGAAAGGTACACACCTCACAAATCATAAAACACAAGGATACATGGAAGAAGGAGAACCAGTTTAAAAGAAGGATGGCTAAGAACCCACATAAGTCCAAATGGAGGAAGAATCCACATACACACACAAGCATGCATCATATTTGACGTTTTGTGTGCAATAAGGTTGGTCACAAGGCTGTAATATGCTATCATAATCCTATGCATGTGAGACCCAAAATCAAGCAGATTTGGGTTCTCAAGGGTACTAACATAGTAGGACCCATGCAAGTATGGGTACCAAAATGAAAGTTTAATGTTACCACAGGAACAGAGCTCCACGATCACAACCTGGTATCTGGATAGTGGATGCTCAAGGTACATGACTGGGAACAAAGCCCTTCTATCTAACTACATAGAGAAGGAGGGTCCTTCAGTCATCTTTGGAGACAATGGCTCTGGCAAGACAAGAGGATATGGCTCAGCTGGGAATAGCGCCGTTTCCTTCAGTAAAGTAGCCTGTGTGGAAGGACTGCAACACAATCTTCTGAGCATATGCCAACTCTGCGACAAGGGTCATCAAGTCACATTCCTCAACAATCAATGTCAAGTCAGAGATCTGAAGACATCCGCCATAAAGCTGACCGGAACAAGAGAAGGAAATGTCTACACTGTAACTCTTGGTCAACTAAGTTCAGACGAGACAATATGTTTTCTGGTTAAAGCATATGAAGAAATGAGCTGGCTATGGCATAGAAGATTGTCTCATCTCAACTTCAAAAGCATGTCTAAACTGGCCTCAAAAGATCTAGTTGTAGGCTTACCCAAGTTCAGCTTCGTCAAAGAAAGGCCGTGCAATGTCTGTCAGCTTGGAAAGTAGACTAGAAGCTCATTTAAGAGCAAAACTGCCAACTCAATTGACAAGCCCCTGCAGCTACTTCACGTGGATCTATTTGGGTCAATTCCAACAACAAGCCTTGGAGGGAAGAGATACTCACTAGTCATAGTGGATGATTACACCAGATTCACATGGGTGTTCTTTCTAAACTCGAAAGATGAAACAAACTCCCAACTAATCAAGATGTTCAGACTAGTAATAAACGAGAAAGGGGAGAAAATCAAGGCTATACGGAGTGATCATGACAGAGAATTTGACTTCCCCGAGATGGATCAGTTCTGCACAAACAATGACATCAGTCACAACTTCTCAGCTCTACGAACTCCTCAACAAAATGGAGTAGCTGAGAGAAAGAACAGAACGTTGATAGTGGCTAGAAGAACTCTACTAGCAGGAACCCATCTGCCTGAATACTTCTGGGTAGAAGTTGTCAACACTGCATGCTACACTCAGAACAGATCGCTAATACACTCTACGATTAAAAAGACTCCCTACAAACTGTGGAAAGGAAGAAAGCCAAATGTCAGCTACTTCCATGTATTCGGTTGTGCATGTTACATTCACAATAATGGGAAGCTGTATCTGGCAAAGTTCCAACCCAAGTCAGACGAAGGAATCTTTCTTGGATATGCCATAGACAGTAAGGCCTATAGAGTGTTCAATAAGAAAATGCTGAATGTAGAAGTTTCGATTCACATCATCTTTGATGAAATAGACTTGGACAAAATAATGTCTCAAGACATTACGAACGACAGTTCAGACACTATGAACGAGGTCGTCGAGCTCAACACCACGATCGTAGTTCAAGACAATGAAATCGTTGAGCAAGAAAATGAGATCGTAGAGAGGTCTACGCAAGACGACGAACCTCCAATTCAAGAAGCAAAAATTGATCTTGAAGGTCTCAGACAAGAAGGCATCAGGATAGATGTTCCAACAGGAAATAGATGGGAAAGAGATCACACTTAGGACTTAATCATTAGAGACCCAAATGCAAGAGTCAAAACAAGAGCCACCACCCAAAATGAGTGTTTCTATCTGAGCTTTCTATCACAAATGGAACCCAAGAAGATAGAAGATGCTATGGAAGACTCCAGCTGGATAGAAGCCATGCAGGAAGAACTAAATCAGTTTAAAAGAAGCAAAGTATGGAGATTAGTTCCAAGACCAAAAAGTCATTCTATCATTAGAACCAAATAGGTCTTCAAAAACAAGATGGATGAAGATGGAGTAATGACCAGGAATAAAGCAAGACTAATGGCCAAAGGTTACTCTCTGGAAGAAGGCATTGACTACGATGAGACCTTTGCACCTGTTGGTAGATTAGAAGCCATCAGAATATTCCTTGCCTTTGTTGTTCACATAAAATTCAAAGTCTTTCAGATAGATGTCAAAAGTGCATTCCTGAATGGTGAACTTCAAGAAGAAGTATATGTAGAGTAACCTCCAGGTTTCATCAATCCATCTCTTTCTAATTATGTCTATAGATTAGACAAAGCCTTATATGGTCTTAAACAAGCACCTAGAGCATGGTATGAAACACTAACTAACTTTCTTATTGAAAGTGAGTTCACTTGAGGTAGAGTAGATACCACATTATTTCTTAGAAAGCTTAAAGACTAAGTCTTATTAGTTTAAATATATGTTGATGACATTATCTTCGGTTCTACTGATGAAAAATTATGTAAGAGATTCGCCAAGCTTATGCAGAGCAAGTTTAAAATGAGCATGATGGGTGAGCTGAACTTCTTCCTTGGACTGCAAGTAAAGCATACTGATGAAGGAATCTTTATAAACCAAGCCAAGTACATTAAAGACTTACTTAAAAAGTATGACATGGAATCAGCCTCTCCCATAAAAACCCCAATTGCTTCAGCAACCAAGCTTGACAAAGATGAAAAAGGTAAAAGTATCTATATAACTCAATACAGAGGTATGATAGGCTCTCTTCTATATCTAACTGCCAGTAGACCAGACATAATGTTTGTAACATGCATATGTGCTAGATTTCAAGCTAATCCTAAGGAATCACACTTAACTGCTGTAAAAAAGATTTTCAGGTACCTCAAAGGCACACCTCACTTGGGGCTTTGGTATCCCAAGGAGTCCTCATTTGAACTAACAGGATATACAGATGCTGACTTTACAGGTTGCAAAATAGACAGAAAAAGTACCAGTGGCACATGTCAGCTTCTAGGAAACAGACTTGTGTCCGGGTTTAGCAAGAAGCAAAACTCAGTATCTACTTTAACTGCAGAAGCTGAATACATTGCTGCTGATAGCTATTGTGCTCAAATCTTATGGATGAAAAATTAGCTAGCAGACTACGGGTTTGAATTCAAATCTATACCTGTTCACTGTGATAACACAAGTGCCATAGCAATAACACAGAATCCTGTCATGCATTCTAGGACTAAGCATATAGAAATAAGGTATCATTTCATTAGAGATCATGCGCAAAATAGAACCATATCTTTACAATATATTCCTACTAAAAATCAACTTGCTGATGTCTTTATAAAGCCTCTAGATGAATCCAGATTTAATAAATTAATAAGTGAGCTAGGCATGCTAAATTTATAACCATAAAATCTATGCTCTAGTTTGTGCTAACCATGCAGATATAAAGGCTGTGTTCGAAATCATAGACATGACCAAAGGAAGTCCATGATCGTAGAGCTGGAGTAATATGAAAGACCACGATCGCAGAGCTCTATCAACAGAACAAAGGAGCATCCTGTGATGACAAAGTTCAACAAATCAAAGCAATCTCTCAGTCAAACGTCTCAGGGACAAACCTAACCCTTGATTCACTCTAAGAGGTTGGCCCTTCCTGAGCTACCTTAACTCGAGAGAAATGCTAAGTCAAAAGTTTATCACAAGGACCAGAGCAGACTCAGCAGTGGCCTCAACGATCGCAGTGTAGACTCAACGATCGCAATGCAGACTCAACGATCGCAGTGCAGATTCAACAATCATAAAGACTACCTTAACGACCGTAAAGACTACCTCGACGATCGTAGTCTTTTGAAGGAATACACTAGCTCAGGAGGAGCTAAGGGCAATTCAGTACATTCCACATAAGTTAAATTCGTGGAGCCAATTAGAATTTGGCACATACCCCACTAAGCAAATGGAGAGAGGGAAGTTACAAGTATAGTTTGAAAATACCTTTTTGAAATCAGAAGTTTAAAAAGCTCATCTCTCTCTCTCTCTACAAGTAGAAACCCTAGCTTTTCAAAAAGCTCAATCAACCATCCTCAGAAATCTATGGGTGCTTCAAATGTCATCTCTAGTTACCGACTCTATTTTGACGAGTTCAAGACAGCTGATCCCAAATTTCACAAAACTTTATCCCTGATAAAGAAAGCTGGTCTTGAAGAGGCTCTGGGTACAAGCACATGGATCTACCCTAAGCTGATAAAGGAGTTCTATAAAAATGGGACGTTTGAGAACGATGCCATCACCACAAGGGACAAAGACGTGGGTATTAAACTCAAGGCTGAGGATATAAACCTAGCCCTAGGTTTCAAATCGAAAGGATTTCCATTCATGGAGGGCATCGATTTTCATGAAGGCTTAAAGAAGATGCATCACAAGAAGTTTCTGACTGTCAAAGGGTACAAAAAGAAAGAGTTCCCCCAAAGGTATGCATTTTTTGCTGACATTGCTGGGAAATACATATGCTGCAAGAGCTCTGGCCATGTCTCTGTGAATGAAGTCCAGCTTAAGCTCATGACAATAATCAGTTGTGGGATTCAACTCAACTATAGAGCCCTACTACTCTTCTGGATTGGGAAATGGATGCTCAGTTCAAAGAAGTCAAAGAGCTATGGAAAGATGCTCTACGGACGATTTATAAGTATCATCCTACAGTCAGCATTGGGAGATAAGATTGGGGATGATGAAGGAGAATCCATCAATCTGAACAGAAGAATGATCCAACAGCTGTTTGAGAACTGGAAAAGAAATCTAGCAAAAAATGTAAGGATGATGCCTGAATTAAGTGGAAGAACTGATGATGCAAAGGAGTCCGAGATTCCAGGAAACATGTCAGTTGTAAAGGAGACTGAAGAAGAAGAAGAAATTAACAAGGAAGAACCCATTGCGTTAGTCAGAAAAAGCAAGGGTAAAAGAAAATTGAAGGCTCAAATGGTAGAGGAATCTCAAGGTTCAACCACTGATGTACTTCAAGAGTGTTCTGGCACTGAAACTCTAAGGAACTTGAGAAGGAAAGAACAACAGGCTGAGGAAGATGAAGACAGAGCTACCATCTCTCAGCTACTTAAAAAGAGAAAACACAGTCAGACGATAAAGAAGTCCTCTGTCTCTTTGATCATAGAGTTTTTGCCCATCATAGAGACCAGACTGGACATGACTCTCGAAGAAGATGCTGCAACAGTTCCTCAGGCTAATCAACCATTCAGAGCTAAAGCTGAAGAAAGTATTAAGGTTGTGGCTCAGCCTAGGAAGCTAAGAAGAAAACTGGTCAAGAAGTACATCCTTATCAATGAAGGAGTACTAAAAGAAGAAGATAGAAAGACAGCTGCTGAGAAAGGATTACCTGAAGCTGAGAAGGGGCTATCCAAAGCAAGTAAGAAGAACACAACTTATGTTGAGGGGGAGCTGCCTAAAGTTCTTACTCTAAAGAATGCTCCAGCTGACGGGGAGCTGCTTGAAATGCAAATGGATGATCAAGTTGAGGGGTGCCACATGATGTCCCTATGTCAAAAGAAGCTACACTTGAGGAGGAACTGCCAAGAGATCATCATGAATCTCCCTCAGTCCCTCAACAGATTCTAGCTTCAGAAACTGCAGAAATGGAAAGAAGTAAAGCTTTGGAGGTTGAGAGAGCAGAAGAGCAAGGAAGTAAAGTGGAGGTAATTGATGTAGTGGTATCTTCACAAGAAGACAAAGAAGAAGAAGAGGATGATGAAGTTGAGATTATAGCTATGGGCTATGATGGTTATAGGAGAGCCAATTACAATGAACTGTTCTCCTATATACCCATGGTGCCCTTTTACAGAGCCCAAATTCTTAACTCCTGGGATCACATGTTTCGGACCTTCAAAGCCTATCCAGTAATCTCGGTGCTAGCTCATAGATTCCCAAGCAACCTTAACTTTTCCCGCAAGCTGATCACCAATGGCTCTTCTTTAGAAAATGGGCATGAGGTACAAACTATTCCCATCTCCTTCAGGGTTAATCACTATCCACCATCATTTTTCAATCAATTCTATGAATTACCAAGATGGTTGGAAGTGATTCTTCACCCACTCAATCAATTCCCAGTTACAGAATCTCAACATATTGTAATTGATGAACCAAATGTGCCAAACTTTATTTTGATACAATCTCATGTCATCTCTCACTCTCCGATTACTGATCCAAGCCCAATTGTAGAGTCACATGCTCAAGTCGTAGAGTCACCTCCTCCTGAAGCTTAACCCCACACACCAGCCCCTCCATCAAATATCCCTTCCTCATCCTCTAATAAATATTTCAATATTGATCTTGCTCTTTACACTTTGCAAGATCAATACACAAGGGCCCCTCCTCCAAACAGACCACAACTCCTTGAGCTCATATCAGATCTTCCCACCAAAACAGAGTTATCAGAAGCATCCAAGAAAGTGACCAAGGACATAGAAGACAGTCTTGAAGTTCACTCTGAACTTGTTCACACGAGGCTGACTAATATGATCAATGTTGCCAATGTTCTCCCAAACCCTAAGTTCTGAGCTCATAAAGAAGCTTAGGGAGATTATAAAGGAGATGCTTCAGAGCCACTTTCAAGCTGCTAAGAAACATAGGGATGATGTTCTTATCTTACATAATACTCAGGAGTCCCAGAACAACCTTATGATGGAGAGTCTCACAAGTCTACGAACTGAAATGAAAGAATTCCAAGGATTCTCCATGGGCCAAATGAAATAGACAGAAGATGTTCTGGCCATTCTCCAAAAAAGGGAAGCTCGAACTGATTCTCTAATTAAAGAGAATTGTGAAGACATTGCTCAATCCCAAATTCAGCTCAACGAGCTTGTCCAAGGCATGACTCGCCTATCTGAAGATATTCTAGCCCTTGATGCTGACATAAAAGGGGAGAATAAAGGGAAAGGAGAAAAAGGAAAGGGCAGTGGCAGAGGCACATTCATCGCTCAATCATCAAGGAGTCCTCCTACAAGACAGCCTAACCATCAGACTCCACGATCTGGACATTAGACTCCATGATTTAATGTGCAGTAAATTATCATGGCACAACCACTAAGGAGTCAAGGGCTTTCTCCTAGCTCATAAGAAGTAACCACCGCAGGCCTAAGAATGCCAATTGGAGATCCTGCATTCATGAATAGGCATGATCATCATGAAAGATTAAGTCAAAGCAAGCTAGAAGATATTGCACAGAGAGACAAAATGAGCAGGAAAAGAAGAGCTGAGGAGTATGCAAATCCTCCAAGAAACAAAAGGCAAAGGAAATAGAGATAAGTTAAAACTCAATTCTTATTGATGTAAGGCTTAATTGTAATATCTATTTTTATAAACATCAATAAATTCATGCTTATTCTCTAGAAATTTTAGTTGCTCACTGAAACACTAAGTCATATTTACTTTCTAGCACATGCATCTAGAAATTGATAATTATGACACAGATCTCCATGGTTATGTCAACATTAAATAGGGGGAGATTGTTGGGAGATTGCATACTTAAATTTGATGTTGAAAGTAAATATTCATGATTATATGTAAAGTCCTTCAAGGAATATATGTACAAGAACTTAGTGGTAGATCAAATTTGTTAGGTTGATCTAAGCTTTTAATGTTTATCATTCTGTAAATGAATGTATAGATAAAGATATCAAAGCTGTTAGTGTGAGAGCCCCAAATCCGGGTCCCAAATCACCGCGGATCCGGTACAATCATTCTATCACTATTTGCGGAAGATATAAACATAAATTGTTTATACAATAAACGTACACATTATTTTCCCAAAATCGAGTAACCTTAACTTATAAACAATTCATAAAATATCAGACATATAACATATTTATCAAACTATTCTATTACAAATTAGCTACACATTTTATCCCAAGCTGGACTTGGCATTAACCCTTTTCCTGTATCCAACGTTTTTGCCTTAATCTGCAATGTTAAATCATGATATAGCAATGGTGAGCATAAGGTTGCCCAGTAAGTTTAAATTTATTAAGACATATCATGATTGAAAGAGTCTGAATAATAAGCTGGCTATAATTCATCAATAAAGTTATGAATTAGCACGAACAAAATTTTGACTGAACAAGTATTAAACATGAACAAATATATCTGGACCAGTAATGAAGGTGATCAGCCTTTCATACCTGACTTATACATGCAATATGTACAGAGTACAATTCTACAATGACAATCAGCAATGATTAACCATAAGCATATCTGAATGAAACAACTCTTAGTAGAGTTAAGTAAAACTTGCCTGAACCGTTGATTACCGCGACGTAATTTATATCGCTTTATCCGAAGACCTAATATTAGAAATATAGATCTCCAATATTAGAATAATATCATCACAATATAATACTATTATATATATATACACAGAATAACCTAAACACATAACATATAACCCTATCAGTCTATAATACACATAAGACTCGGTGTCAAATCAAATTATTGCAGTCTGAGTTGTACTCGACACAAATCTAACGTCCCGACGGTCTAGTCGGACTTTTATCGAGTCTAATTTCAATTAAACTCTGCCTAACACTTAACAATTATCTTAGATAATTTTAATATCAGTCAAAATATTTTTCATAAGCTCGTAATAATTTTTAAATAATTATTTCCAATCATTAATATCGTATTTAAATGAATTAAATACCACATAATTCCTTTATCATTAATATTTATTTATTACTAAATATTAATAAAAATCATAACATAATATTATAATATATTTATAATATAACAAAGTATTTTTAATACTTTAAAATCACCTTTATATGATTTTTAAATACATAAATTCATTATTCGTTAATTACTATTAATATTAAAATATTAATATTTTTATGACAAAATATCAAAAGTTATATTTTATAACTTAAAATATTTTTACAACACTTAAACCATTTTTATACGATTTATAAATCATTTATTCTATTTTTCCATAATTTATTTAATATATTCATTAAATAAATTAACTATCATTAATATTAATTATTTAATGAATTTCATCACAAAATATTAAAAGTCACTAAAAATAACTTAAAATATTTTATTATACCATAATATTATTTTTCATGATTTTTCATGTATTAAAATCATTTTTAAATCATTTATTTAATATTATAATTAAATAAATTAAATACCATTTATATTCCAAAAATATTAAATATATATAAAATATACTCAAAATAGTTAAAAACTATTTTTCGGACTTTAAAATATTTTTTCAGAATTTATTTTGTATTTTTAATAATTAAAAACTAGTTTTCTCTAATTATTTATTAATTTTCGTAATTAAGTATCGATATAGGGGTTTCTGGCGACGAATCCGTCGCTGAAAGTGTTCTTCGTGTTCTTCAGCCTATTCCCAGAAATGCATGTCAGACACGAGGGGGGGGGGTAGTTTGACCGGTTCTAAAATCGTGATGCTTGTGTTTTCTTGGAAGCTAAAGCTTTGATGTTGTAGTATAAGTGTAACACTACGACTAGAGACTGAGTTCATGGCCATCCAACAACAAATAAGTGAGATCTAAGCTCATCAATTCACTGTCAGACATGTTCTTCATTTCTGGGTTTTCCAGAAATGAAGAACAGTCCGAGGTTCTTACTTTTCTCCTTTAAATTTATATGTTCCCAGCTGGCTTAGTGTGATATTAAGGTTCCAACATGTAGTCCTGATATCATAGTACAATTATACAACCTTATATCAGTCTACAAACAACATATGTGCAAGATCAAGGCTGGTCAAACTAGGGGTCAGGATGCGGTCCTTGAAGATCTGGGTTTTCCCAGAATCTTCATCAGGTCATTTGGTCAACGGTCGTTTGACCATCATTAACTACGATTCTGTTAAGGATCTTAGTGAACTAAAGCCTTCTGCATGAAGTCTTCATGTCAGGCTACACGATTAAACCAACAACATGTCCTAAATCATTACCAGAAGCAAGATCAGAAGCTAACAAAATGCTTGTCAGACTTCCTGGAAAAATCTGGGTTGCCCAGATTCTAAGTTCCATGCTCGGTCAACACACTTTGACCGATCATATAATGCCATATATATATGATCTGGCTCTGTTTCCAGTCCCAGATCAAAGACCTTACTGCGAAGAACAGATCCAAAATATAAAATACATAAAACAGCAAACACACACTGATCTATGAGGTCTGACATTTGACTGTCAGACACTAATTTTCCAGATTTCCAGATTCAAGAAATCTATAAATTCGAGCATCAACATGATATGGATCTGAGTTTTGACAACCCAGATCATCAAATGACACCCTAAAACACAACTTTAAACAATCAATTACAACATATAACATCAACTCATAAAATTTTAAGATTTAGGGTTTTTACCACTTTGAGCTTTGATCTTGGATTCTGACCCTTGAATATGATCCTTAGCTTGCTACAAGATGATCATGGTCTAACTTCTCACTCCCTCTCACTCTAAAATTTCGAAATGGATGAGAGAGAAAAGGTTGGCAAGAATGAAAAAATAAAGTAAGGTTGTTACTTACTTAAGTTTTTAATTTTGCTTGATTCATGTATCTAGTGGGTATAGGTGGCACAAAAATTAGATTTGAGATAGATTTGAGCACATTTTGTATATCTGCATAGATAAGTCACCAAGATTTGGACATATCCTTTACTTAATGTGTAAGAAAAGGGGTACTTTAGTCTTCTTTTTATTTTTGCGTACAATTTTTAATGGCATTCTAATAAATGACCAAACCCTTAGGGTTTAGGATTTGGGTTAGGATTTAGGATTTGAACCCTTTAGGGTTTAACCCTTACATTTTTGTAATTTAATTTTTAATATTTCTAAATTTCGGTTTTCAAAATAGAAAATTAATATTTTTAAATTATAATTAGAATTTTCTAATTATATTAAAATTTACTAATCATTATTCAAGCTTGCTAATTAGGATTATTATTTCCTAATTAAAATTGATAATTTAGCAATTAGGTTTCATAATCGTGTATTAGGGTTTATAACCCAAAATTAGGGTTTTTAAAATATAAAATTAGGGTTTGCTAATTAATTAAGCGTTACCCTAATTAATATTATAATTATTTACACTTATGCCATTAAGTTCCCAATTTAGACTTTCCAACTTCCGAATTAGGATTTCGAATACCCGAAACCGAAATTAGGGTTTCAGAATCAGTTTCTAGGGTTTCTTGGTAATCGCTTGGATTTTTAACCAAACGTTGACGTTCTTAATATATACTTAAGGTTTGATACATATATTGTTTATCTGGTCAACCCTTGACCTTTAACCACATACTGTACACATATACACAAAACATAAACGCTTATTCCCTTAATCTTGAATAATTCACTTAAATCCTTCACAGAATTTTGAAATCCTCAAAATTTTTTCTTAAAAATATCAAACGCATACACTTATTTTCTGTCTAGGATCTAATATTGAACCTTAAATCAATTAATTAAAATTTTAAAAGTTTTGTAATTCTCGGGTTGTCACAGTTAGGTTGATCTATGCCTTGATATGTAATAGATAGGCTTCAACAGAATCGTGGTCTATCGAGCTGATCAAGAGATTACAGAAGCCAAGGCAGAATCGTAAAGCATCGAGAATCGTAGTGTGTCTGCCTTGAAGGGCCTCTCCTGAAATCGTAGAGTGGTCTAAACATTTGCCTAGCCAACTCAGAGATCGTAGTGTGCTCTCAGAAACGTAGAGTCTGCAAGACAAGCAAGTGAAGATCGTAGTGTGCCAGTCCTTAAGAGAAATCATAATGTTCTCATTTGCCAGTATCAGATCAAGCACCAAGGTGGAAAGACACCACGATCAGAATCGTAGAGCATCATCTGCCTGTGTCAGAAGCATCGAGCCATGCCCATTTGTTTAAGGATAAATCCTAACAAATGTGGAATGGATTATAAATGTTGAAGTCCTCGGTAGTCCCAATGACACAAAAGATATCCTTAGTATACAACAAAGAAACGTATTGAAGAAGCTAAGGAAAGAACTATGGGTCAGCAGAAAACACCTTTTCAGGTGTTAGGTGAGATATCAGTCTACTATGTTAGTGGGCCAGACTGCCAATCAGAAGATGTGCAGAAAGTCTCCATTAAAGCTCAGAAATGTCAAACGCATTTAATGCTTCAACGGATGTCTTCAATGGATACATTTCAAAGACCTAATATATGCAAAACATCAGCAGATAATAGATCTATGCAAGCATTGAACCAAAACGCTGAAGAACACTCAATGCTCAACTCTACGATCGGAAAAGAGAAAGCTTGCTCAGCTACTCAGTTCTTTCGAATAAGAGCTTAAAGGCAACTGAGTAGCACCAATCAAGAACTCATCAACTACTAGCAAGTGAAGTAAGAAGTTCCAAGTCAGAAGGACTTGAAGAGTTCTAAATGAACTATGAAGAACAAGTCTGCTGGACGTGAAGAGTTCAAAAGTGAACTGAGAAGTACTAAGACTACTGGTCTTGAAGGAATCTGTGAGATTTAGATAGTGTAAAAGATATCCTTAGTGGAATTCCTACTCGAGGAGTAGAAGAGTGGACTAGGAGCTTTAAGTGCTCTGAACCACTTAAAATTGTTGTGTCTCTTACATTCTTGCTTTAACTGCCATAGCTGCCTCACTCTCATTAACTCAGTATATCTTTAAAGGAGAACAAACAAATCTTAATTCCGCTGTGTTTGAATCATTATTAAAATTAACAAAGTATTTCAAAAAGAATTTAAATTATCTATTTCCTTCTAGATAACTATTGTGCTTCCGGGAACTAACATTTTATATATAGTTTTCTTTAATTATATATACATTGTTATGTGCTTATTGTGATATGCATGGTGCACATTTATAGCCCGTTTGACCCATAGGTTAGTGGTTTTTGGTCTTGAAATACGACTTGCATGTCGTGCCTTTTTATAAATTTCGATGTAACATTCTCTTCTCATCTCATCTAAATCTCCTCGAATGTATCTCGAGGTTTCTTTATGTCATGTAATAATCTATAACAAGATGAAGATGACAATTTGAAGAACACGATGGGAAGATGATGATGGAGAGGAGGCACGTGTATGAGGAAGATCCAAGGAAGCTACTATTTTGAAGATCTTTTACCACCTTAGACTGACCTTCAATCCTTTCATTAGCTTGAAAAGATTGACAGAGGATTGGGCCATAACTGTGACTGTGACACCCCCAAATTTAGGTACTTGAAACTCTAACTCGGTGCTTCACGATACCATTTCTTTGAGCAGAATAATAATAATAATATAGATATCAAACTTAATTTACATATCAGAGTTTTCTAAATCCCTAGGTTTCCAACCTTTAATACATTACATTACATGATAATAATAAATATCATTGTCTTACTAAAGTCTAACTATTACACAGAATATCATTAAACTTATTCGGTCAACTTTCTTTTCCCCTTGTTATTGCTTGAACCTTCAGGTTGATTATGTTTAGCTGAAAACATTTAAATTTAAAGTAAGCATGAGCATTTGATTGCCCAGCAAGTAATAGCAAACAATAAATATTAGCTAAAAGAATTAAATGTTTTCTTCTACAATAATAAATATTAGCTAAAAAAAGTTATACGCAAAATTTCTTATTTAATTATATAGAAAATATCGGGTTATTACATTCACCCTCCCTTATAAAGATTCTATCCCCGGAATCACCGTTTTAAAACTTATACATATAAGTGTGCATAACATACATAGTCATTGCAAGTAGATCTCGATCATAATTGATCGAACTAATCTTTAACTATTCAGCATAAAGCTTGACTATCTGATTAAACGAAAGTTTGATTTCTAAAAGAACTCAAATTCCTCCTTCAAATTTTTTTTATAAAATAATTTACTATATATAGGAAATTCATGTATAAGAAAATAAAAGTTATTCGAATAATACCTGGAGTTCCGTCACCAACTGCCATGGTATCCTGAACCGTCTTGTTGAAGACTCTTGCGATTGATTTTGTTGGTTTGTTGGTTGAAGTTGGTCCTGTGATCGCCAGAGTCTCGCTACCTTTCCCAGTAGTCACACTCCCTGCCTCCATTCTCCTTTTCGAACAATCCTTCACTTTATGCTCCATTGACCCACACATGAAACATCCACTGTTCACCCTTGGATTAGGGAAGTTAGGAGAGATATGTCCCTCCTGCCCACACTTATAACAAATAATTTTTCCTTTCAAATAGTCCCCTGAGTGATAATTTCCACAGTTTCCACACTGAACCACCTACTTCTTCACACCTTCCTACTTTACCTAAATATTCCTAAAGTTGTTCCCCTTTCTTTTCTCACCCCTATTTCCACTATTAGTTTCCACCTTCACAGCTCCCTCAACTTTGCCCTTATTCTTTTTCTCCTTGTTATAGAGGCTCATGGCCTCCCTCCCCTCCTCGGCTATGATAGCCTTTTCTAGAACTACTACGAATGTAGAGATCTGCAACACCGTCACCTTGTTGTAGAGCTAGGGTTTTAAGCCCAGCTCGAACCTCCTTGCCTTCCTAGCCTCCGTGTCAACTTGATGCGAAGCGAACCTAGCCAACTCATTAAACTTTACGGTGTACTCTGACACCGTCATGTTGTCCTGCTTTAACTCCAAGAATTTTACCTCCATCCTCGCCTGCATACTAGCTGAGAGATAGTTTTCGAAAAATAATATCTTAAACCTAGCCCAAGTAACTACACCTTCTCCTGCCTTAGTTTGATTTGCCTTCCACCAAAAGTTAGACTCCCCTTTCTGGCGGTCCTATAGCCTTAAAATCTTTGAAGTTTGCCAATCTATTATCTGACTACTTCCCCGCGGCTGGCATTCCCTGTTGCATAGCCTAAGCTACCATGTTTGCAAAGTTTTGCATCGGGTCTGGTTGTTGTCCTCCAGCGTTGTTGACAGATTCTTCTACCCTTTGATTTCGAGTTTGACGTCTTGGTGGCATTATCTGATTAAATAAAACATAATATATACTTTATTAACTTACATTCTAAACCTTATTGTATAAGTTTAACATATAACATGAAGTTTTATACAAAACTTATTTCATTAATCAAACATAGATTCACATTCATTCAACTAAGTCATAGTACTTTACATAACATAGCACATACTGCGATCCCTTTTGTGACAACAAAAGTCAGGATTTATTGTTACAACTTATACAAAAGTTGAGAATATTATATTACACAGACATACTTATCATAGAACATACATTGAACACGCATAATCTAACAGTACTTATACTACTGGTTCACTACGCCTTTTTCTTGATCTTAGACAACCTTTCGCCTGATGACCTTGTCGACATCAGGATTTTTATTTGTCCCTTTTCTGTACTTGTTCTTTGGTGTTCTCATTTTAGGTGAGAGTTGTTTGAAAAAATAAGAGAAAAAGGTCTGACACGTATATATCGACGATTGGACTATAAGAGTTGCCAGTTGGTTTTTTAACTGGTTGTACCAACACAACCGAGAAAGGTTTAAACATTGACCCAGTGGTATGACACTGTTAAACGGGTCTATGAAACCAAGATTCGTTAGGGTCCGGGGACTTGCTTATGCGGAGGGAAGGTATTATGCACCTCCCGACATTCGTGTTGCCACGGTGACCGCCGCTTTTCAAGAAACTGTTATATGAATGTGTGTGTGTGGGTCAATGTGTTGGTAATTGGAAGTAGTGTGAGGCCTCGTTCTCACCTATATACATAAGGTTTGAATTTATTGTAAAAATTCAGTTTTAAACAAGATATAGCAGTGACGTTTTGTAAAAGAGGTTTTTTCAAACCCTGATGCTCAATAGCAATTGAGACCTTTTACACTTCCATTTTATTAAATGTTCGGCTTGATTGCTTTTATTTTTGAGATGCGAAGCATCTTCGAAAAATAATGTACAAAGCAGTGTCGAACTCCTCATGGGCATGAAAACCATCTGAGGAAATCCAAACACCGTGAATAATTTACAAGCTGCTTACAGCTGAAAATGTCCATCATGGAAATCAAATCTAGATTCAGTGGACTAAATCTGTGATCACATGATTCCTAGGCTCACATTATGCCGCAATTGGTATGAACATAGTAAGCAGTTATATATATAAAAGCTGTAAATATATATATATATATATATATATATATATATATATATATATATATATATATATATTTATATTGACATGATTAACTACCACGAAGCACCTTCATGGGGGATCAAAAATATAAATAAAGCTGTAAAAGCGATCAACCACCACGGAGTAAACTCTAGGCGGGACGAGATGCAAAGAAAACAATAAAAACGGTCAACCGCCACAAAGAAAACTCAAGGCGGGACGAAATGTAAATATATATATATATATATATATATATATATATATATAAAAGTAGGTGTACGCATCAGATATAAAATCCAGGCTCATCGAACATAGTAAGAGTAGTATGCACACAAGCCAATCATGTTTGATGATAAAGCATATACTTTGTAATAATATTATTCATTTATTAATAAAAAAAATATTAATTTATTAAAGGCTTTTAATTATCTACATGATGCTATTTTATAAGATGTGATAAACCCATAGTTTTAAGCAATGCTTTTAGAATAATAATGATGATCATTCTAATGAGATATAAATTCTTAGAAAGCTTAAAACTAAAATCGTTCCCAATCGTTGGATTACTAAATTGGGGATTAGTGAATCCGAATAGATTGGTACATACGTTGGTTGCTCATTGAATGAGGATGATTGATGTAAGACCCCAACTTATTAATGAATAAAATCAAATTTTCTCTAAATATTATTGTGAATAATAAGGGGTTAATTTGATATAATACTTTGGTCATGGGTGAAATGTGCAAATTTTGTAAAATAAGCAAGTGGTTATAAAATATTCATTTTGTCAGGGAATATTCGTTTGGTCGTGGAATATTCTTGCTGTCGGGGAATATTCGTACGACGGCGCAGCCTTGTGTGGGCCCCATAACGGAAAGTGATTGGATGAAGAAAACGACAAGTATAAGTTATTTATAAATAACGGCGTAGTTGTTACCGTTAAAACTGTTGGAATACCCGGTGGTTAAAATAAAGTAGCACACGGTATTGCACCAATTATTGATTCTTACGAAGGAAGGCACTACTCAATAATTGTTACAGTAGTTACTGTTCAATATTTTATTTTATTGATTCAATAATGGCTGCATTGATACTTTATATTATTGTTGTTTCAATAATTATTGCTGCACAATATTTTCCTTTATCAGATCAATAATTCATATTATTTGAATAATATTATTAGATAACATTATTGGCAATGTCTAGAAAGTTCTGTCTAAGGAGAGGTTTGGTCATCTAATTGCGCGCCAGTAAGGAGAAATCCTTATTGGAAAGCCCCCTCTTTCCTGAGAACGGCCTGGTTGTCATAAATGTGATTCTGTAATATTATTTGTGAATAATTAATTTTTGATTCATATGATAAGGAAATATTTATTTTATGTGGATATAAATGAGGGATATATTTTTGTGGTTAAAAATGAAGGAGTTAATGTTGAGGTTTTTATCAGTATTTTTGTCGGAATGGAGGTATTAAAAATCAGGGTTTTTGAGATATTTTGCGGGGGTTATAATTTTTAATCCGACCGTTGGATCGTGGTAATTTTTGGATATGTTATACATATATAAGTTGAGTATATGTCCACAAATTTTGAACCGTTAAAAATGAACGTATGATTTATTATGAATTTTACGAGATGACTGGTTCAGAAATTGTTGAATTTTCGGAGTTAATCATTTTGGTAAAAAATTCTAGAATTGGTGGGCCCCACTCTTGGTTGGTGAAGAAATGTGCTGAAATTTTTATTCAAATGTGGTGGGTGGGAATAGTAGCAGGTAAAGCCATCAGGTTGCAGGTTAAGTCTGCTTCGGCGTGCTAACATTTTCCTATAAATAGAGGGCTAAGTTAGAATTGAAAATCACACCAGAAACAAGTTTTCTCTCTTTCTCTCTCTAGATTATTGAGTGTATTTTGTGAGTATTTAGATACTTTGAGAGTTTCTATTCATCAGAGCAAGTTTCTTTCAGCCTTATACCGGTATTCCGACCAGAAGTACTGATATTTTGAGGTAAGAGATATTATTTTCTTCTTAATGATATTATTTTCTTCAATATCATTATGCTAAAATATTGATATGAGTTTTTATCAAATTTAGAACTTTTCGTGTCGGGGTTACTATTCACGTATACGTCACATTCACGTATACGGTACTATTCACGAATACGACACTATTCACCGAAAAATAAAATTTTCCCTTTTTGTCCAAGATGTTTATTATGGTTACTATCTTTGATTGTATCCATGTTTTGATCTTTATTTTTGAATTCTGCTTCACAATTGATTATTATGAAGTATTATTAATCTTGGATAAACTGTTATACGAATCCCTAATATTTGTCCTTCTGTCTCACTGGATTCGTTCTCTTTAAGATATTTTTCATCATCCTCAGTCCTAAATGATGATATTACTGAATATCTTTGGCCTGTAGTGCAAAGATGTATGATTACTTGATGAATATCTTTGGCCTGTAGTGCAAAGATGAACAGGTGTTGAGATGAACATGACTGACAGGTGATACAAATGAATATCTTTGGCCTGTAGTGCAAAGATGAATATTTGGATAAAGATGATTATTAATTGATGTTACATGGATAAAATATTGATGATGGACTTTTAAATCTTAGAAGATAGTAGATTTCTTTCTCTACTTGACTCTTCTAATGGTTTGCTGTTTCCGCTGCAGTTGTTAATCTAAAACTTGTTGTCGATTATATTCAATCAGATTTTTTCCTGTTGAAGACTAACGATAATTTGTTGTATATTATCTTAGTCATAATATTCTTTACTGGGCTAGTTGAGCTCACCCTTTTCCTTTTTGTTCCATTTTTCTTCTCAGGAGGTGAGAACATAGCAGGATCTAGTCGGGGTATGGAGTGATGGTTCTAGAAAGATGTTTTAGCAGTCTTCACTATTTCTGTAAAATAGTGTTTGAATAATTGTAATGAGGATTTATTTGAGTGTGGATATTATCCAGAAGATAATATTTGTATTTAAACTCACAGTATGTGTTGTCGTATTTTGCACGACAATTGTATTATTGAAGTTGTAGTTTGCGTTCTGTACCATGTATTTGGCGATTCAGAATGGGTGTTGTATACCTATTTTGGGGGCGTCACAGTTGGTATCAGAGCTATAAGTAAAGAGCACCGAGCCTCTCGCTGGTGACTTCCAGTTGATGGGGGATGCACCGAAGCCAAACTCTCCGTAGGGGACGCCGTTCTGCGGTGGCAAACTGATATGTATCAATGTGAGGTGTTATCCACTGATGGGACATTTGTCACAGTTGGTATCAGAGCTTAGGGATATGATCCCTGGCTGAGATGTGAGACAAGAACTAGGAGGGGAGAGACGGGGAATTCCTTCGCTAGTATGACCTGACTAAGTTTATTTGGTGTTTATTTGGTCGTTCAAAGTATAGGAATAATATATGACATGACTATTAACCCTTGTTTTATGGCAGTATTTAAGAATGGCAGCTGAGAACGTTAATAATGGAGTAAATCAGACCGTGGAGATACCTTTGATCACCGCCCAGGGGAACGTGCAACAGGAAGACAATATTCCTCCTGTAAACAACGTTACTGAGCAAACGATGAATGATGGAATGTTTAGGAGCTTTTTGCAGTTCATGCAAAATCAGACGAGGGAGACTCGTGTGTAGAATATAGGTGGAAATGATAACAACGCGCGGTTTATCACAGCTAAGCAATTCAAAGAATTGGGACCACCAGAATTTAAGGGAAAGCCGGATCCGATCATGGCGGAAACGTGGGTCAAGCAAATTACCAAGATATTCGATGTCTTGGGATGCACGGAGGAACAGAAGGTTCCATTCGCTACCTTTATGTTCCGCGGTGAGGCAGACTACTGATGGGAGTCTGTGAAGCGTACCCAGCCTGACGCACTCAACATGTCCTGGGAAACATTTCAAAAACTGTTCAATGACAAGTACTTTCCTGAAAGTATTCATCATATGAAGGAGGTGGAGTTTATCAGACTAGAACAAAACAACATGACGGTGTCCCAGTACGAGGCGAAGTTTGCAGAGTTATCCAGGTTTGCACCTCATCTGGTCAAAAATGAGGAACGAATGACAAGAATGTTTCTGAGAGGTCTAAAACCCGAGATTCGGCAATATCTTATCTCTCATAAATTTTCTTTATATTTAGATGTTGTAAACAGGGCTCAATTATTAGAGCGAGATAATGAGTATGTGCAACCGAGGGACCACAACCAGGGTCATACCGGTGGCGGCAGTCCTCGAAGCAATGAAAACCAGCAGGGAGGAAAACATTCGGACAAAAGCGGTAACCACTCTGGTGGTAATCGTGGTCGTGATAATAGAAGGAGCGAGTCGGGAGGAGATTTCAAGAAGAGAAGGTACAACAATGATAACGTGAAGACGTCAGCACAAACATCAACTGTTTCTAGGGGAGGAGAACGACCACCGGTCGTATGTTACAAATGTGGGAAAGAGGGACATATCAGCCCAAACTGCCCACAACAATCTAAGGTATGTTATAACTGTGGAAAGGAGGGTCATATAGCTCGAGAGTGTTCTGTAGCAAAACCAAGTTCAGCGGGGATGGTGACTCTAAAAGTTGTCCCGGATAAGTTAAAATCAGTGGTTCCTGGAAGAGCGTTTGTCGTGACTGGCCAAAACGTGAGAAACCCGAATGAGGTGATCACGGGTAAGCTAATCTTGAATTCTTGCGAAGTTTATACTTTACTAGATACCGGTTCTACCCATTCTTTTATCTCTCCTGCTTGTGCTCAACGTTTAAACTTGACTCCAGAGAAATTGGACTTTAACTTGTTTGTTAAAACTCCGTTGGGTGAAACCTTCGTTACATCTACAGTTTATAAATCTTGCATGATCCAAGTTGGCACTATCACATTACCTGTTGATCTTATCTCTTTAAAGATACTTGCTTTTGATGTGATTTTAGGAATTGATTGGTTAACCACTCATCATGCTAAAATTGATTATTTTCGTAAGGTTGTTAGTTTTCATATTCTTAACCAACCTGTCATACGGATTTAAACTACTAAAGCACTAAAATCAATCGCTGTCATACCAAGCCATAAAGCCATTCGTTTATTGAAAAACGGATGTCAAGCTTTCTTAGCCCATGTCATGGACTTGAACAAAAATACGTCAGATTTGAATGATATTTCTATTGTTAGTGAATTTCCTGACGTATTTTCTGAAGAATTTCCTGGCCTAACCCAGAGCGTGATATTGAATTTTTGTATTGATCTTCAACCTGATACAAAACCCATTTCTAAAATCTCATATTGAATAGCTCCTATTGAACTTCAGGAGTTAAAAACCCAACTATAGAAGTTGGTACCCGAGCCTCTATCTGGTGACTTTCTTTGTGGAATGCACCAAAGCCAGACTCTCCGTAAGGGACTCTATATTTGTGCGGTGGTAAAATAATAGGTGCCATTGTGACGTGCTATACAAGATTGGGATATGAATCACAATTGAGAGCAACCGAAGTCGGTGACCAAAGTACGTAGCTTTCTGGGCTTAGCTGGTTATTATCAGAGATTTGTGGAAGGATTTTCTCGAATCGCTACTCCGTTAACTCAGCTGACTCGAAAAGATACAAAATTCGTATGGAGTGAGGAATGCGAGAAGAGTTTCCAAGAACTCAAGAGGAGACTCATTTCGGCACCTGTTCTGACAATACCATCTGGTTCGGATGGATTTGTTATCTACAGCGATGCTTCAGGCAAAAGGTTAGGACGTGTTCTCATGCAACATGGGAAAGTCATAGCCTATGGCTCGCGACAACTCAAAGAATATGAGAGAAATTATCCTACTCATGATTTGGAGTTGGCAGCAGTCGTTTTGGCACTGAAGATCTGGAGACACTACCTGTATGGGGAGAAAGTGGAGATCTATACAGATCATAAAAGCCTCAAATATTTCTTCACCCAAAAGGAACTCAACATGCGGCAGCGATGTTGGCTCGAGCTATTGAAAGATTACGATCATACCATCCAATATCATCCTGGAAAAGTAAACGTAGTAGCTGACGCATTGAGTAGAAGATCATATGCGGGTACGAGTGCAATGTTGTTAACACAAAAGGCCTATTTTGTATGACTTGCAAAGGATGGAGATAGAGATGAAGGCTCCAAGTACCCACATGATGATATCAAATATACGAGTAGAACCGACTTTAATCGATAAAGTTAAAGCTGCTTAAGCTACGGACATGGAGCTGATGCGTATGAAGAAGAAAGTGCAAGAAGGTGCTATTCCAGAAGCAAGAATCGATGAAGAAGGAATACTTCGAGTCAACTCCAGACTTTGTGTTCCTAACGATTTTGACTTGAAGCATAGAATAATGATGG
The DNA here is from genome assembly GCA_016801055.1 of Panax notoginseng. Classification (NCBI taxonomy): domain Eukaryota; kingdom Viridiplantae; phylum Streptophyta; class Magnoliopsida; order Apiales; family Araliaceae; genus Panax; species Panax notoginseng. The sequence goes on along the minus strand of CM029014.1, from coordinate 124,992,134 downwards.
AGGCACACAACACACCGTTTGCAATCCATCCTAGGAGTACCAAAATGTATCACGATCTTCGACATACATTTTGGTGGAGCAATATGAAAAGAGAGATCGCGGAGTTTATCTCGAGATGTTTAACTTGTCAACGTGTAAAAGCGGAGCATCAAGTACCAAAGGGTCCATTACAACCACTTGAAATTCTGAAATGGAAGTGGGAACACATTACTATGGATTTTGTTACGGGTCTTCCCAAGGTTTCTCAAGGCATAGATGCGATTTGGGTTATTGTTGATAGATTAACCAAGTCCGCTCATTTCTTGCCGATACGTGAGACTTATTCCCTTGAACGTCTTGCTAGTATGTACGTGAACGAGATTGTGAGATTGCATGGCATGCCAGTATCCATAGTTTCGGATCGTGACCCAAGATTCACTTCACGATTTTGGGTTAGCTTGCAGAAAGCTATGGGCACGGATTTATGATTCAGTTCGGCATACCATCCTCAAACGGACGGACAATCAGAGAGGACTATTCAAACTCTTGAAGATCTATTAAGACTTTGTGTCCTAGATCTCAAAGGGAGTTGGGATAAGTACCTACCATTGGTGGAATTCTCCTACAACAATATTTATCAGGCGAGCATAGGTGTGGCTCCATTCGAGGCATTGTATGGAAGAAAATGTCATTCTCCAGTATGCTGGAATGAGGTGGGTGAAGCAACATTGTTGGGACCAGAGTTGGTACGTATTACTACAGAGAAGATCCAAACGATTCGACAACGTATACAAACGGCACATGATCGACAAAAGAGTTATGCGGATCTTCATCGGAAGGACGTGGAATTTAATATTGGGGATCATGTATTGTTACGTGTTGCACCATGGAAGGGAGTTACAAGATTTGGAAAGAGAGAAAAGCTCAATCCAAGATTTGTTGGTCCATTTGAGATTCTTGAGCGAATAGGAAATGTGGCATATAGACTCGTATTACCTCCAAGCATGTCTCGTGTTCATAATGTTTTTCACATATCCATGCTTCGTAAATATGTGAAAGACCCGAACCACATTATTGAGTTAGAACCAAACGAGATAGCTGAAGATTTAACGTACGAGGAGGTACCTGTTAAGATCTTGGATAGGAAAGAGCATGTCCTACGCATAAAGGTTATACCACAAGTTAAGATTTTGTGGAGAAACCATGCTATTAAAGAAAAGACCTGGGAGTTGGAATCAGAAATGAAAGCGAGGAATCCTCACCTTTTCGAAATATCAGGTACGTACGTCAATTTCGAGGACGAAATTTCATAAGGAGGGGAGGTTGTAAGACCCCAACTTATTAATGAATAAAATCAAATTTTCTCTAAATATTATTGTGAATAATAAGGGGTTAATTTGATATAATACTTTGGTTATGGGTGAAATGTGCAAATTTTACAAAATAAGCAAGTGGTTATATAATATTCATTTTGTCGGGGAATATTCGTTTGGTCGTGGAATATTCTTGCTGTCGGGGAATATTCGTACGACGGCGCAGCCTTGTATGGGTCCCATAACGGAAAGTGATTGGATAAAGAAAACGACAAGCATAAGTTATTTATAAATAACGGCGTAGTTGTTACCGTTAATACTGTTGGAATACCCGGTGGTTAAAATACAGTAGCACACGGTATTGCACCAATTATTGATTCTTGCGAAGGAAGACACTACTCAATAATTGTTACAGTAGTTACTGTTTAATATTTTATTTTATTGATTCAATAATGGCTGCATTGATACTTTATATTATTGTTGTTTCAATAATTATTGCTGCACAGTATTTTCCTTTATCAGATCAATAATTCATATTATTTGAATAATATTATTAGATAACATTATTGGCAATGTCTAGAAAGTTCTATCTAATGAGAGGTTTGGTCATCTAATTGCGCGCCAGTAAGGAGAAATCCTTATTGGAAAGCCCCCTCTTTCCTGGGAACGGCCTGGTTGTCATAAATGTGATTCTGTAATATTATTTGTGAATAATTAATTATTGATTCATATGATAAGGAAATATTTATTTTATGCGGATATAAATGAGGGATATATTTTTGTGGTTAAAAATGAAAGAGTTAATGTTGAGGTTTTTATCAGTATTTTTGTCGGAATGGAGGTATTAAAAATCAGAGTTTTTGAGATATTTTGCGGGGGTTATAATTTTTAATCCGACCGTTGGATCGTGGTAATTTTTAGATATGTTATACATATATAAGTTGAGTATATGTCCACAAATTTTGAACCGTTAAAAATGAACGTATGATTTATTATGAATTTTACGAGATGACTGGTTCAGAAATTGTTGAATTTTCGGAGTTAATCATTTTGGTAAAAAATTCTAGAATTGGTGGGCCCCACTCTTGGTTGGTGAAGAAATGTAATGAAATTTTTATTCAAATGTGGTGGGTGGGAATAGTAGCAGGTAAAGCCATCAGGTTGCAGGTTAAGTCTGCTTCGGCGTGCTAATATTTTCCTATAAATACAGGACTAAGTTAGAATTGAAAATCACACCAGAAACAAGTTTTCTCTCTTTCTCTCTCTAGATTATTGAGTGTATTTTGTGAGTATTTAGATACTTTGAGAGTTTCTATTCATCAGAAAAAGTTTCTTTCAGCCTTATACCGGTATTCCGACCAGAAGTACTGATATTTTGAGGTAAGAGATATTATTTTCTTCTTAATGATATTATTTTCTTCAATATCATTATGCTGAAATATTGATATGAGTTTTTATCAAATTTAGAACTTTTTGTGTCGGGGTTACTATTCATGTATACGGCACTATTCACGTATACGGTACTATTCACGAATACGACACTATTCATCGAAAAATAAAATTTTCCCTTTTTGTCCAAGATGTCTATTATGGTTACTATCTTTGATTGTATCCTTGTTTTGATCTTTATTTTTGAATTCTGCTTCACAATTGATTATTATGAAGTATTATTGATCTTGGATAAACTGTTATACGAATCCCTAATATTTGTCCTTCTGTCTCGCTGGATTCGTTCTCTTTAAGATATTTTTCATCATCCTCAGTCCTAAATGATGATATTACTGAATATCTTTGGCCTGTAGTGCAAAGATGTATGATTACTTGATGAATATCTTTGGCCTGTAGTGCAAAGATGAATAGGTGTTGAGATGAACATGACTGACAGGTGATACAAATGAATATCTTTGGCCTGTAGTGCAAAGATGAATATTTGGATAAAGATGATTATTAATTGATGTTACATGGATAAAATATTGATGATGGACTTTTAAATCTTAGAAGATAGTAGACTTCTTTCTCTACTTGACTCTTCTAATGGTTTGCTGTTTCCGCTGCAGTTGTTAATCTAAAATTTGTTGTCGATTATATTCAATCAGATTTTTTCCTGTTGAAGACTAACGATAATTTGTTGTATATTATCTTAGTCATAATATTCTTTACTGGGCTAGTTGAGCTCACCCTTTTCCTTTTTGTTCCATTTTTCTTCTCAGGAGGTGAGAACATAGCAGGATCTAGTCAAGGTATGGAGTGATGGTTCTAGAAAGATGTTTTAGCAGTCTTCACTATTTCTGTAAAATAGTGTTTGAATAATTGTAATGAAGATTTATTTGAGTGTGGATATTGTCCAGAAGACAATATTTGTATTTAAACTCACAGTATGTGTTGTCGTATTTTGCACGACAATTGTATTATTGAAGTTGTAGTTTGCGTTCTGTACCATGTATTTGGCGACTCAGAATGGGTGTTGTATACCTATTTTGGGGGCGTCACAATTGATCTCATGATCATTTATGTGGAGACACTAAAACAAGTATGTAGGTGCTTATTAGATAATAAGTTCACTGAACGTGGCTCGCTAAAGAATACCTAATGGCGTTTTACTTGCCTGTTAATAGGAATTCTTGTAGTGATAGTAGTGCAAGTGATCCTTGGACTTGAGATCATCATAGTATCTTGTGTATGATGAGTTATACTTTGACTTATTCCTTAAAACCCTTAGGGTATATCAAGGGGTATGCTTGGGTATAATAAGTTGTACATGGAGAGAATGTATGAACAATAAAAAAATCTTCCACTTCTAGTAAAAGAAGAGAAATATCCTATGTGATTCGATAAATGACAACACAGTAGTCATTGGCCAAGGTAGAATGAAATTAAAAAGGAGTTTCTAATTTGTATTATTTAGAGTTGTGCATTTAAGAGATGAAAAACATATAATTAAATAAAATAAGATTTGACAGTAATTTCATGTCTTATATTTAATTGGAACATTGTATGGTGGAAAGATTGAATTGTACGGTAACTATTTACTCAAAAGTTCTTTTATGATTAATGTTAAAATCTATATTATCTGAAAAGTCGTTGATCGCTAGGGAGGCTTATCCCTATTGTAGAATAAATATTATTTATTTAAATAAATTAATAGTTTAATTTATTTATTTAAATAAGATTAGAATTGTTCTAATTGATTTATTCACAACCGGTTTAATATGGAGAATCTAAAGGGTCACACCATAAAATGAAGAATAATTATTTAAGAAGTTAATGGCATAATCGTAATAATAAATTAAGTATATTTAATTTAATCTATGGTGATAGAATAAATTAAATTGCTTAATATTTATTATTTAATATTTTAGAAATATTAAATATAAATTAATAAGAGGAGTCTTATTATTATTATTACTATTATTATTATTTAATTCCTAAAGGAGTTTGAGAATTGATTAATAAAAGTACTCTCATATATCTTAATAAGATTAGGAAGCTAATTAATTAAAATAGTTTAATTAATTATTTATAATAAGATTGAGAGCCTAATTAATTAGAAGAATTTAATTAATTAAAATAAAGCACAATTCTTTAATTGTTAAGGAGGTTTACCCTCATCTATAAATAAGAGGAGTCTTATTATGAGTGGTGTGAGTTGTTGACTTTTTCACAACATACGTAATTTCGATTGTTGGGAGAGTACACTCTTTTTCTATAAAGATAGAAAACTAGAGTTTTGCCAAATACCAATCTTCTTGAATCTTTCTTCTTCCTTGGTGAATCACCTTTAGAGGCCAAATACTTGGGTGGCTAACGTTGATCAAAGGAAGGAACCAAACCCGGTGGATTCAAATTGAACGCGAAAAAGATTTGAAGGTGAACTTGTACTTGAGGAAGCTAGAATCTTCAAGGGTATGATTCTTGTTCTTTATCTTTTCGTTTAATTAATAATTGTGCATAAAGGATGATCCAGATATATGGTTTGTAAAATTTTTTAAACTCTTATTTTCCATGCTTCTGCTTAATTTGTGCAATTTGATTGCGTTCCTGTATATTACAAACCTAACAGTGGTATCAAAGCTAAACCTTTATGCAAATTATTAATTGTTCAGATTTGATATGTATATTGATATGTGTTTAGAACAATTTAATTGGACATTATTTATTGTATAAAATTTATTAAAAAAAAAGAGGAGCCGAAATCTTTTTTTCCCGAAAGCCTGTTTTTTTTTAAGAAAAAATTGATCCTGCGTCATCCACGATTCCACGTGATTCTCATGAATCAGAAGGGAAACATGATATAATCATACTACTTTACATTGAATCACGTGCATATATGTAATGTTGTTGTACCGAATGAATCTTGTTACAGGATTCAAGTATTCATGATGGCCTGATTAATATATATATATATATATATATATATATATATATATATATATATATATATATATATATATATATATATATAATATTCTTAAAATTTTATAATTAAAATAAAAAAAGTTTATTTTGATCTTAAAATAAAAAGTTTATTTTAATTTTAAAATAAAAAAGTTTATTTTAATTTTTAAAATTGGATTTTATGTTAACTAATTAGAGTTGGAATTGGATTACATGATAACTAATTCGAGTTGCAATTGGTTTCTATGTTTTCTTAAATAAAATAGTTTATGTAGATATGAAATAAGATTTCATATTATTCAAAATAAAAGAGTTTATTTGTGAATAGGAAAGAGAATTCGTATTTCTTTAAATAAAGGAGTTTATTTAGATATGGAATAAGATTTTATATTGTTCAAAATAAAGGAGTTTATTTATAAATAGGAAAGAGAATCCGTGTTTCCTTTAATAAAAGAGTTTTTTTTCTTTTTACTTGGAATTGGATTCCATATTTAATTAAAATAAATGAGTTATTTTGATTAAAATAAATGGTTTATTTTATTCAAAATTGGATAAATTAAAATAAAAAAAAATATTTTGATTTAAATTTGGATTAAAATAAAGGAGTTTATTTTGATTCAAAATTAGATTTTATACTAACTAATTTTGTCCATTAAATAATATCAATATATATATTGAATGTTTATTATTCATGAGGTGAATGTTATTTATTGATGCATATGGTGATGTGTATAATAATAAATGAGATTGATTGTGGACTATTGACCAATGTGATTGAATTTTATTTTAGTTGGATGCATGAATGTATGGATTTTATTAAATGGGGTTTGTGTACCTCGTCTTCTCTAATTTTTTTAATGTAAATTCTATCTCCCTCCTATGTACTTCCCCTTGACTGCTGATCAATGTTTCTATTTATTTAAAATAGTTTTGTAGTAGGAATAGTTAGAATTAATTTTGAAGAATTGGAGATCAAGGAACAAGGAGTGCTTGTAGACCCGTTCGTAATGGAGCCCGGGTTTAAATGTAATAGTTATATTTAAATTTAATTTTTGCACCCCTAGAGTTTGACCTTTTGGTTCACTTGATAGCTCTAGTGAACCAAACTAGAATAAAAGTCCATAATTAATCCGGGTAGAATATAATATTCTATATGTGCATGCTTATACTATATATAACAACCGGTTGCCACCACACTGTTCATAACAACCAAGTTTGTAACAGCATGTAGCGGATTAGCCTTATTTTATATTAAAATAATACGGTCGCTACACCTAGTAGCGGCTGACATTTCATAAGCCCAAGTACAATGACATGTAGTAATAGCAGTGACATGTAGTAATAGCAGTAGTTGTAGTAAGTAATACGTCATTTTGGAGGGATGCGGTGGCATATTTGTAAATACAATGCCACCGCGCATTTACAAAAATATCACCGCGTCCCTCCAAAACGACGTAGTTTTAATAAAAGAATGTTATTTAAGGAGGAATGCTCTTAATCCTGATATATATATATATATATATATATATATATATATATATATATATATATATATATATATATATATATATATTATGCAAACATGCTTCGCATGTTCATTAATATGACGCGTATTTTATATATATTTGTGCATGCGCGCTAAACAAGATGAAACAAATTAATAACAAACCCCTCAAATTTTTTATATTAAGTACTAAGCGTTCAAAGATATTTTGAATATCGAATGTCGCCTTCTAGCATGATAAAAATAATAGAGTATCAATTAATTATTATAAGTTTGTTGTGTCACCACAAGACTTATCTTAGTTCTTTGAGATGTTAATTTTATCACATTTGATGTTTATAAAGAAAATTGAACAATGTTGTTTTGTTGTGTCATCACAAGGATAATATTTTTCTTTTTTGAATATATGGAGCGCTATGTTAGACTTAAATTAGATAATTTTGATTCGAATGTGCCACCACTTGATCAAAATAATCTAAGAGGCAAAATACAAAGAGTTGCATAGTTGACGTAATTGACAAGAGTTGTCTACCTATTTATTTATATATATTTTGTTGTGTCACCACAAGGCTATATACATTTGAAATGGGATCCTTATTTTCACTAGCAAATCTTTAATTAGATTTTGCCGAACTATATAAGTGAGGGTAATATAATTTGATGAAAATAGTGGGAGATACCAATTTAAAACAAGACCTAATTTATTTTGGTAATTAATAAAAGAATGCATGCTAAAATATTGTTAATTACAAATTCATTCATAGAATTTTACAATGTCTAAATTACTATCATTGCAAAGCATATTAGATGCTATTTAGCCGGAACGTATTAAATGGATTGGTTAAAGAATTTGAGAATAGTTATCATGGCTGAAAAGTTATCTCATGTCCTTAATATGCCTATCCCTGCAATGGTTGCAAACAATGCCTCTAAGGAAGACATTACTGCTTTTAGAAAGTGGCAAGATGATGCAAAGTTGGCTCAATGCATCATGCTCGCATCCATGAGTAACGAGCTTCAGCGTCAGCATGAAACTATGGATGCTCTTACTATATTCCTGCACATCAAGTAGTTGATGGTGAGAAAAGTAAGACTGATAGATATCAGATATCTAAGGAGCTCTTTCGATCTAGAATGACAGATGACACTACAGTACATATAAAAGTCCTTAACATTATCAATTTGATTGATCAATTAAGACAACAGGTTTTGTTATGGATGGAGAGTTGAGCCAAGATTTGATCTTGCACTCACTCCCGAATTCCTATCACAATTGTTGTGAATTTGTCATACGAACAAGCTAGATATCAGCTTCGCTGATTTGCTTAACATGTTGAAAAATGTTGAGAGTCATTTTCTAACCAAGAAAGACCATGTCTTACTGGTAGGGGCCAAAGGATCTTCTAAAAAGAAGAACGATTCAAAAAAGGTAAATAGAAAGGTAAAAACAAAGGATAATAAGAACAAAACTGATAAGGATAGCAAAGGAGTTTGCTTCCACTGCAATAAACCAGGACACTGGAAAAGAAACTGCGAGAAACATCTTGTAGAGCTAACCAAAAGAAGCTTAGTGAAGTTTCGGTTATAAATACAATTTTGTTCATGATTTAAAATAAATTTTTCTTTAAGTCAAGGTTCTACTTGGGTATTGGATACCGACTTTGGTTATAATAAATATAGAATTATGAAGGGACCAAGCAGAAGTATAAACCTAAACAAAGATTGTGACGCCCCCAAAATAGGTATACAACACCCATTCTGAGTCGCCAAATACATGGTAGAGAACGCAAACTACAACTTCAATAATACAATTGTCGTGCAAAATACGACAACACATACTGTGAGTTTAAATACAAATATTGTCTTCTGGACAATATCCACACTCAAATAAATCCTCATTACAATTATTTAAATACTATTTTACAGAAATAGTGAAGACTGCTAAAACATCTTTCTAGAATCATCACTCCATACCCCGACTAGATCCTGCTATGTTCTCACCTCCTGAGAAGAAAAATGGAACAAAAAGAAAAAGGGTGAGCTCAACTAGCCTAGTAAAGAATATTATGACTAAGATAATATACAACAAATTATCGTTAGTCTTCAACAGGGAAAAATCTGATAGGATATAATCGACAACAAGTTTTAGATCAACAACTGCAGCGGAAACAGCAAACCATTAGAAGAGTCAAGTAGAGAAAGAATTCTACTATCTTCTAAGATTTAAAAGTCCATCATCAATATTTTATCCATGTAACATCAATTAATAATCATCTTTATCTAAATATTCATCTTTGCACTACAGGCCAAAGATATTCATTTGTATCACCTGTCAGTCATGTTCATCTCAACACCTGTTCATCTTTGCACTACAGGCCAAAGATATTCATCAAGTAATCATACATCTTTGCACTACAGGCATAAGATATTCAGTAATATCATCATTTAGGACTGAGGATGATGAAAAATATCTTAAAGAGAACGAATCTAGTGAGACAGAAGGACAAATATTAGGGATTCGTATAACAGTTTATCCAAGATCAATAATACTTCATAATAATCAATTGTGAAGCAGAATTCAAAAATAAAGATCAAAACATGGATACAATCAAAGATAGTAACCATAATAGACATCTTGGACAAAAAGGGAAAATTTTATTTTTCGGTGAATAGTGCCGTATTCGTGAATAGTGCCGTATACGTAAATAGTAACTCCGACACAAAAAGTTTTAAATTTGATAAAAACTCATATCAATATTTTAGCATAATGATATTGAAGAAAATAATATCATTAAGAAGAAAATAATATCCCTTACCTCAAAATATCAGTATTTCTGGTCGGAATACCGGTATAAGGCTGAAAGAAACTTGCTCTGATGAATAGAAACTCTCAAAGTATCTAAATACTCACAAAATATACTCAATAATCTAGAGAGAGAAAGAGAGAAAACTTGTTTCTGGTGTGATTTTCAATTTTAACTTGGCCCTCTATTTATAGGAAAATGTTAGCACGCCGAAGCAGACTTAACCTGCAACCTGATGGCTTTACCTGCTACTATTCCCACCCACCAAATTTGAATAAAAATCTCAGCACATTTCTTCACCAACCAAGAGTGGGGCCCACCAATTTTAGAATTTTCCACCAAAATGATTAACTCCAAAAATTCCACAATTTCTGAACCAGTCATCTCGTAAAATTCATAATAAATCATACGTTTATTTTTAACGGTTCAAAATTTGTGGACATATACTCAACTTATATATGTATAACATATCCAAAAATTACCACGATCCAACGGTCGGATTAAAAATTATAACCCCCGCAAAATATCTCAAAACCCTGATTTTTAATACCTCAATTCCGACAAAAATACTGATAAAACCCTCAACATTAACTCCTTCATTTTTAACCACAAAAATATATCCCTCATTTATATCCGCATAAAATAAATATTTCCTTATCATATGAATCAAAAATTAATTATTCACAAATAATATTACAGAATCACATTTATGACAACCAGGCCGTTCCCAGGAAAGATGGGGCTTTCCAATAAGGATTTTTTCTTACTGGCGCGCAATTAGATGACCAAACCTCTCCTTAGACAGAACTTTCTAGACATTGCCAATAATGTTATCTAATAATATTATTCAAATAATATGAATTATTGATCTGATAAAGGAAAATATTGTGCAGCAACAATTATTGAAACAACAATAATATAAAGTATCAATGCAGCCATTATTGAATCAATAAAATAAAATATTGAACAGTAACTACTGTAACAATTATTGAGTAGTGCCTTCCTTCGTAAGAATCAATAATTGGTGCAATACCGTGTGCTACTGTATTTTAATCACCGAGTATTCTAACAGTATTAACGGTAACAACTACGCCGTTATTTATAAATAACTTATACTTGTCGTTTTCTTCATCCAATCACTTTCCGTTATGGGGCCCACACAAGGCTGCGCCGTCGTACAAATATTCCCCGACAGCAGGAATATTCCACGACCAAACGAATATTCCCCGACAAAAAGAATATTTTATAACCACTTGCTTATTTTGCAAAATTAGCACATTTCACCCATAACCAAAGTATTATATCAAATTAACCCCTTATTATTCACAATAATATTTAGAGAAAATTTGATTTTATTCATTAATAAGTTGGGGTCTTACAACCTCCCCTCCTTATGAAATTACGTCCTCGAAATTGACGTATGTACCTGATATTTCGAAAAGGTGAGGATACCTCGCTTTCATTTCTGATTCTAACTCCCAGGTCTTTTCTTCAATAGCATGGTTTCTCCACAAAACCTTAACTTGTGGTATAACCTTAATGCGTAGGACATGCTCTTTCCTATCCAAGATCTTAACAGGTACCTCCTCGTACGTTAAATCTTCAACTATCTCGTCTGGTTCTAACTCAATAATGTGGTTCGAGTCTTTCACATATTTACGAAGCATGGATATGTGAAAAACATTATGAACACGAGACATGCTTGGAGGTAATACGAGTCTATATGCCACATTTCCTATTCGCTCAAGAATCTCAAATGGACCAACAAATCTTGGATTGAGCTTTCCTCTCTTTCCAAATCTTGTAACTCCCTTCCATGGTGCAACACGTAACAATACATGATCCCCAATATTAAATTTCACGTCCTTCCGATGAAGATTCGCATAACTCTTTTGTCGATCCTGTGCCGTTTGTATACGTTGTCGAATCGTTTGGATCTTCTCTGTAGTAATGCGTACCAACTCTGGTCCCAACAATGTTGCTTCACCCACCTCGTCCCAGCATACTGGAGAACGACATTTTCTTCCATACAATGCCTCGAATGGAGCCACACCTATGCTCGCCTGATAAATGTTGTTGTAGGAGAATTCCACCAATGGTAGGTACTTATCCCAACTCCCTTTGAGATCTAGGACACAAAGTCTTAATAGATCTTCAAGAGTTTGAATAGTCCTCTCTGATTGTCCGTCCGTTTGAGGATGGTATGCCGAACTGAATCATAAATCCGTGCCCATAGCTTTCTGCAAGCTAACCCAAAATCGTGAAGTGAATCTTGGGTCACGATCCGAAACTATGGATACTGGCATGCCATGCAATCTCACAATCTCGTTCACGTATATACTAGCAAGACGTTCAAGGGAATAAGTCTCACGTATCGGCAAGAAATGAGCGGACTTGGTTAATCTATCAACAATAACCCAAATCGCATCTATGCCTTGAGAAACCTTGGGAAGGCCCGTAACAAAATCCATAGTAATGTGTTCCCACTTCCATTTCAAAATTTCAAGTGGTTGCAATGGACCCTTTGGTACTTGATGCTCCGCTTTTACACGTTGACAAGTTAAACATCTCGAGATAAACTCCGCGATCTCTCTTTTCATATTGCTCCATCAAAATGTATGTCGAAGATCGTGATACATTTTGGTACTCCCAGGATGGATTGCAAACGGTGTGTTGTGTGCCTTCATCATTATTCTATGCTTCAAGTCAAAATCGTTAGGAACACAAAGTCTGGAGTTGACTCAAAGTATTCCTTCTTCATCAATTCTTGCTTCTGGAATAGCACCTTCTTGCACTTTCTTCTTTATACGCATCAGCTCCATGTCCGTAGCTTAAGCAGCTTTAACTTTATCGATTAAAGTCGGTTCTACTCGTATATTTGATATCATCATGTGGGTACTTGGAACCTTCATCTCTATCTCCATCCTTTGCAAGTCATACAAAATAGGCCTTTGTGTTAACAACATTGCACTCGTACCCGCATATGATCTTCTACTCAATGCGTCAGCTACTACGTTTACTTTTCCAGGATGATATTGGATGGTATGATCGTAATCTTTCAACAGCTTGAGCCAACGTCGCTGCCGCATGTTGAGTTCCTTTTGGGTGAAGAAATATTTGAGGCTTTTATGATCTGTATAGATCTCCACTTTCTCCCCATACAGGTAGTGTCTCCAGATCTTCAGCGCGAAAACGACTGCTGCCAACTCCAAATCATGAGTAGGATAATTCCTCTCATATTCTTTGAGTTGTCGCGAGGCATAGGCTATGACTTTCCCATGTTGCATGAGAACACATCCTAACCCTTTGCCTGAAGCATCGCTGTAGATAACAAATCCATCCGAACCAGATGGTATTGTCAGAACAGGTGCCGAAATGAGTCTCCTCTTGAGTTCTTGGAAACTCTTCTCGCATTCCTCACTCCATACGAATTTTGTATCTTTCCGAGTCAGCTGAGTTAACGGAGTAGCGATTCGAGAAAATCCTTCCACAAATCTCCGATAATAACCAGCTAAGCCCAGAAAGCTACGTACTTTGGTCACCGACTTCGGTTGCTCTTAATTGTGATTCATATCCCAATCTTGGATAGCACGTCACAATGGCACCTATTATTTTACCACCACACAAATATAGAGTCCCTTACGGAGAGTCTGCTTTGGTGCATTCCACAAAGAAAGTCACCAGATAGAGGCTCGGGTACCAACTTCTATAGTTGGGTTTTTAACTCCTGAAGTTCAATAGGAGCTATTCAATATGAGATTTTAGAAATGGGTTTTGTATCGGGTTGAAGATCAATACAAAAATTTAATATCACGCTCTGGGTTAGGCCAGGAAATTCTTCAGGAAATACGTCAGTAAATTCACTAACAATAGAAATATCATTCAAATCTGACGTATTTTTGTTCAAGTCCATGACATGGGCTAAGAAAGCTTGACATCCGTTTTTCAATAAACGAATGACTTTATGGCTTGGTATGACAGCGATTGATTTTAGTGCTTTAGTAGTTTAAATCCGTGTAACAGGTTGGTTAGGAATATAAAAACTAATAACCTTACGAAAACAATCAATTTTAGCATGATGAGTGGTTAACCAATCAATTCCTAAAATCACATCAAAAGTAAGTATCTTTAAAGAGATAAGATCAACAGGTAATGTGATAGTGCCAACTTGGATCATGCAAGATTTATAAACTGTAGATGTAACGAAAGTTTCACCCAACGGAGTTTCAACAGACAAGTTAAAGTCCAATTTCTCCGGAGTCAAGTTTAAACATTGAGCACAAGCAGGAGAGATAAAAGAATGGGTAGAACCGGTATCTAGTAAAGTATAAACTTTGCAAGAATTCAAGATTAGCTTACCCATGATCACCTCGTTCGGGTTTCTCGCGTTTTGGCCACTCACGACCAACGCTCTTCCAGGAACCGCTGATTTTGACTTATCCGGGACAACTTTTGGAGTCACCATCCCCACTGAACTTGGTTTTGCTACAGAACACTCGCGAGCTATATGACCCTCCTTTCCACAGTTATAACATACCTTAGATTGTTGTGGGCAGTTTGGGCTGATATGTCCCTCTTTCCCACATTTGTAACATACGACCGGTGGTCGTTCTCCTCCCCTAGAAACAGTTGATGTTTGTGCTGACGTCTTCACGTTATCATTGTTGTACCTTCTCTTCTTGAAATCTCCTCCCGACTCGCTCCTTCTATTATCACGACCACGATTACCACCAGAGTGGTTACCGCTTTTGTCCGAATGTTTTCCTCCCTGCTTGTTTTCATTGCTTCGAGGACTGCTGCCACCGGTATGACCCTGGTTGTGGTCCCTCGGTTGCACATACTCATTATCTCGCTCTAATAATTGAGCCCTGTTTACAACATCTAAATATAAAGAAAATTTATGAGAGATAAGATATTGCCGAATCTCGGGTTTTAGACCTCTCAGAAACATTCTTGTCATTCGTTCCTCATTTTCGACCAGATGAGGTGCAAACCTGGATAACTCTGCAAATTTCGCCTCGTACTGGGACACCGTCATGTTGTTTTGTTCCAGTTTGATAAACTCCATCTCCTTCATATGACGAATACTTTCAGGAAAGTACTTGTCATTGAACAGTTTTTGAAATATTTCCCAGGACATGTTGAGTGCGTCAGGCTGGGTACGCTTCACAGACTCCCACAAGTAGTCTGCCTCACCGCGGAACATAAAGGTAGAGAATGGAACCTTCTGTTCCTCCGTGCATCCCAAGACATCGAATATCTTGGTAATTTGCTTGACCCACGTTTCCGCCATGATCGGATCCGGCTTTCCCTTAAATTCTGGTGGTCCCAATTCTTTGAACTGCTTAGCTGTGACAAACCGCGCGTTGTTATCATTTCTACCTATATTCTGCACACGAGTCTCCCTCGTTTGATTTTGCATGAACTACAAAAAGCTCCTAAACATATCATCATTCATCGTTTGCTCGGTAACGTTATTTATAGGAGGAATATTGCCTTCCTGTTGCACGTTCCCCTGGTGATCAAAGGTGTCTCCACGGTCTGATTTACTCCATTATTAACGTTCTCAGCTGCCATTCTTAAATACTACCATAAAATAAGGGTTAATAGTCATGTCATATATTATCCCTATACTCTGACCAACCAAATAAACACCAAATAAACTTAGTCAAGTCATACTAGCGAAGGAATTCCCCGTCTCTCCCCTCCTAGTTCTTGTCTCACATCTCAGCCAGGGATCATATCCCTAAGCTCTGATACCAACTGTGACGCCCCAAAATAGGTATACAACACCCATTCTGAGTCGCCAAATACATGGTACAGAACGCAAACTACAACTTCAATAATACAATTGTCGTGCAAAATACGACAACACATATTGTGAGTTTAAATACAAATATTATCTTCTGGACAATATCCACACTCAAATAAATTCTCATTACAATTATTCAAATACTATTTTACAGAAATAGTGAAGACTACTAAAATATCTTTCTAGAACCATCACTCCATACCCCGACTAGATCCTGCTATGTTCTCACCTCCTGAGAAGAAAAATGGAAAAAAAAGGAAAAGGGTGAGCTCAACTAGCCCAGTAAAGAATATTATGACTAAGATAATATACAACAAATTATTGTTAGTCTTCAACAGGGAAAAATCTGATAGAATATAATCGAAAACAAGTTTTAGATCAACAATTGCAGCGGAAACAGCAAACCATTAGAAGAGTCAAGTAGAGAAAGAATTCTACTATCTTCTAAGATTTAAAAGTCCATCATCAATATTTTATCCATGTAACATCAATTAATAATCATCTTTATCCAAATATTCATCTTTGCACTACAGGCCAAAGATATTCATCAAGTAATCATACATCTTTGCACTACAGGCCAAAGATATTCAGTAATATCATCATTTAGGACTGAGGATGATGAAAAATATCTTAAAGAGAACGAATCCAGTGAGACAGAAGGACAAATATTAGGGATTCGTATAACAGTTTATCCAAGATCAATAATACTTCATAATAATCAATTGTGAAGCAGAATTCAAAAATAAAGATCAAAACATGGATACAATCAAAGATAGTAACCATAATAGACATCTTGGACAAAAAGAAAAAAATTTATTTTTCGGTGAATAGTGCCGTATTCGTGAATAGTACCGTATACGTGAATAGTGCTGTATACGTGAATAGTAACCCCGACACAAAAAGTTTTAAATTTGATAAAAACTCATATCAATATTTCAGCATAATGATATTGAAGAAAATAATATCATTAAGAAGAAAATAATATCCCTTACCTCAAAATATCACTACTTCTGGTCGGAATACCGGTATAAGGCTGAAAGAAACTTGCTCTGATGAATAGAAACTCTCAAAGTATCTAAATACTCACAAAATACACTCAATAATCTAGAGAGAGAAAGAGAGAAAACTTGTTTCTGGTGTGATTTTCAATTCTAACTTAGCCCTCTATTTATAGGAAAATGTTAGCACGCCGAAGCAGACTTAACCTGCAACCTGATGGCTTTACCTGCTACTATTCCCACCCACCACATTTGAATAAAAATCTCAGCACATTTCTTCACCAACCAAGAGTGGGGCCCACCAATTCTAGAATTTTCCACCAAAATGATTAACTTCAAAAATTCAACAATTTCTAAACCATTCATCTCGTAAATTTCATAATAAATCATACGTTCATTTTTAACGGTTCAAAATTTGTGGACATATACTCAACTTATATATGTATAACATATCCAAAAATTACCACGATCCAACGGTCGGATTAAAAATTATAACCCCCGCAAAATATCTCAAAAACCCTAATTTTTAATACTTCCATTCCGACAAAAATTCTGATAAAACCCTCAACATTAACTCCTTCATTTTTAACCACAAAAATATATCCCTCATTTATATCCGCATAAAATAAATATTTCCTTATCATATAAATCAAAAATTAATTATTCACAAATTATATTACAGAATCACATTTATGACAACCAGGCCGTTTCCAGGAAAGATGGGGCTTTCCAATAAGGATTTCTCCTTACTGGCGCGCAATTAGATGACCAAACCTCTCCTTAGACAGAACTTTCTAGACATTGTCAATAATGTTATCTAATAATATTATTTAAATAATATGAATTATTGATCTGATAAAGGAAAATACTGTGCAACAACAATTATTGAAACACCAATAATATAAAGTATCAATGCAGCCATTATTGAATCAATAAAATAAAATATTGAACAGTAACTACTGTAACAATTATTGAGTAGTGCCTTCCTTCGTAAGAATCAATAATTGGTACAATACCGTGTGTTACTGTATTTTAATCACCGAGTATTCCAACAGTATTAACGGTAACAACTACGCCGTTATTTATAAATAACTTATACTTGTCGTTTTCTTCATCCAATCACTTTCCGTTATGGGGCCCACACAAGGCTGCGCCGTCGTACGAATATTCCCCGACAGCAGGAATATTCCACGACGAAACGAATATTCCCCGACAAAATGAATATTTTATAACCACTTGCTTATTTTGCAAAATTTACACATTTCACCCATAACCAAAGTATTATATCAAATTAACCCCTTATTATTCACAATAATATTTAGAAAAAATTTGATTTTATTCATTAATAAGTTGGGGTCTTACAAAGATAAGTAATCCTATATGTGGAAAATAAAGCAAAGGTTACTACATTAAATATATAAACTTATAGTTTAGCAATGCCTACGGGAAAATCTATTAATTAAGTCAATAAGTTGTTATTATATTCCAGTTCTTGTTAGAAACATTATTTCTATTTTATTGTTGGACAATAAAATCTTTGGTATTATATTTAAGAACAATTGTTGTTCTATTTATGATAATAATATTTTGTATAGAACTGGAATATTACTTAATAGATTTTGTATACTTAACTTACATGAAAATAATTTTATATATTGAACAAATTAGTATAAGAAAAGGAGATGATCATTCAAAGAGTTGAATGTGTGTATTTGTTGAAATACAAGTGTGAATTATTTGAAAGGTTCAAAGAATTCAGAAGTGAAACAAATTGCAAAGTATTAGCATTCTTTGATCTGATCAAGGAAGGAATACTTGTGCAATGAGTTTCTAGATCATCTCAATTGGTTTTCTCACAATGGACACCTCCTGATACGCAATAATTGAATGATGTATCTGAAAGGAAAAATCATACCTTGTTGGATATGGTGCGGTCCATAATGATTTTACCAACATTCAGTATCCCTCTAGGGTCATGCCCTAGAAATGGCTTCATATCTACGAAAAGGTAACCTCAAAATCCAGTCCCAAGACTCCATAAAAGTTATGGACAAGGAGGATTCCTAATCTTAAGTATGTTAAGATAAAGGGTTGTCCAACTTATGTGAAAAGGTTTCAAAGGATAAGCTTAGGATAAAATTTGACAAGTACAGATTGTGGGACATCCTAAAGTAAGTTTAGGGTATATGTTCTATAATCCTACTTAGCAAAAGGTGTTTGTTGCGAAACACGCTACCTTCTAAGATAAAGGTGTTTATCATTAAAGGGGCTAGTGGGAGGATAATAGATCTTGAAGAGTTCAAGAACCACAAAATAATATAAGTCAAATAAGAGGAACCTATAGATAAACCTATTGTACCACAACCGAATCGTAAATCTAGAATAGTACCGAAGATACCTAGGAGGTATGGATTCATCATAGATGATGATGATGAGGTACACATCATAGAAGATGATAATCCAGTTACATACGATGAGGTAAGAGTTGTGGACACTCAGAGAAATGGATTGAAGCAAGCTTCTCAAATATGGAACATTCATTTTGATGAAACAAATCAAAAGAGTTTGATTTTATCACAAATAAGAATGAACCTAGTGTATACAAAAAGGTCAGTGGGAGCCCCGTGATATTCCTAATATTATATGTTGATATACTATGGATAAGGAATGACATACTAATGCTACAATCAGTAAAGATAAAGTTCTCTAAACATTCCTCTATGAATGATTTGGGAAGAGTATCTTAATTGGGAATAAAATCTATATAGATAGATTTAAGAGGATGCTCGACTTAACCCAAGGAACGTATATTTATTTGATACTAAAGTCGTTTAGCATGGAAAACACCAAGAGATGTCTCATGTTGATGAGCCATAGAGAGTATCTCTCTTAATAGTCCCCATAGACTCCTAAAAAGAGAGATTACATGGGTGACACTCATGTATACAATGAAATATATGAGACCTGATGTTGATCGGTCATATTCTGGAGAAGATCATTGTCAGACAGTGAAAAATATCTTAAAGTACTTAACCGGTACTAAGGATGTGATTAAAATTTATGGTGGGTCTAAATTAAAACTAGGGGGCTTAACAGACTCAAGTTTTTTAGACAGAACAAGACGACAGAAAATCCACTTTAAGGTAAAGGGTTACCTTGAACAATGGTGTAGTGAATTGGAAGGGTTCCAAATAGCAAAGAGTTGCTAGTTTTGTGATAAAGACACAGTATAT
Organism: Panax notoginseng; assembly: GCA_016801055.1. Classification (NCBI taxonomy): domain Eukaryota; kingdom Viridiplantae; phylum Streptophyta; class Magnoliopsida; order Apiales; family Araliaceae; genus Panax; species Panax notoginseng. The sequence continues at coordinate 124,972,096 of CM029014.1, read as the reverse complement.
AGCTGTAAATGAAGCTGCAAGTTGATTGTTTAGATTAAAAGTTCATTACAGAACTAGGAATAGTTCCTAAATCTCATCTTGAATCTAAACATGTGTTATGACACTTTCATTTGATTATAGGAATCGTTGAAAGATAGGAAATCACTATAGAGATAGTGGACTCTCAAGAACAACATTATATATCCATTAACTAAAGCTTATCCAACAGCATGATAATCGTCACATAGAGAAGAAGGGTATAAGATACCATAGCGATTGGCTTTAGTGCAAGTAGGAGATTGAAAGTAGTATGCACACAAGCCAATCATGTTTGATGATAAAGTATTTACTTTGTAACAATCTTATTCATTTATTAATAAAAAGTATTAATTTATTAAAGGCTTTTAATTATCTACATGATGCTATTTTATAATATGTGATAAACCCATAGTTTTAAACAATGCTTTTAGAAAAATGATGATGATCATTCTAATGAGATCTAAATTCTTAGAAAGCTTAAAACTAAAATAGTTTCCAATCGTTGGATTACTAAATTGGGGATTAGTGAATCCGGATAGATTGGTACATACGTTGCTTGCTCATTGAATGAGGATGATTGATCTCATGATCATTTGTGTGGAGACACTAAAGCAAGTATGTAGGTGCTTATTAGAGAATAAGTTCACTGAACGTGGCTCGCTAAGGAATACCTAATGGAGTTTTACTTGCATGTCAATAGAAATTCCTGTAGTGATAGTAGTACAAGTGATCCTTGGACTTGAGATCATCATAATATCTTGTGTATGATGAGTTATACTTTGACTTATTCCTTAAGACCCTTAGGATATATTAAAGGGTATGCCTGGGGTATAATAAGTTGTACATAGAGATAATGTATGATCAATAAAGAATCTACCACTTCTAGTAAAAGAAGAGAAATGTCCTATGCGATTCGATAAATGACAACCCAATAGTCCTTGGCTAAGGTAGAATGAAATTAGAAAGGAGTTTTTAATTTGCATTATTTAGAATTGTGCATTTAAGAGTCGAAAAATATATAATTAAATAAAATAAGACTTGACAGTAATTTCATGTCTTATATTTAATTGGGACATTGTATGGTGGAAGGATTAAATTGTACGGTAACTATTTACTCAAAGGTTCTTTTATGATTAATGTTAAAATATATATTATCTGGAAAGTCGTTGATCGCTAGGGAGGCTTATCCCTATTGTAGAATAAATATTATTTATTTAAATAAATTAATAGTTTAATTTATTTATTTAAATAAGATTAGAATTGTTCTAATTGATTTATTCACAACCAGTTTAATATGGAGAACCTAAAGGGTCACACCATAAAAGGAAGAATAATTATTTAAGAAGTTAATGGCATAATCCTAATAATAAATTAAATATATTTAATTTAATCTATGACGATAGAATAAATTAAATAGCTTAATATTTATTATTTAATATTTTGGAAATATTAAATATAAATTAATAAGATGAGTCTTATTATTATTATTACTATTATTATTATCTAATTCTTAAAGGAGTTTAGGAATTAATTAATAAAAGTACTCTCATATATCCTAATAAGATTAGGAGGCTAATTAATTAAAAAAGTTTAATTAATTATTCCTAATAAGATTGAGAGCCTAATTAATTAAAGAAATTTAATTAATTAAAATAAAACACAATTCCTTAATTGTTAAGTAGGGTTGCCCACATCTATAAATAAGAAGAGTCTTATTATGGGTGGTGTGGGTTGTTGACTTTTTCACAACATACGTAATTCCAATAGTTGGGAGAGTACACTCTTTTTCTACAGAGATAGAAAACTAGGGTTTTGACAAATACCCATCTTCTTGAATCTTTCTTCTTCTTTGGTGGATCACCTCTAGAGGCCAAACACTTGGGTGGCTAACGTTGATCAAAGGAAGGAACCAAACCCGGTCGATTCAAGTTGAACGCGAAAAAGATTTGGAGGTGAACTTGTACCTGAGGAAGCTAGAATCTTCAAGGGTATGATTCTTGTTCTTTATCTTTTCGTTTAATTAATAATTGTGCATAAAGGATGATCCGGGTATATGGTTTGTAAAAATTTTTAAACTCTTATTTTCCATGCTTCCGCTTAATTTGTGTAATTTGATTGCGTTCTTGTATATTACAAACCTAACACATAGTTCGACACACAGTTCATATATATATATATATATATATATATATATATATATATATATATATATATCCGAAAGCAATTAAACGCTCCAGACATAAGTCTAGGCTCATCGAACAGAGTTCGACACACAGTTTATATATATAAGTACATATATACGAAAGCAATTAAACGCTCCAGACATAAGTCTAGGCTCAATTGAGGCATAACTCGATAATGTTAGTCCAGATATAAAAAAATATATATAAGTATATATATATACAAACTAAAATGAAACCACGGACCGAAGTCCGGGCATACACACGCAACACGACTCTCAACGTGAAGAACGGTGTGTGCAAAGATGAAGAGAAAGGCTTTAAAGTGTGAAAGAAGGCTTACAACGGGCTGCCAAAGAAGACTTTTATAGCTTTAAGTGGATGAACACTCGGCTCCCGCTGGTAAAAGTAGCTATATATGACCTTACAAGTGTTTAAAATGAGAAAGCACTCAGTTTGGGGTGTGTAGAGAGCAAATTGAACAGGGCTTCCTTGCCTTTTTCTCTTATAAAATGGCTACCCCAAGCCCTCTATTTATAGAGGGGGAGCCGCATGTGTATTTACGGATAGCCGCAAATGTACCTGCGGTTGCCCGGGGTGCCCCGGGCTCTGCGGGTCCCTCCGTCTCAAAGTACGTGCACGCATGCAACGTGATATCCGCTCGAACTTTCAAAACTTCAATACGGGCATCCGACTGAGGTGTATAAGACCTATTTTGGATCGCCATTATCGAGAGTTACACAATGACATGGGATTAGAGATTGTACGAAGTCAGGAAGATGGGAGCATGCCCTCCAGTCTTCAGGCTTGAAATTCTATCCGTTACCCTACATAATAGTTATTCGGGATTGGACTTCCTTGGTTCTTGTGGGACATTGTTATGTATAAATGTATGAAATATTGAGACAGTGCGATGTGGCGTCAAGGTGGTAAGATGACGACTTTGCCCCTCACCAGGGTTATCTCTGACTTGGGTAGATAAAGCAGACTTTGCTCAGGATTATCTCTGAGATTGGACTGTTGCAAGCGTTGAAGGTGCTCAATGTTATCTCTGAGGTGTGCCTATTTTCCAGGTGTTATCTCCAGGTCTTGTACTGAGTGCCTCGGTGTGAGTGCCAAGCGTTTTGAAGCTGTTTGCATAGCTTTGAAACAAGTATTTTTGGGGTTATCTCTAGAGCTGCAACTGCATTCCTTAGGGTTATCTCCAAGGTTAGCACTGCCATTCCCGGTGTTGGGACTGAGACTGAACATCTCGGGGTTATCTCCGGGATGAATCGACCTTCTTCTGTGGAATTTTCAGAATTGGAACTGCATGCCTCAAGGTTATCTCCGAGGTTGGAACTGATACTCCCGGTGTGTGTTTTGGGGTTGAGACTAAACTTTCGGTAGTATCCAGATTGGATATGAGCTGTCTTCCAGAGTTATCTTCCAGAGTTAGCTCTGAAAGACGAATCTGCCTTCCTATAATGTCAGTAACAGGTGTGCAAAAAATTTTGAGTGTCTACAGATGTCCCGCTTTATGATATTCATGCAATGTAATGGCATGTATAGGATAAAGAATGCTAGACACTTGAAATGTCACAAGGTAAACATGATGCTATATGGAGAAACATGATGCAAATGTATGATGCATTCGGATTGTTTTACCACATGCTGGGGATGACTGCCGGCTCCCTGTTGCTTCTACCGGGGATTGGAAATGATGACAAGCTTTGATGTGTGATCCAAACCTCTTAGGATGTTAACGTTGAGGCTATCATCAAAGTCCTTAATCCTTCATACTAACTTTATTCCGAAGATGTGCCTCTCGTATACAAGAGATCTATGGGGATAAAGCTTTGTCTGTTTGAGGATGTGTATAACATATTCCATCATCGATCCTCCCCGATGATGTTGATCTTTCCTGGTTTGTATCGCCAGGACATATTAATGTTCTGTTGGATTTACTGCCAACAGTATGTGTTGTCATGGCTGCCCGACCTTCGTTAACATGTATATCAATGGATGAACTCCTTACTAGGGATAAATGCCAAGGCTGCTTGACCTTCATTGATGTGTGTATTAGCTGATGCAATCATCGGATAGTTTTCGATGCTTCGTTGGGTTTACTTGCCAACGGTTGAACTGACGTCAAGGTTACTTGACCTTCATTGACATGTGCATCAATGAAAAATGCATTGTAACCCCCGCCGAGGATATACTTGAGAATGCGTGCTGCCCCCGCTGGGAAATCTATATTTGGATAGATGACCATGCTTTGTAACCCCCGCCGGGGATATACTTGAGAATGATAACCCTGAACCGACGACATTAGACCTTTGTGCGGTATTGCTGAATGTGATCTGCAACAACTGTGATCATCAGTATAGTATACCCTGTGTTTGGGTGAATACCAATGAATGATATGACAGCCACAACCGGGTCTAGAAAAACCAGGATTTCAGGCTATTATGCTCAATCGCGTAGCATTTTTATCCCTGATTTGACCTTTTCAGCTTGTGAGAACTCTTTTACAACTCAAACTGGACCGAGCCAGAGGGATGGGCCCCATGTAGGGGTGTAGCAGGTACACCTGTAGCAGCCACAGGGTGACCTACGGCCAGTCGTGGGGCTATTAAGGATGCAGGTTTGCCTTTTCAAGTCATTTTCACGTTGCGTAGCACAGGAAATCCGAGAGCTCTTCTTCAGATCTGCTGAGTTCAGACGTCTTTCTGCAAATTCTGTCACCGTACAAGTGTTCTACACTGTCCTAGTAACGTATGCAGGTCTTTTTTTCTAGTTTTTATCCGTTGAAAAATGACTTTTTATATGAAATGCATCTAGACACATAGTAGTGAATATGCTTGCTCAAATGACTTGATAAAAAAATATTCAACATAGTAAATATTAATATTAAACCATGCTGAACATAATGATGTAAAAAAAATTGACTTTTGAAACAGTCAAATTGGCACCTTTTCTGCTATTTCTTATCCTATTCGAGGACAAATGAGCAAAGGTAAAAACACAAAGTAATCCTGGTAATTAGGCTACCATTATGGCTTGATGACTTTGATTTTTTAATGCAAATAATATATATATGACTGTGGACAGGTGTGCTATTGAATGGCCACCTAGTCATGCCTATGTGCATGTGGATAGTTCTATTTATAGAGGAAACTATGGCAAAAATTTTTAAAATATAGGCATTGAGTAGTCATGCATTTTCAACTCTACTGTAGATGTACGTTAAAGTAATGCATGCATGCATATAGTCATAAAATGCATTTTGATAAGAAAGCTCCAGGTTTCAGAATTACCACACCCTTTCTGAGGTGATTTGGAGACTTGTTGTCCAGATATTATGGATCTGGATCAGCCGAGTAGTTCCCGCAAGACTACTTCTGGTGTACGGAGGAGGGCTTCTAAAGTGCCTCGACCCCGTTTTGTTAGACAGCCTCGTAGTCTGGTGGAGGCAGTAATAGGTCCAGTCTGGGTTAATGTACCGGACGTCGAGGATGAGGAGGAGGATGTTACGGTTGCGGACCCCACTCCTGCTACACATGTCCCCCGTAGGGACCTCCCGAGTATTCAGGTGGAAAATCCAGAGCTTCTGGGTGACTTGAGTCTACATCCCTCGATGTACTTGCACGCCAACGAGGTATCAAGTTAGCTCTTAATATTCCTTCTTTCCTATTGATGAGGAGTAAAGGATTTTGATGTCGATCTACATTTTATGTAGGTTCCCGGCTTTACACAGCCTTGAGAGAATTGGTTCAGCATTCACTCTATGTACCAGGCTCTGCATCCTGACTATAGAGCGATTGGCATGACTGGGGATTTGGGTCGTTCTTTTCCATCCTTCCCCACCGCTGTCCCTGGGGTTACCTCAGGGTATTGTTTGAGCGCTGGTTTCACCAGACTCAGTCTCTCCATTTATTGGACTGTGAGGTGATGATGACGCCGATGGATTGACAGTTTGTCACAAGTATGGAGTTTGGAGGGGCACCTGTGCCTTGTACGGCGAATATTACCCCGACTACCGTCAGATCCTTGTTAGGAGTTTCGGCAGAGGCGCTCAAAGGCAGGACTGTTCGTATGGGTCCTTTGAGCGTAGATACTATGAGTGGGCTGTTGAGTGAGCCCATACCAGCTGATGTCAGAGTCATGGATCGCATTCTTCGGCGATTGTTCCTGATGATCATTAGGGGCTGCTTCATAGCAGATAACTGTTCTACGGTGTCGTTCACTTTGATCAGCGCCACATGACATGTGGACCGTATTGGGGAGTATGAGTGTGGTTCCTATACCCTTGCCTATTTCTTCAAGGGCATGCGTATGCGCTTACCAATTTCTACTGGTGAGTATTTCTCTTGTAATTTACCATGTACAGGTTAAGAGTGTTAACTGGCAGCAGATGTTTGCCTTTGCGTTGGCAATTTTGGGCCTATGAGAGGCTTCCATGTTTACATCCTGTGAGTGTTTTAGGGTTGGATACCTATCCACGAGGACGGCGATGACATCATTCCATACTAGCGGAGGTCCCTGTAGCTGAGGGTTTCACTCATTGTTGCCTACACCTGGAGTTGTTGACAGCTGATGTCATCACATGGATTCCCTATTTTGGGGAGCACTTAACCATTGGATTTGAGGATGGGTACCCGACTGGTGCCGAGTACGTGATTTTCACTCGTAGGGTTCCCCTCTTTACTGATGGAGGATGGGAGCTCTATTTAGGAGAGCGTGCTATTAGGAGCACCACAGGAGAGATCAGTATACCGATTTTACCTCCTGCCAGGCGTTATTGGCCTGTTTCACAGTCACCTGTCATTGATATCCCATTGTTGGGTGTTGACAATTTTGCATTGTCAGAGGGTCCTTACACTCAGGATATATTCCAGCATTGGTGAATCCCTCGTACCATTGGGGCCCAGACCCGCGCCACTCAGTTCATGGGGGATATGGTTCTAGAATTCGTGATGATGACGGATTGGCTAGCCTATGTCTGAGATCCAACTCATGTGACACAGATTGACAGCTTGACCCAGCGACTGGATCGGGGACATTTTTTTATCCGACATGGGCAGAGATCCGGCAGAGGCAGATTCGTTTAATCCTTCCAGCGCAGGAGCTGGCCCCTCAGATGACCCATTTAGCTTTGTCGGCGTAGATCCTCCCTTGTATAGGCCTGACATCCCAGTTGATAGAGATCCAGAGACTCAGGAGGAGTTACATCAGGTGGACATGATTGATGATGTAGATATTGACACCATTGTCTTCTTCTGATGTGTATTCTCATTATCTCTTTTGATAGGCCTCTTGTTAGATATTGGGTGACTGTGCCCCATTCTCGCTATATCTTTTGATAGGCCTCTGTTAGTAGTAGGGCATCTGTGCCCCATTTCCCTATATTTTTAGTTGTACAGAGATGATGCATATAGATGATGATGTATTTAGGAATGTATGTACTATCTTCTATTCCCTACATCATATTGCCATCTATTATTTGTTATACGTGTATTATGTTATGCATATGTATATATGTCCAGAGATATTCAGCATTGACCCCTGGATGATATTATGATACGGCCCACACAGATGTCTTCTTCGACGGTCAGTCGTATAGATCACACCCCGCCATTATTGGTGGCATCTCGTTTGAGATATTGGTATGATAGTATGTCACCCTCAAATAGGGTGACCATAGATCAGCTGTTACAGCATACCATGACCTTTTTGATGTTTCAGGTTCTCGTAGGATTTGTGGAGGGAATGCTGGAGCACTGGGTACCGGAGAGGCAGGTTTTCTGGCTTGGGACCCTGGAGTTGACTCTGACTTTGGAGGAGTATGCACGTTTGACGATGCTGCCACTTAACAGACCTTGTGTACATATGGCCATTGGTGACATGAGCCGACAGTTTATGACTCTCACCGGGCTGAGGTGGAGAGTTGTGCAGGATGAGATCACATCCGGCCACGTGATATCCCAGCATTTTTTAATTGATAGATTTTGCTACGAGGAGAGATATGTTCGGTATTCTGAGGATTTCACCATACCAGAGGATCAGTGGCATTTGGCCAGGATAGATGTATTGCTGCTGTGCGTATTATTATACGTGTGCATGCCACGATACATGGATAAGTTGGACATTGGCGTTATTATGGCAGTGAGAGCTCTCAGGGAGGGTCTTACCATTATTTCGATGATTATAGTAAAGACACTGAGGTCAGCCACGTTCTGCAGCACTTACCCTGTGGGGGTATTCACAGGCAGTTCGGTCATGTTGTATGTGTGGTTTATGTCACACTTGAGACCAATTGGCACATTCAGACGACACGGGTATTATTTCACCCATGAGATAGTTATGTCGTATTTCTTTAAGCCTATGGAGTGTACATATCCTGCATCTTGGTTCATTTTCCTGGCTTGGATCGGAGATCCGTTTGCTATCTTGCCGTGTACAGGGCTCAGTTCACCCTACAGTTTCATTACTCATGCTCCAGGCATGGATTATCTCCCTCTGGCTAGTTTGAGGGGCATGACTACCTATCACTCACTGGCCGTGATGTCACAGTTTAGCCAGTTCTAGGATTTCCATCCTTTTGATGGGGCGTTAGGTCAGCGTTTAGCTTCACGCCACTTGTCAGCAGAGGACCGATACCGTGTGTATGCTTGTTGGGATCAGTATGAGATAGCTTCTATTTCTGTTAGCCATCCGGGTTGTTCGCCAGAGTGTTCTACATGGATAGAGATAGAGACTTCATTGGCTACGGCAGTATCCATAGTGCCGGGTAGTGATTCATATGATGGGGAGCCCATGGAGGACATTGATTCCTGCATCGAGGAGGAGCCATTTACTGGGTTGCCAGCAGCTCTCTTAGATTCTCTCAGGACTAGCACTGTTGTGATCCAGCATTCAGCACAGTACTTTGAGCAGAGTCTTCATCTGATGACCTTTGAGAGGGATCAGGCTAGAGCCCTGATGTTGACAGCCCTTGATGGGAGAGACAAAACTCTATTAGAGAGAGACGAGGCATTAGCTCGTAAAGATGCCGTTGTTATTGAGCAGGATGAGGCCATATTAAACAGAGATGCAGTGATCGTTGAGCGGGATGCTGCCTTATCTTCTAGGGATGTAGCAGTTACAGACAGTACTTTAGTACGATCCCTGACCACTGGTATGCTTGCCGAGATGAGTGCATATATTGATGAGCATCGTGTCACCATGTAGATGGCCTCAGACTTGCTGGCTCGTGTGGATACCCTAGTACATGAGACCACATCGTTACCTCCTTCTTCTGAGAGAGATGCTATGTTAGATTTGCTAGTCCGTATGCATATCGATCTGTAGATAGCCTTATATTTTCCTGCACAGACTAGCTTAGCCATTTTGTCATGTACAGTTTACATTGTGTATATCAAATAGTATTATATATAGCAGGGAAATATAATTTTGATCTCTTCCCTTTTTAGCTATGCCTGAATACTTGTTTGATATTTGCCTGCTTCTTCAGGGCTTGTGATCTTGATGTATTCTGAATTCCTCCTTGTTGAATGGACATTGAGTTGTCTCTGGATAGTTTAGAATGGATCATTGATCTGTGTGTATCCCTACCATTTTTGGTGTCTTGGGACTGATTTCTATATGGAAATATGGAAAAGAGTGTGGCTTTCCTCTCCGAGATTGACCGCACCATAGATGGTCGCCAGTACTCCTATTTAGGAGGAGCCTACTTAATTCCATCTCTTATGGATTGGTATTGCTCTTCAAGGTTCAACCGCAGCTTAGATGGTCGTCAAGTCTCCCGTTTACATGGGGAGGTCAGGTAATTCCATCCCTTTAGTTTGAAGCCAATGAAATGTGGTGGATTGAAGTTTGATCCCTGTACCGCTGACAAGTGTTTGTGTTTTGGTAGGGGGTTAGATCAAACCATAAATGGCTGCCTATGTACTCCTATTGAAGAGGAGATCAGGTCTGCATAGTTCGAACCTAGTGTAAGAGGTTCAATGTTGGTTGTGGCAGAAAGGGTGTAGGAATGTTTTTGTGGTTTATGTTTTTGTAAGGAGAAGGGTGTAGAAATGTTTTTGTTGTTTTTGTTTTATTGCGATCGGGCTATTTAAAATGGTTGCCTATGTACTCCCGTGTATTAAGGAGATCAGGTCGACCTAGTTCACCCCTCAGGATGATTTCTAGCCAACTAAAAGTTTGATCCTATGTGGAGGACAAACTGCGGTGGGGAAGAAAGTTTAATCCTAAGTTCAGGATAAACTGCAGGTGTGAAAAGTTTGATCCCATGTTTGGGGACAAACTGCAAGTGTGAAAGGTTCAATCCCTAGTGGGATAACCGAAATTGAGTAAGGTTAAAAAACAGAATAGAGAGGAGAGATCTAGCGATCTGAAAACCAGGCTGCTGGATTGAAAAGTGTGTTTCCCTGAGGGGTGCATAGTTGAAAAAGAGTTGTACGCAATGAAGGGTTAAAGAACCGGAATGACTGGTGATCCAACACTAGGATGTTTGCTTGATGGTAACTTCAGACATAGTACCATTTCACGGTGTCCGAGTTGATGAGTTGTGGAAATTCAACGACGTCCATTTCCTTCGATTTGAAAGCACCTCCTGTCAATACCTCCTATACAATAAGCGGGCCTTCCCAGTTAGGAGCAAATTTTCCCTTAGACTGATCTTGGTTGTCGATGATCTTCTGCAAAACCAAGTCATGTTGTTTAAACTGCCGTAGCCAGACTTTTCTGTTATAGGATCAGGTGATCCTTTGTTGATATAACTGACCATGTAAGATAGCCATGTCTCGCCTTTCGTCTATTAGAGACAATTGGTGATACATGTCTTGTACCCATTGGTCTTTATCCAGTTGAGCCTCTATCAACACTCTGAGGGATTCCATTTCCACTTCTACGGATAGCACTGCTTCTATCCCGTAGGTTAATGCGTAGGGGGTTTCCCCAGTTGAAGTGCGCATTGATGTTCTGTAGGCTAACAGAGTAAGAGGTAATAAGTCAGGCTAACCTTTGTGGTTGGCGGACATCTTTTGCATAATCCTCTTGATGTTTTTGTTAGCCACTTTAATAGCACCATTCATCTTTAGACGGTAGATGACGGAGGTAAGATGTTTGATGTGAAATTTACTACATAATTCCTCCATTATTTTGTTGTTGAGGTTCTTAGCATTGTCTGATACAATTACCTCTGGTTGTCCATATCGATAAATGACATTGTTTCTGATGAAAGAAATTATGACTTCTTTGGTAACCCTGGGGAAGGAGGCTGGTTCTACCCACTTGGTGAAGTAGTCGATCATGGAGAAGATAAAGCGATGTCCATTACTGGCTTTAGGCTCGATGGGCCCGATCACGTCCATTCCCCACATTAAGAAGAGCCAAGGTGAACTCATATTATGGAGCTCCCGTGGAGGGGCATGGATAGCATTCCCATGAATTTGGCACTGATAATATCTCCTGATGTGGTCATTGCAGTCAACTTTGAGAGAGAGCCAATAATATCCCATTCTAAGGATCTTTTTTATAAGTAAAGGGTCGCTCATGTGTGGGCCACATACTCCACCATGGACCTCATCCATGAGTCTCTGAGCTTGGTCCTTATCTAGACATCTGAGGATACCTAATCCTACATCTCTTTTGTAGAGTGCATCTTCGCTCAGGTAGAATTTCATAGCAAGTAGATAAATTCACCTTTTTTCAGCCAGGCTCGCCTCTGTGGGTGTAGATCCATCTCGCAAGATGCTGATACCAAGGTTGTTAGATGGGAGGTAGCTCATTCGATACTTCTCCAACATAGTTCCCATAGGCTGGCTCCTTTTACATGGTAAATGTGACGCTTCGCACGTGTTCCTTGTCAAGTATGTGAATCAAGGTGGCCAAAGTTGCTAACGCGTCTGTGAAGTCATTCCTATTACGAGGAATGTGTAGAAAGGAGATCTCTTCGAACTCCGAAGCCATCTGTAAAACTTGCCGATGGTAAGACAACAAATGTAGCTCTTTGGTTTAATAGATTCCCGTGGATTGTTTGACTATCAACTCTGAATCTCCAAAGACAGTTAACCGCCTGATGCCCATTGAATGAGCAAGTTTTAGCCCCATGATACAACCTTCATATTCAGCTATATTATTGGTGCTGACAAACTGCAACTTGACGGCGACGAGATACTGCTCCCCTGTGCCGGATACTAGAACTACTCCAGCTCCAGAACCTTCTATATTAACAGCTCCATCAAAATACATGTTCCATGTTTGGCGTGTATCGTACTGATGGTGTTGCTGAATTGCCATTACCCCTTCATCGGGGAAATATGTTTCTAAGGATTTGAAATCCCCTAAAAGTGCAGCGGTCGGTTGATCCGCGATTCCTTGACCTTTAATGGACTTCTGCGTCACATAAACGATGTCAAATTGTTGCAGAATCAACTGCTATCTGGACAGTAGGCAATTCAGTATGGGCTTGCTGAACACATACTTGAGAGGATCCACGCAGGATATGAGATGGGTTGTGTGCCCATGGTGGTAATGTTGTAACCTCATGGAAGCCCATGTTAAAGCACAACAAGTCTTCTCAATCATAGTGTACTTGTGTTCACTGCTGCTGAATCTTTTACTGAGGTAATAGATAGCTTGTTCTCAGCCTCTATCGTCTTTCTAACCCAACATGCAGTCCATGGCATTGTCACTTATGGACAAGTACATGAATAGGGGAACATCATCCCTGGGTGGTACCAAGACAGGAGCTTTGATTAGCTGCTCTTTGATTATAAGGAAGGCCTTCTGGCACTCATCATTCCATTTCATGGAGGAGTTCTTCCTTAACAGCTTGAAGATAGGCTCACAGGTTGCTGTAAGTTGAGAAATGAACCTACTAATGAAGTTGACTCTTCCCAAAAATCCCCATACTTCCTTCTTTGTCTAAGGAATGGGCATTTTCGTGATGACCTGGATTTTGCTGGGATCCAGCTCAATCCCTTTGTGGCTGACTAGGAATCCTAGCAACTTGCCTGATTTAACGCCAAAGGCGCACTTGGTTGGATTCAACTTCAAGTTGTACTTACGCAACCTGTTGAAGAGCTTTCTTAGGTGGTCTATGTGGTCTTCCTCCCTTCGGGACTTGATAATAATGTCTTCCACGTAGATCTCTATCTCTTTGTGCATTAAGTCATGGAAAAGAGCCATCATAGCTCGCTGATAGGTAGCTCCAGCATTGATAAGGCCGAATGACAACCGTCTATAGCAAAAGTTCCTCAAGGCGTGATGAAAGCAGTTTTCTCATGATCTTCCTCAACAACCATGATCTAATGGTACCCCACAAAGTAATCAGCAAAGGAGTACATGCCGTATTGAGCAATATTGTTAATGAGACTATGGATAAAGGGCACTGGAAAGCTATCTTTAAGGCAAGCTTTATTCAGATCCCGGTAATCCACGCAAACTCGCACCTTTCCTCCTAGTTTAGGCATGAGAATAATGTTGGATATCCATTCAGGATATGTGGACACCATGATAATACCAGCTTGAAATTGTTTCATAATTTCTTCTTTCACCTTTAAACTCCACTCAGGTTTCAATCGCCTGAGCTTCTGCTTGACTGGCTTGAATCCCTCTTTAATGGGAAGGCGATGAAGGACAATGTCAGTGGACAAACCCACCATATCTTCATGAGACCATGCAAACACATCCTGGAATTGGGCTAGTAGTGTAACCATGTCATTCCTCTAGTTTGGGGTAAGGTCGGAACCAATTTGGATTAACTTAGGGTTTTCTAAGGTTCCGAGATTGAAGGAGATGGTTTGATCAAGGTTGGGTTTAGGTTTGTCCTTGACCCATTCTTTGATCTCCTGAGGCACCTCAATGTCCCCTTGTATTTCCATCAAGTCTGAGTCTAACTTTTCATCAAAGTTACAATCCTTGTGGAGAAGAGGCATCTTATTAGCAAGTACATGCACATCTAAGTTCAGAGTCCTGAAACAAAATATGCTTTCACTTAATATATATGAAACTATTTATTCATACAAAGTGTTAGCATGTACGGACAAAATAACTTCTAATACTGTACAGAAAAGTAAGCAGTTATGATTACCTACAGGGCAGAAGGAGTTTCTGCCCGTTTTACCCTTGTCGACCAATGCAAGGAGTGCTGCTCTAATTGGCAAGGGTGAAGTTCGGGTGGACTGCAGTGATGGATGGGCTGTCATCGTCCTCATTTTCCTGAATGATGACCATTATGTCTGGTCAATCATCGTCTGGGGTGTATCTGTTTGTGTGTTCATCATGGACAATGATACGTATGCCTGACATCATTCGAACGATGTCTTGTTTAATTATTCGTTCCTCTTCTTCCACCTTGGGATCTAAAACAAAGACTTCTATCTCCTTTACTGGTATCGGTTTGGGAAATTACATAGCCATTACGTTGGCTGGCACTTTTACCGGAGTTTGTACAGACTCTGGATTTACAGGTAGAGATAATCGTCGTGTGGCTAAAACTGAAGGAATCTGCTTATGCTTATGTGGATTCCTGTGACTGGAACTGGCAGAATAGCCTAGTCCAGCTGTCTCAATTTAACTGGCCACTTGAATCGGGTGCGTAATACCCTGATGACTTTTACCCAGCCCTTGTCCCGGCTGGTGTCCTAATGACATCATTTCTTGAGTAGCTGCCATCACTTCGGTAGAAATCATGGGTACGGGAAATGGCATCCCAATGGAATGGTATTGAGTGTTGCTCACTTCTAAGGCATGAAAACTGACTGGCTCAACTTCAGAATTGAAGCTGATGAGTGGCATGTCACCATGTTGAGGACATTCCGGTTCATCGTTGACTGTGACTTGGCTATTGTTGATAATGTATTTACGTTGCTGATGAAGAGTGGAGGGGACTGCCCCAACCATTTGAATCCACGGTCTCCCCAAAAGTAGGTTGTATCCTGTATCTATTTTGAGCACATGAAAAGATACACAGAGTGTATGGGGACCAATCTTAATTGGCAGCTCAATCTCTCCGACTGAATTTCGGCGGGATCCATCAAAAGCTTTGATAATTGTATGGATACTTCAGATCCGCTTAAGATTGACGTTCATCTTCAACAACGTAGCGTAAGGATAAATATACAGAGACGAACCTCCATCTACCAATACTCCAGCTAGCATATATCCGGAGGACAAAACCGCAATATGTAACGACTTGCAATGATCGGTCCCTTTGGGTGGTATGTCATCATCAGTGAAAGATATCACATTATTGTTGAAAATGAGATCAACCAGATGTTGAAATTTTTCTACATCTACTGATTTTGACAAGTATGCTTCTCCCAAAACCTTCAACAGAAGCTTCCTGTGATCCTCGGAAGAGAAAACCAAGTCTAATATTAAAATTTGATGTGGAGCTTCTCTTAAGCTTAAAACCACCTTGGCTTCATTATGACCCATAGTACGGAGGAATTTTTTAATCTTCTCCATGGGAATTTTCCCCTTTGATTTGATGGTAGGCTTCATCACCCGTTAGGGAAGACACATTGGATTTTCCTTCTACACTGCAGCAGTTGTATGAGAGGTGGATCCTTCAACTTCTCCATAATTTCAGGGGACTTTTTATAAGCTGATAACAGGATATTATGGTCTGAATGGTAAGTTGATTGGCTCGGGTGCAGCCACTTTCAAAGGATTGTCAATTCCTTTGAGTAGAATTATTTGTATTGTGAATGGTTTGACAATCCCATCAGCCTCAGCGAATATAACTGCTACAAATCCCTTCCATTTAGTAGGACAAATATTTTCACTCTTAAATAGCACAATATCGTTGTCTGTCAGTTGCAGGACATCGCTATCAATTAGATTTTGAATAAGGTGGCGGAGTGCCCAGCATTCTTCCGTGCTGTAACCGCGAGAATGGGAGTGATACTGACATACTCCATCAGCATGAAACCATCCTGAATGGGGGTTGATTGGAGGTAGAAGGGAAGTGATCCTTCCTTCATTGATTAGCTTTTGAAGTATCTCCCCCATAGGTTGGCCCAGGTACGTAAACTCCCTTATATTGGCAAAATCCTGACGGGCTTTGGCAGTTGCTCTCTTCATCACTTTATCCCCCACTATTTCATATTTTGAAGGTAACGAGGGAGTATTTATAACCAAGGGAAGGAGAGTAGCATGCTCATGGCTGACTAATTGGCATGTGACTTGATGCTGATAGGTCACCAGTTATGCCAATTTCTCAATCTGCTTACACAGAGCTTTCATTTTTTGCTCCATCATAAACTAGAACTTTGCATAATCCCATTTGTCAACACCATCTTTGATGATCTAGGAAGATTCACAGTTAAAATTGGAACTCTGTCCACTGCTCCAATTAATCATGTTGACCTCTTCCTTTTTGTGTTGAGGAAGAGGGTTATCTTGTATGTGAGGTTGATCTGGCTTGGTGACCATGATCTCATCGTTGTCTATTAAATCTTGAATATTGTGTTTCAAGGCCCAACAATCTTGAGTATGATGTCCAGGTGCCCCGGCATGATAAGCACATTTTTGAGCAGCATTGAAACCCTTCCCATTAGGGTTGGCTGGTGGAAAAAGATGCGTAATTTTCTTCTGAGTGGTCAGAAGATTGAGAATGTTCTCGAGTGAGTCCCCTAGGAGTGTGAACACTCGAGGGCGTTTGGCTTCTCCACTCTTAGGCAATGGAGGGTTTGAAGACTGAGCTTGAAAAGGAGTGTAATTTTTCCTCTGAATAGGCATATTCTAATTGCCCTTTTGACCTTGTAGTATCAAAGAAATATCCTCCTCTTTCTTTTTATAGACCCTCCGGGGGTTGTTTCCATAAGTTCGGGATTGGATGTGCTCAGCAACTGCTTTAAGAGAGGCTAGGTCTTGAATCTTTCCTAACTTCAACCCCATTTCAGCCATCTCTCCATGTTTGACCATTTCAAAAAATGGTTTACTAATGCCAGCTAAAACCCTCTCACTGAAAGGAGCTTCTTGTATATCGATAAAGGTCATAACCATTTCTGATTCTGTCATAGAAGGAATAACTTGAGCAGCAAGGCGCCTCCACCTTTGAGCGTACTCTCTGAAAGACTCATTGGACTGTTTCTTGACCTTGGTAATCTGGTACAGGTCAGGAGCCATCTGAGACTAGAAGCTGTATTATGTGAGGAAGGCATGAGCTAGTTCTTCCCAACTATGGATCTTTGAATTGTCTAATCTGGTATACCACGAATGAGATTCTCCAGTCAGACTCTTTTGGAACAGTTGCATTCTGAGCTTCTCATCCTCTGCATAAGATCCAAGTTCTCCAATGAACACCTTCAAATGTGTGTAAGGATCTTCTAACCCGTCATACTTTTCAAAGTTAGGAGTTTTGAACTTCTCTGGATAATAAACACCAGGGAATATATAATGGTCAGCATATGAGACACTTCCGTATGCTCCAATTCCTTTGATAGAATGAAGGGTTTCTTCCATTTGAAGGACCTTTTTCCTGATGTCACCGGTGTCTAGATCTCCTTTAAGATGGGTGGTATCATGAATTTTGTTGGTTGTATCCAACTGGAGCTCAGGTACTGTAATGACTTTACCAGAACCTTGGGTTCCTCCTTGTGTAGAGGATTCAGCATGTATGGGTATCTTCGTACCCTGAGTAGACTGATGTAGTTCTTTAAGCAGAACAGTCAAATCTATAATTTGTTTACTTAATCCGACAAATTCTTTACGAGAAACGGGATTAGACTGGTCAGATGAAGACATGATTGGCTATAGGCTCGTGGCCTTTTTGGACTTTGACTGGGTAATAGGTCCGATTGCTTCCTTACGATAAAACTTTCATAGTTTAGTCTTAGGGTTTATGTAAATGCTTACATGCTATGTGATGCGCCCGTTTTAGGATTATAATTCTGCAAAACAGATGTTAGCTGTTTGTAATACAGGATAACATGTTAATTTAAATATGCACATTTTTCTTCATATTTCTAATTACATGAAGATGAATATGGAATGAAATTACAAGTAATTAACTTTACAAGTAATTTGAAATGAGAAGGCATGAAGAGACTTTCCTCCGTATTTGGTTTATCAGAGGTTGACCTATCTTAGGTTACTCTCGCGGCTTTTTGGTATGAAGGTTCCCAAATCATCGCAATTCACTCAACAGGAAGTTAATTCGGTCTTTTAACTGGAGCGAATTTGGGTGGTGCCTTTCTTGAGCCTCATTGAAATTAGTCTTCCTACGAGTCCAGTAATCAAACACCGACAGGATAGCCTCCTGGTGGAGGAACTACACAGCATACATTCACATACAACGTGTCTTACCGTTTATGAAAATGATGACATGTACGAAGCACTAATATCACATACAAATATATTTCAGTGCAGTAAAAATGCATTCGTACACATTCATCAAATGTAAATGCAACATCCATACACAAGCATATAACAATTATAAAAAGCTTCTAATAGCGGCTTAAGTCCTCTTACTGCATCGTCCCCAGCAGAGTTGTCACCTGTCGACGTCGGGATTTTTATTTGTCCCTTTTCTGTTCTTGTTCTTTGGTGTTCTCATTTTAGGTGAGATTTGTTTGAAAAAACAAGCGAAAAAGGTCCGACATGTTATATGTCGAAGATTGGACTATAAGAGTCGTCAGTTGGTTTTTTAATTGGTTGTACCAACACAACTGAGAAAGGTTTGCAAATTGACCCAGTGGTATGACACTGTTAAACGGGTCTGTGAAACCAAGATTCGTTAGGGTTCGGGGACTTGCTTATGCGGAGGGAAGGTATTATGCACCTCCTGACATTCGTGTTACCACGGTGACTACCACTTTTCAAGAAACTATTATATGAATGTGTGTGTGTGGGTTAATGTGTTGATATTTGGAAGTAGTGCGAGGCCTCGTTCGCACCTATATACATAAGGTTTGAATTTATTGTAAAAATTCAGGTTTAAACAAGATATAGCAGTGACGTTTTGTAAAAGAGGTTTTTTCAAACCCTGATGCTCAATAGTAATTGAGACCTTTTACACTTCCATTTTATTAAATGTTCGGCTTGATTACTTTTATTTTTGAGATGCGAAGCATCTTCGAGAAAACAATGTACAAAGTAGTGTCGAAATCCTCATGGGCATGAAAACCATCTGAGGAAATCCAAACATCGTGAATAATTTACAAGCTGCTTACAGCTGAAAATGTCCATCATAGGAACCGAATCTAGATTCAGTGGACTGAATATGTGATCACATGATTCCTAGGCTCACATGATGCCGCAATTGATATGAACGCAATAAGCAGTTATATATATAAAAGCTATATATATATATATATATATATATATATATATATATATATATATATATATATATATATATATATATATTGACATGATCAACCACCACGAAGCACCTCCACGGGGGATCAGAAATGTAAATATATAAAAGCGGTAAATATATATATATATTGACATGATCAACCACCACGAAGCACCTTCATGGGGGATCAGAAATATAAATAAAGCTGTAAAAATGATCAACCGCCATGGAGTAAACTCCAGGCAGGACAAGATGTAAAGAAAGCAATAAAAATGGTCAACCGCCACGAAGTAAACTCCAGGCGGGACGAAATGTAAATATATATATATATATATATATATATATATATATAAGTAGGTAAACGCATCAGATATAAAATCCAGGCTCATCGAACATAGTTCGACACACAGTTCATATATATATATATATATAAACTGAAATGAAACCACGGACCGAAGTCTGGGCATTCATACGCAACACAACTCTCAACGTGAAGAACGGTGTGTGCAAAGATGAAGAGAAAGACTTTAAAGTGTTTAAGAAGGCTTACAGTAGGCTACCAAAGAAGGCTTCTATAGCTTTAAATGGATGAACACTCGGCTCCCGCCGGTAAAACATAGCTATATATGAGCTTACAAGTGTTTAAAATGAGAAAGCACTCAGTTTGGGGTGTGTATAAAGTAAATTGGACAGGGCTTCCTTGCCTTTTTTTCTTACAAAATGGCCACTCCAAGCCCTCTATTTATAGAGGGGGGAGCCGCAGGTGTACCCGTAAATGTACCTACGGCTGCTCGGGGTGCTTTGGGCTCCGCAGGTCCTGCCGTCTCGAAGTATGTGCACGCATGCAACGTGATGTCCACTCGAACTTTCAGAACTTCAATCCGGGCATCCGACTGAGGTGTATAAGACCTATTTCGGACCGCCGTTGTCGAGAGTTACGTAATGACATGAGATTAGAGGTTTTACGAAGTCAAGAAGATGGGACCATGCCCTCCAGTCTTCAGGCTTTAAATTCTATCCATTGCCCTGAGTAATAGTCACTCGGGATTGGACTTCCTTGGTTCTTATGGGACATTATTGTATGGAAATGTATGTATGAGATGTTGAGACGGTGCGATGTGGCATCAAGGTGGCAAGATGATGACTTTACCCTTCACTGGAGTTATCTCCAGTTTGGGCTGATAAAGTAGACGTTGCTCAGGGTTATCTCTGAGATTGTACTGCTGCAAGTGTTGAAGGTCCTCAGTGTCATCTCTGAGGTATCCTTGTCTTCCCGGTGTTATCTTCGGGTCTTGTACTGAGTGTCTCGGTGTGAGTGTTGAGTGTTCTAAAGCTATTTGTATAGCTTTAAAATAAGCATTTTTGGGGTTATCTCTAGAACTGCAACCGCATTCCTTAGGGTTATCTCCAAGGCTAGCGCTACTATTCCTGGTGTCGGGACTGAGACTGAACATCTCAGGGTTATCTCCGGGATGAATCGGCCTTCTCTGGTAAAATTTTTGGTATTAGAATTGCATTCCTCGGGGTTATCTCTGAGGTTAGAACTGATACTCCCGGTGTATGTTTCGGGGTTAAGACTAAACTTTCGGTAGTATCTGGATTGGATATGAGCTGTCTTCCAGACTTATCTCTGAAAGACAAATATACCTTCCTGTAATGTCAGTAACAGTTGTACAAAAAATTTTGAGTGTCTACAGACCTTCTATCCCACAAATGAAACAAACACCTTGCTTCGAATTGGGACAATGAGGAGAGATATGTCCCTCATGTTCACAATTGTAGCAAATATTTTCCCCTTTTCTGTATAAGCCTTCATATTTCTTGTTATAGTTTGTACACTTTTCTACTTTGTTAGAGTTCCCTTGGTTGTTATTAGGATTTCCTATACCGCGGTCTTTTATCTTTCTTTTCCCCTTCTTGCTTGGAGCTGCACCCGATTTGTTGTTTTTGGATCCCATTTGATCAATTTGGATTTTAAGCTTATCTTGTTCTTCCATTGTTTCGATTAATGCTTTTTGTAATTACCTATTTAGTAGCTTTTCTATTTCCCACAGCTTTTCCAGAGAAGAAACCTTGTTCTTCAGATTCTGCGCCTCCGTTAATGCTTGATCAGCTCTAACTTTAGTGTCTGAATCACTATCAGTCAGTTCTATTGTTTCTAGATCTGCTATTATATTTTCCAATACCACCACCTCATCAGGGTTGCTTGCACTGTGAGCCTCTATTTCAGCTATTGACTTTGATATTGCCTCCTTCTTTACGATCTGAGGGTATCCTAATTCTTTTCCACCTGACATCTACACAAAAGTTATTTTGATTAGCATATAATATATACACACAACAAATAATAGTTTTATATAAGTTATCTTTTATTTTGTTTGATGATGAATTTATTCAATTCATCTCCTTTTAAACTCTATTTAAGTTATTTGTATTTTTAACGTTTCCCTCTGTCCTAAAGGTTATAGCCTAAGGCCTATCCCCACCTAAGGTTTCTAACCTAAAGCTCTGACACCAACCTGTGACGCCCCCAAATTCAGGTACTTGAAACCCGAACTCGGTGCTTCACGATACCATTTCTTTGAGCGGAATAATAATAATAATATAGATATCAAACTTAATTTACATATTAGAGTTTTCTAAATCCCCAGGTTTCCAACTTTTAATTCATTACATTACATGATAATAATAAATATCATTGTCTTACTAAAGTCTAACTATTATACAAAATATCATAAAACTTATTCGGTCAACTTTCCTTTCCCCTTGTTCTTGCCTGAACCTTCAGGTTGATCATACTTAGCTGAAAACATTTAAATTTAAAGCAAGGATGAGCATTTGATTGCCCAACAAGTAATAGCAAACAATAAATATTAGCTGAAAGAATTAAATATTTTCTTTAAACGACACTTCTACAACGAATCAACAGTTGTGAAGTAAGCTGAAACAATTCTAAATAACATAACGATTCTATTTCAAATTTTGAAACTACGTATTGACTATAATTGGAGATCATTCGACAGACTATGAACTTTGTTTTTAATTTTTGATAAGGTTTAACAGAACTTCATCCGCAAACCGTCATAACTTACAGGCACGAGGGGTGATCAACCCGTTATGCCCTGTATTGATCAATACTACATGCAAGAACGAGATTATCGTTCATCTTATCCGCCTTTGGTGCATAAAAGTTTCCCATGTATGGGATGTTCATACTTAGTCGGGAATCCGAACCAAAACAATTCGATTGGATAACAATAAAGTTCTATCTTATTCAATAATATTTTTAAGTTTGTGTCTAGCCGAATCAAATAGCTTAGACAGCTTTTAAGTCAACGTATACATACTGAAAACCAATAACTATGTATCAACATGTGATTAAATACAATGATTATCCAAGTGAGGTCACTTGTATAACCATATTTAAAAATTAACGAACAGAATAAATATATGGATTATACAATAATACTGTGTTGATAAACAATGATCGAATAATTTAAGAACTTGTATGAATACAAATGATTGGATACGTAATCGATAACAATAGGGTTAATAATATGGCACAATGATAATATAATTTTGAAACTTTTCTTACTCAAGTCCATTACATAAAGTAAATTCAAGGGTTAGATACTTGCTTGGCCTGCTGCTTACAGTTACGCAACTTAGTTTTATCTTTTATACTGAGACCTATCATTAATAAGACCATTCAGTTGATTAGAATAACATATCGTAACACATAGTACTGCTATTTGCAGTCAACACATAACCTAAGCACATTATCACATATGTATATCAGTTATTAGATAATAATCAATCACCTATCTAGTCAAATTATCTAAGTCTAGATAAATTTCTGAAATATTTTGGTGTACCGACGGCTTTATCGGGTAATTATCGAGTCAAAAACTATATTCTATAGTTCAATATTCGTTTAAATAATTTAAATATCAGTCATATTATTTTTAAATAACTTGTAATAATTTTTAAATAATTATTATAATTTATCATAATTTTTCAAACATTGGAATCATTTTTAAATGATTTAAATACTAAATAAATCTATTATCATTAATATTTATTTAATATTAAATTATTAATGAAACAATTGTTAAAATATTAAAGTTATTTATAATCACTCAAAATATTTTTAAAACATTTTTATTGCCCTTAAATGATTTTTAAAACATTTAAAATTATTTTTAAATAATTACTATTAATATTTAAATATTAATGTATTATTAATTAAAATATTAAAAGTCATTAATTATAACTTAAAATATTTTTAAAACATTTATATCCTTTTTAAATGATTTATAAATTAACAAAATTATTTTTAAACTATTTATTTAATAATATTATTAAATAACTCTAATATCATTTAATATTAGATTATTAATAAAATTTACCTTTAAATATTAAAAGTATAATTTTTTAACTTAAAATATTTTAAAACTATTTATTTTCATTTAAAATGACTTTTATAATATTAAAATTATTTTTAATTAATTTATTTAATATAATTATTAAATAAATCTAATGTCACTAATATTAAATAATTAATGAAATTTATCTGAAAATATTAAAAGTTATGTTTTATAACTTAAAATATTGTTAAATACTTTATTATCATTTAAAATGATTTTTAATATAATAAAATAATTTTTAATTAATTTATTTAATGCATTTATTAAATAAAATAAATATCAATATTATTTAAATAAATACTAATATTTATCAAAAATATGCCAAATTATTAAAAGTTAATTTTTATAACTTAAAATAATTTTTAAAATAATTTTTGTAATTTTCAGAAATTATTTACTATTTTTAAATGATTTTTAGAAACTAAATTAATTAAAATTAAAAAGTCTGTCGCTGTAGCCTTTAGTGATAGAAAGCGTCGCCTTAGGTGTTCTTGAGGCTCAAGAACATTCATACGCCAATTTCGAGTGGGAAAGTTTGACCAAGCATAAATATTTGATCAATGTGTTTCTGGGCGATCTTGTAGTACTAATGTAACACTCCAAGATCCAACAACAATCACGGTCCAAATGTATCAAACAAGAAAGATTTAGGCTCAAGAACAAG
The DNA here is from genome assembly GCA_016801055.1 of Panax notoginseng. Lineage (NCBI taxonomy): Eukaryota > Viridiplantae > Streptophyta > Magnoliopsida > Apiales > Araliaceae > Panax > Panax notoginseng. The sequence goes on along the minus strand of CM029014.1, from coordinate 124,947,508 downwards.
CTGTCAGAGCTGTTCTTCATTTTCTGGGTTACCCAGAAATGAAGAACAGTTCGTGAGGACTACTTTGGGCTTCCACAACTTCCTTCTCTTGTAACATTTTTGTGATCTAATGGGTCCAGTGTGTAGCAAACATGTAGGGGTACATATCTATTACATAAAACTCATATAACAACAACACATCAATCAGCTATGGTCCGGTCAAACCCTGTCAGAGACAATGTTCATCTGCTTTTTGGGTTACCCAGAAAACAGAAAACGTGCTCGTTTTACCTACTTTGACCAGCCACTGAGTTCAGCCTATTTGATGTTTAGGTGATATATATTAAGGCTTGAATCTAAAGTTCATCTACCAGACTACAACTTAGATACAACAAACATAACAAATCATCAAACGTATGTAAGATCCGAGTCCATACAATTGTAGTCAGGCGTTTCTGGGTAACAATCTGGGTTACCCAGATCAGTTTGGTCATGGCCGGTCAACGTGATTTGACCACTCATATCTTATAATATGTACATGATTTGGGCTTGATTCAAGTTCTAGATCAAAGCTCTTACAACATACTACCACTACAAACATTTAAAACACCAAAACAACAAACATAAAGAGATCTAGGAGACCTGACATTTATTGTCAGACAACATAAAATTTTTTTTCCCAGATTTGAAAAACATCAAATCCGAGCCTATAGATGTTATGAATCTAACATCTATCAACCCAGATCACTTAGTTATACTCCATACAACATATTTTAACACACAAATCTAACATTTAACAGAGGATCAAGGATCAGATTTTAGGTTTAGGTTTTATACCTCACTTTGATCAATCTTGTTTCTAAGCTTTCTGATTTGATATGGAAGTGGTAGTGCTTGTTTTTGGGACTGATCCACTACTATAATTCGTGGGTTTTAGATAGAGATGGTCTTAGATGAGTGTTTGCATAAAAATGAGGCTAAAATGTGATTTTCTCTCTCTCTCTCTCTCTCTCTTGATCTATTTATATGTTGATAAAATGAACTTGGCTGGCAAGATTTGGCTGATATGTTAATATTTTATGTCACATGGGTTAGTGAGAGTGGTTGAGCAACTCCAATTGTGAGAACCCAAAATTTCACATAATTCAAATTTTTCGAATAAATTTTTTTTTCTGAAAAAGAATAAAGAGAAAGTACTTGAATCATATAAATGTATATGATAATGAAGCTAGATAGTTAATTTATTAACTAAGAAGTATACTTAATCATTTTCAAGGAAGAGTAATGAAAGTTATGTAAGAAATTAACATGGCTTGAATGTTAGCCTTGATTATTAATTTAAAAGGATTTACAATCCTTAAGTAATTGTATTGATGATTATGTGAGTGTTTATAACTTATTAAGTCGATTAGGGCTATCAGGTTAATACACTAGAGGGATATGTTATGACATATGTAAGTTATGTACGTGATTAAGTAAATATGTATTATATAATGTGTCTACATTTATTTTGTAAAGAGATGAAGAATAAAGTTATGTAACCTAATACATTTATTAGGTATGATAATTAAATAACCTAATGTGTTATAATTTAAGAGAATGATAGTATTTAAAAATATATACTAATCCTAAGAGATTTATTTGATGCATCTCAATTAATTAATCTTATAACCTAAAGAATAGCAAGTCTAATTGGGTTATGAAATTAAAAATATATGAGTAAGAAATTAACTTGCTAATGGGTGTAATGGAACCCTATTTAAATAGTGGAGAATTGATAAAAATTAATAAGTATAGAACTATGTTGATTTGCAAGTCCATAGAATTAAAATTTCTAGCTCAAAGAATTAAAGAAGTGGCCCAACCTTTAGCCAAAGTTGGAAGGGACATGTTGGACATCAAGTAAGTTAATTAAAGCATAAAAGGAAAGCCAAATTGGGACAATCTAAGGCCATGTTGCCGGATATTAGAGAGGCAAAAAGGAGGGGGATGAATGTGATGATTAGTTACTTTAGTAGGTGAACAACTTATAACAAGTGTCCAAGTTCCATTCAACCAACACATTAAGCATTAAGTGTAAGAAACATCTAGGAGATGAGTAAGAGAGAGAAGGGGAGAAGTATTGGGCAAATAATATACCTATATATCTTATATCTATATATACTTTTCCAAGAAATCAAAATCTAAGTCTTATCTTTTTCTTTTCATCTTATTATTTAGCAAAAGCTAAGAAAGAAAGAGAGAGACTAGAGAAGAGAAAGAGAAAGCCTAAGGAATTTTGGCTATAGAGAGAGAAAGGAGAGAGGGAGAGTTTTAGAAAGCTTCATAGTTCCTAATCAAGGTTTAGGAAGAAAGAGAAGAAGGAAAGGCTAAGGTATAACAAAATTTCTACTTATGTAGTCTAATTTCTTTTTAGTTTGATTTGATTTTTTTATAATTTGAAGTTTTGATCATGAGGTTTAAAACCTTAGATCTAGGTGTATATAAGTGTTTCATGTTTAGATCTAACCTTTTTGAGGATCAAAAGTTAAATCTAAAGTATGAGATAGAAACTAAATTTTTCAAAATGTAGAGAACCTTATTTCTTTATTAGCCTTGATGGTGTTTAACTTTGTGTTTGATGCTTGATTGATGAAATAGATCATGTATTATGGTAGATTCATGGGTACATGAAGTATGAGTAGGTATTATGATAAGGTATGTTGGTTATTATGTGAGAACATAGAAGTTTTCTTAGAAACCACAAAGGATGGAAAGTCAGATTTTTGTAAAAACGAGACATGAAATTCAAATGACCATATCTCCTATTATATTTCGAATTTTTGAGTGTGGTCAAGTCCTAGAGTTAGATCTATAAGTTTTCTAACATCTCCAAGTGGAATCACAGAAAAAGGAGTTGTAGATTTCCGTTTGGACTAGTTTTAGCAAAGGACTCCAAAGCTGCAAAATGACAAAAACAAGCTGCGAAAGAAATTGTAAGGGCTGTTTCAGCAACTTAAGTTGTGAAATAAATTCAGGCCTTTTGGGGAATGAAAATATATGGGATAAAGTAGGTTGTGTCCAAAAATGAGCTCATTCCGACTTAAAATGACCATGTTATGACCAATTCAATATTTGGTTTTTTTTTACGAAAATCGCTATAACCAGAGTTCTATAACTCCGATGGCCACGGAATTTAAACCGGAGGCTCACGTTAACACGTATAAGATTATGTCAAAAGATGAGAATTTCTGAAGTTAAGCACGAGGTAGCTAATTTCTTAAGGAATTAACTAAAAATATTTTTTAAAAAATATTAAAGGAAGTTGGAAAATTATGAAAAAAATACTTTTTGTGTATAAAATATATGTATATGTGTTTGGGCAAAGGATAGAAAAATAATAAGTTGATTTGGTATTTTCGTGAAAAGGATATGGAATCCAGCTTGCTGGATTAAAAAATCTGATGAATCTAACTTGCTGGATTGAAAAGAAGTTTACTGAATTGAAAATATATTGAATCCAGCTTGCTGGATTGTAATCTAGTTGATGAATTTGGAATCCATGTTGCTGGATTTGGAATCCAGTCTACTGAATTGGTAATTTGATTGTTAGATTTAGCATCCAAGTTGCTGGATTAGTATGTGACTTATTAGATGTTAAAGAATAACTTATGAAATGAAAAAGTAAGTGTTAAATCATAATGTATATGATATATAGATTAAAAAATTAGCAAAGGATGATAATAATACTAATATTGTAAGGTGTTATCTAATATTTAATTATGTGATTAAGTGTTAGATAATTGATTTATAAAGTAATTGTACTATGATACAAAGTATGATATGCTGATTAAAAGATCAATCTTATTAATGATAGGTATTACAAAAGAAGTTAACTTAAATTGCGTAGTAGTAGTCAACGAATCAGGCAAGTTTCCTAACTCAACTTGAGTTACTATTTTTCAAGCATGGTAGTGAATAATTATTGATAGTTATTCACATCTATAATGATTGTTGTAATTCGCACGTAGTGCAATTGATTCTTGTTCTATTATTTGAACTATTTATAAATCATGTCTCAGCTAATTGTTTTAACAAGACTAATATTTGTTAAAGCTTGAAATGTTCTATTTATTATGAACTGGATTGTTATTGGAAGATCTATGCCATTGGTTTCGGCTAGATTAGTATTGTTATTAATTATTGAAATCATAGTATTTCTTTGAAAGTAATCCAAACCATATTGTTGTGGTACGGACTTGTGATGTACGACTGAGATGAACAAATTTTAATGTCGTAAATCGACATATGCGTTATTATTGAGTATTATGCATAATATAGGGTACAAAGGAGTTGGCCACTCCAGGTACTTGCAGAAGAGTATAGTTTAGTTTTTATAACTAATTTATATTCTTGTGGAAATTTAGTTTTAATAACTAAATGATTCCTCTAGTAGTTCATGATCCTTTTGTGATCACTCAGCATGAAATCTGGGAATATCCCACTTTATTGAATATTGTTGCAGTATTGTTAATTCTTATTATTCAATTGAATATTATTGAATCTTTGAAAGAATTTTACTCTTTCATCTCTGATATGTTATTCAGTATGAAATGGGAGAAAGTTTTATTATTGAGATTGAATTATTATTCAGCTACTTTGAAATCTTTTAATTATTGTTGAAGTTCTAAAGAAGCTAGACCCTTCTATTCATGATATATATATATATATATATATATATATATATATATATATATATATATATATATATATATATATATATATATATATATATCATTTATTGTATATTTTAACTTGCTGGGCAAACTCATTGCTCACCCTTGCTTAAATAAAATATTTCAGCTAATACCGAAGTACTAGAAGGTTCTAACAGGGACAAAGGCAAAGGCAAGGTTCAGGAGTAGTTAGTATCAACTTTTAATGGTTATGTTTTATTATGTAATTATTTATGTAAACCTTTTGGTTATATAAGGGTATGTAAATTATGTCAAGGTTAGTTAACCTGGGATATTGCTATAAGTTGTATTAAGGAATATTATGAATGATGTTTTTCATTAATGAATGAGTAGTTAGATGTAATATATTTGATGGATCGTGGGCACCAAACCCGTGGTTAGGGAACCCGAATTTGGGGGCGTCACAAGTTGGTATCAAAGTTGTAGGTTATAAACCTTAGGTGGGGGGAAAAGCCTTAGGAATACAACCATAAACAGGATAGAGAAAACTCGTTTAGAGTTCTAAGTGATGGATTAGGAAAATTCATCAATAGTAATATATGGGGACACTCAGTGTTTATGGATTATGTTTGATAGTGATGTACTAATGAAGTTATTTAAAACTGGTAACAAGATGTCAGGAGATGATAAGATGACTACGAAAATGTTAGCAGCTGCACCAATGCCATTAGCCGAGGTGCCAGCTCAGAGTGAGTCTGTTGAGGAAGTTTTAAGAGACGAACCTGCGGTAAATCTAGCAAGCGATCATGACGAGTACCCCAAGATGGAGCTGGATGAATAGGAAGAAGTATATTCCAAAGAAACTAGGGTGGAGCCAGAAATAAAGATCAAAGATGGGGAAGAAGGCAAAGTAGTAATCGAAGAAGGTCAAGCATCTGCGGAAGTTCAAGATTTAAGGACTAAAGTACTTCTCCTGAAAGAATTATGGAAGACAGAAAGAGCATTACGTGAGATGACAGAAGAACGAAATAATCTGAAGGCACAAGTCGATAGAATGAGGGTTAAGCGTAATGTATCATCTAAAGATGTAAGTGAGAAAAAGAAGGGTAATAAAAGGAAAAAGAACAACGACAGTGACAACAACTCAGAGAATTCGCATTCAAAGAAGAAACAAGCATGTGGCAGGTGTGGAAAGAACCATTCAGGGGAATGTATGTGGGGTAAGAATGTGTGTTACAATTGTGGTCAAGAAGGAAATCTATCACCAAATTGTCTTAAACCAAAGAAAGGAGGATGTTTTGCATGTGATGGAATGGGTCATAGGATTAAGAATTGTCCTAAAAAGAAGACAGGTGAAGAAAGTGGACGTAAGAAAGATTAAGTGTGAGGAGTATAATATTCTCTTTGGTATGAATATTAAAATAACTTTTGTATGTCTCAAACTTTTTGTGTAAAGTTGTAGTAATGAATCCCGACTTTTGTCGCACGGGAATAGTAATCGTTTGTAGCAGTTTGTGCTATGTACTGAAAAGTACTATGTACTATTTGCATGAATATAAATGCAATGATATGATTATATGTTTGAATAAGTAATTAAATTCTGAGAATTAAATTATTAATAGGATTATCTGAAGAATTTGATAATTCAGTAAGCTGGATTAAATAATCCAGGAAGCTGAAATTGGTTTAAGTTTAAAATTTTTTACTACTAATAAGATGTTGCATAAAGACAAAGTATTAATGCAAGTCTTTATTTCCACAGATAATGCCGCCAAGACGACAAAATCGTAACCAAAGGGAGGAGCGATCTGTGAATAATGAAGAAAATCAAGCTGATCCAATGCAGAACTTCGCAGACATGATAGCTCAAGCTATGCAAACTAGAGCCCCAGCAGTAAGAAATAGACCAGCTAATTCATTGGCTAACTTTAAAGACTTTAAAGCTGTAGGACCACCGGAATTCAAGGGAACCACTGACCCTATAGAAGCCCAGACATGGGTAAAGGAGATGGAGAAAGCTTTTGTTATTGCTAGAGTAGCGGAGGAGCAAAAGACAGATTTTGCAACCTATTTGATGAAGGGTGAGGCGAATTACTGGTGGAAGACAAACAAAGCTAGAGCTGGTATAGAAGTAGTAACCTGGACAAGGTTTAAGGAATTATTTTTCAAAAATTATTTCTAAGAAAGTATGCAAGCAAGAATGGAAGTAAACTTTTTGGTGTTGAAGCAGGAGAATTTATCGGTTGCAGAATATGCCGCCAAATTCAATGAACTAGCGAGATTTTCTCCGCATCAGGTGGACACTGAGGCACGAAAAGCGCGAAGGTTTGAGAATGGACTGAAACCAGGGATATATAGCAAGGTAGTTGTGTTGTAGATTAAGACATTTTCGGCTCTGTTGGAAAAAGTAATCATCGCTGAAGGAGGAAGTGAAGCTGTGTCGAGATATCATCAAGAGAAGAAGAAAAAGACGAATGAAGGAGGTAGTAGTGGAGGAAGTAACTCTAATAAGCGTAAGTGGAAGGACAATACTGAATATGGAGATAAGTCAGGAGATAATAGGAAGAAAGGTGAGGCATGTGCAAATTGCGGTAAAAAGCATTCAGGAGTATGTTTGAAGGGAAAAGGAGTGTGTTTTAACTGTGGACAAGAGGGACACATCTCTCCAAATTGTCCAAGTCCAAAGAATATACCAGGTTATTTTTCATGTGGATCGCTAGAACATCAAATTCGTAACTGCCCAAAGAAGAATGCAGAAAGAGGAAGCAACAATAGAGGAAACAACAGTGGAACATTGGCGATTAAAGGACCTGCTCAGCTGGGAAGACCGACAGTGCGCACGTTCAACATGACGTTGCATGATGCAGTAGCTGCCCAAGAGGTGGTGAAAGGTAATGATTTAGTTAAGTAAATGAATTACGCGAGAAATATTAGATAGATATAGCTACGAATGATTTTCTTTTATAGATCTCAAGTCACAAGTTAGTATTTGAAACACAAATTAATATTGTGCTGATATAAATGAATTGATGATAAAATTTTAAAAGATATTAGAGAGTAAGAAAGCGGTGATTCCGAGGACAGAATCCTTATAAGGAGGGGAGAATGTGAGAACCCAGAATTTCACATAATTCAAATTTTTCGAATAAATTTTTTTTTTTCGGAAAAAGAATAAAGAGAAAGTAGTTGAATCATATAAATGTATATGATAATGAAGCTAGATAGTTAATTTATTAACTAAGAAGTATACTTAATTATTTTCAAGGAAGAGTAATAAAAGTTATGTAAGAAATTAACATGGCTTGAATGTTAGCCTTGATTATTAATTTAAAAGGATTTACAATCCTTAAGTAATTGTATTGATGATTATGTGAGTGTTTATAACTTATTAAGTCGATTAGGGCTATCAAGTTAATACACTAGAGGGATATGTTAAGACATATGTGAGTTATGTACATGATTAAGTAAATATGTATTATATAATGTGTCTACATTTATTTTGTAAAGAGATGAAGAATAAAGTTATGTAACATAATACATTTATTAGGTATGATAATTAAATAACCTAATGTGTTATAATTTAAGAGAATGATAGTATTTAAAAATATATACTAATCCTAAGAGATTTATTTGATGCATCTCAATTAATTAATCTTATAACCTAAAGAATAACAAGTCTAATTGGGTTATGAAATTAAAAATATATGAGTAAAAAATTAACTTGCTAATGGGTGTAATGGAACCCTATTTAAATAGTGGGGAATGGATAAAAATTATTAAGTATAGAACTATATTGATTTGCAAGTCCATAGAATTAAAATTTCTAGCCCAAAGAATTAAAGAAGTGGCCCATCCTTTAGCCCAAGTGGGAGGGGACATGTTGGACATTAAGTAAGTTAATTAAAGCATAAAAAGAAAGCCAAATTGGGACAATCTAAGGCCATGTGGCCGGATATTAGAGAGGCAAAAAGGAGGGGGATGAATGTGATGATTAGTTACTTTAGTAGGTGAACAACTTATAACAAGTGTCCAAGTTTCATTCAACCAACACATTAAGCATTAAGTGTAAGAAACATCTAGGAGATGAGTAAGAGAGAGAAGGGGAGAAGTATTGGGCAAATAATATACTTACATATCTTATATCTATACTTACTTTTCCAACAAATCAAAATCTAAGTCTTATCTTTTTCTTTTCATCTTATTATCTAGCAAAAACTAAGAAAGAAAGAGAGAGACTAGAGAAGAGAAAGAGAAAGCCTAATGAATTTCGGCTATAGAGAGAGAGAGGAGAGAGGGAGAGTTTTAGAAAGCTTCATAGTTCCTAATCAAGGTTTAGGAAGAAAGAGAAGAAGGAAAGGCTAAGGTATAACGAAATTTCTACTTATGTAGTCTAATTTCTTTTTAGTTTGATTTGATTTTTTTATAATTTGAAGTTTTGATCTTGGGGTTTACAACCTTAGATCTAGGTGTATATAAGTGTTTCATGTTTAGATCTAACCTTTTTGAGGATCAAAAGTTAAATCTAAAGTATGAGATAGAAACTAAATTTTTCAAAATGTAGAGAACCTTATTTTTTTATTAGTCTTGATGGTGTTTAACTTTGTGTTTGATGCTTGATTGATGAAATAGATCATGTATTATGGTAGATTCATGGGCATATGAAGTATGAGTAGGTAGTATGATAAGGTATGTTGGTTATTATGTGAGAACATAGAAGTTTTCTTAGAAACCACAAAGGATGGAAAGTCAGATTTTTGTAAAAACGAAACATGAAATTCAAATGACCATATCTCCTATTAAATTTCGAATTTTTGAGTGTGGTCAAGTCCTAGAGTTAGATCTATAAGTTTTCTAACATCTCCAAGTGGAATCACTGAAAAAGGAGTTGTATATTTCTGTATGGAATAGTTTTAGCAAAGGACTCCAAAGCTGCAAAATGACGAAAATAAGCTGCGAATGAAATTGTAAGGGCTGTTTCGGCAACTTAAGTTGTGAAATAAATTCAGGCCTTTTGGGGAATGAAAATATATGGGATAAAGTAGGTTGTGTCTAAAAATGAGCTCATTCCGACTTAAAATGACCAAGTTATGACCAATTCAATATTTGAGTTTTTTTTTGATGAAAATGGCTATAACCGGAGTTATATAACTCTGATGGCCACAAAATTTAAACTGGAGGCTCACGTTAACACGTATAAGATTATGTCAAAAGATGGGAATTTCTGGAGTTAAGCACGAGGTAGCTAATTTCTTAAGGAATTAACTAAAAATATTTTTTAAAAAATACTAAAGAAAGTTGGAAAATTATGGAAAAATTCTTTTTGTGTATGAAATATATGTATATGTGTTTGGGCAAAGGATAGAAAAATAATAAGTTGATTTGTTATATTCGTGAAAAGGATATGGAATCCAGCTTGCTGGATTGAAAAATCTGATGAATCCAACTTGCTGGATTGAAAAGAAGTTTACTGAATTGAAAATATATTGAATCCAGCTTGCTGGATTGTAATCTAGTTGATGAATTTGGAATCCATGTTGCTAGATTTGGAATCCAGTCTGCTGAATTGGTAATTTGATTGTTAGATTTAGCATCCAGGTTGCTGGATTAGTATGTGACTTATTAGATGTTAAAGAATAACTTATGAAATGAAAAAGTAAGTGTTAAATCATAATGTATATGATATATAGATTAAAAAATTAGCAAATGATGATAATAATGCTAATATTGTAAGGTGTTATCTAATATTTAATTATGTGATTAAGTGTTAGATAATTGATTTATAAAGTAATTGTACTATGATACAAAGTATGATATGCTGATTAAAAGATCAATCTTATTAATGATAGGTATTACAAAAGAAGTTAACTTAAATTGCGTAGCAGTAGTCAACGAATCAGGCAAGTTTCCTAACTCAACTTGAGTTACTATTTTTCAAGCATGGTAGTGAATAATTATTGATAGTTATTCACATCTATAATGATTGTTGTAATTCGCACGTAGTGCAATTGATTCTTGTTCTATTATTTGAACTATTTATAAATCATGTCTCAGCTAATTGTTTTAGCAAGACTAATATTTGTTAAAGCTTGAAATGTTCTATTTATTATGAACTGAATTGTTATTGGAAGATCTATGCCATTGGTTTCGGCTAGATTAGTATTGTTATTAGTTATTGAAATCATAGTATTTCTTTGAAAGTAATCCAAACCATATTGTTGTGGTACGGACTCGTGATGTAAGACTGAGATGAACAAATTTTAATGTCGTAAATCGACCTATGCGCTATTATTGAGTATTATGCATAATATATGGTACAATGGAGTTGGTCACTCCAGGTACTTGCAGAAAAGTATAGTTTAGTTTTTATAACTAATTTATATTCTTATGAAAATTTAGTTTTAATGATTAAATGATTCCTCTAGTAGTTCATGATCCTTTTGTGATCACTCAGCATGAAATCTGGGAATATCCCACTTTATTGAATATTGTTGCAGTATTGTTAATTCTTATTATTCAATTGAATATTATTGAATCTTTGAAAGAATTTTACTCTTTCATCTCTGATATGTTATTCAGTATGAAATGGGAGAAAGTTTTATTATTGAGATTGAATTATTATTCAGCTACTTTGAAATCTTTTAATTATTGTTGAAGTTCTAAAGAAGCTAGACCCTTCTATTCATGATATATATATATATATATATATATATATATATATATATATCATTTATCGTATATTTTAACTTGCTTGGCAAACTCGTTGCTCACCCTTGCTTAAATAAAATATTTCAGCTAATACCGAAGTAGCAGAATGTTCTAACAGGGACAAAGGCAGAGGCAAGGTTTAGGAGTAGTTAGTGTCAACTTTTAATGGTTATGTTTTATTATGTAATTATTTATGTAAACCTTTTGGTTATATAAGGGCATGTAAATTATGTCAAGGTTAGTTAACCTGGGATATTGCTATAAGTTGTATTAAGGAATATTATGAATGATGTTTTTCATTAATGAATGAGTAGTTAGATGTGATATATTTGATGAATCGTGGGCACCAAACCCGTGGTTAGGGAAGCCGAATTTGGGGGCGTCACACCAACTTTGCTAGATCTACAAGTTACATACAATAATGTAACAAGGGCAAAAGGGTCATTTGACTTTCAAATTTAATGGCATGCTAGTAATCTTGGCAAACCCTTAGGGTTTGACCCTCAGGGTTTAACCCTAAGGTTATACAATTTTAGCTTCTAGGATTTCACTTTAGGGTTTAAAATGAAAATTTTAGTTTCCTAAATTACAAATTAGGGTTTTTAAATTGATTTAGGTTTCCTAATTACATAAAACATGAAAATTAGGTTTAAGCTTCACATATTATAATTAAGATTGCTAATTTAGCAATTAGGGCTTCCAATTTGATAATTAGGGTTTTTAAATAATAATTAGGGTTTCTAATTCTAGAATTTAGGGTTTTTAATAATTAGGGTTCCTAATTAATAATTAGGGTTTCCTAATTTAGATTATAATTCTAATACTTGTTATTAATCACATTAACACAATTTCTGACTGAGCTTAAACTCCGGTGTTGAGTTTCCAATTAGGGTTTATTACAGTAATACAAGGTTTTGTCATGATACACCATAATTGACAAACCATTAACAGTCCACACATACAACACATGTTTATAACACTGAAATATAATTAATATTATATTAATATTCTCTTTCCTTATTCCAAATCCAAAATTAGGGTTTGGATTCCATATCTGATTTATCTTTCATATACATACCATTATTAATTAAGTTATAATAATTAACTTAATTAATCTAAAATAAATTCATATAATAAAATAATTATTATAATAATTTTATAATCATTTCATATATTATTTAACTAATATAATAATCATATTTTCATGGAAAATAATTAATAAGATATTTTTACTACAAAATTAATTTATTATACGAATATAATTTATAATGATCAATAACTCTAAAAAAATATTATTTGAAATTATTCATGAAATAAATAAATTTTTATTTATCACATAAATACATACGCTTTACCTTGCACATATTTCCACCTTTGATTTTTAAAAAAAATTATACGCAAAATTTCTTATTTAATTATATAGAAAATATCGGGTTATTACAGTGACACATTTAATTTTGCACTTTATTTATGCTTATATATGATATGATAAACAATGTGCATGCTTAATAAGATTAAAATTGGTGAGATCTAAATTAATTAATAAAATCTCTTATTAAATTATTGAGTCTAAATCAGATGCCTTCCAATGAATAACACTCATCAAAACCTTGATCGATGGATGTAGGTTTGCCAAAGCAAAGTACCCTATTTATCTTGGTAAGATGCGATAGGATAATTGTGATATACAAACTATTAAAATTATTGGACCCGACTTAACTAAGTTATCTCAATAGTATTGTGGACTTAGAGGCATGGAGTTTGGTAGGTATCATTAGATGAACTAGAATCAAATGTTGTTTACCAAACTATCCAAGAGTTATATATGATATAATTGACAAAAGGTTGTCTACCTAAATAATTGTGTTTTGAGAGAATAGCCAATGCTAACTTAAGGCACAATGAAATATGGATCTTGGCTCACTAGAAAGATTTAATAGGAAATGCTTTCCGAATTAATGGTGAGGGCTATTAATTTGAATAAAATAGTGGGAGGTATATTTTAGATGTACTATTTTCAATTAAATAATATCAAAAACTCTGCAATTTGACTTATTATTTTTGCACTTATAAATCGTAGATATCAATGGCAAACAACAACAACACAAATAGTCTTTCACTACGATCAGTCCTTGAGAAGAAAAAGCTGAGTGGAATTAATTTCCTAGACTGACATAGGAACTTGAGGATTATCCTCAAACAAGGGCGCAAGCCATAGGTTATTGAAAAGCTCATTCCTGCAGCACCAGCTGATACTGCACGACCAACTGATACTGCACGGCGTGTAGAGTATGATGCTTACAAGAAGCATCAAGATGATGCTCTGGACGTGAGTTGTCTCAGGCTAGCAACTATCAATGTTGAGCTTCAAAAGCAACATGAGTTAATGGATGCTTATGAGATGATCGAGCATCTCAAGAAATTGTTCGAAGGGCATGCTCGACAGGAAAGGTATGATACAAGCAAAGCGTTGTATCACTACAAGATGGGTGAACGTGATCCAGTTGGTCCAAATGTGCTAAAAATGATTGGGCATACTGAGTACCTTGATAGGTTGGGATTTCCAATTACTCCGGAAGCCCAAACTGATCTTGTTTCGCAATTGTAGACATTCGAAATTTTCTGCATACCTGTTACTAACATTGTAGGAGGGCAGAGTCGTCTTGCAGAGATAACCCTAGAAGACAGCTCAGTTCAATCTCGGATACAACCCTGGGATATTTAGTTATTACCATCTTGGAGATAACCCCGAGACATCCAGCTCGGACCCAAAAATACCACCGGAAGTTTCAACCTTAACCCCGAAAACAACACTGAGAGTTTCAGCTTCAACCTCGGAGATAACCCCGCGGAATGCAGTTCAAATACCGGAAATCACACCGAAGAAGACCGTGTCATCTCGGAGATAACCCTGAGATACTCAGTCTCAATCTCGAAAACAACACCGGGAAAGACATCATTAACCTCGGAGACAACCCCGAGGCATGCAGTTGCAGTTCCAGAGATAACCCCGAAAATACTTGTTTCAAATCCATGCAATCAGTTTCAAACACTCGACAATGGCCTTGAGGCACTCATTTACCAAGTCCGAAGATAACCCCGGGAAGTCAGGCATATCTCAGAAATAACCCTGAGGATGGTCAACACCTGCAGCAGTCTAATCTCAGAGATAACCCTGAGCAACGACCGCTAAAACAACTCAAACCGGAGATAACACCGGTGAGGGGTAGAACCGTTATTTTGCCATCCCAATCCCACTTTGTGCCATCTCAACATTTATACATACATACACATCAATGTCTTATAAGAACCAAAAAGCATCAATCCCGAGTGACTACTGCACAAGACAGCACATTGGATAGAATTTGAAGCTTGAAGACCAAGGGCATGGTCCCCTCTTCCTAACTTCGTACAACCTCTAATCCCATGTCATTGTGTAGCTCTCGAAAATAACATGCCGAAAAAGGTCTTATACACCTCGATCAGATGCCCGGATTGAAGTTCTGAAAGTTCGAGCGGACATCACGTTGCACGCATGCACGTACTTCAAGACGGCAGGACTCGCGGAACCCGGGGCACCCTGGGCAATCGCATGTACATCTGCGGCTGCCGTAGGTACACCTGCGGCTCCCCCCTCTATAAATAGAGGGCTTGGGGCAGCCATTTTCAATAGAGAAAAGGAGAGGAAGCCCTGTCTAATTTGTTTTGTACACACTATAAACTGAGTGCTTTCTCATTTTAAACACTTGTGAGCTTATATATTATTATATTTTTACAGGTGGGAGATAAGTGTTCATCCATTTAAAGTCATTAAAGTCTTCTTTGGTAGTCCACTGAAAGCCTTCTTACACACTTTAAAGCCATTCTCTTCATCTTTGCACATATTGTTCTTCACGTTGAGAGTCGTGTTGCGTGTGTATGCCCGGATTTCGGTCCGTGACTTTTATTTTCCTTTATATATATATATATATATATATATATATATATATATATATATATATATATATATATAGACTAACATTATTGAGTTTTGTCTCGATTGAGCTTGGACTCACGTCCGAAGCGTTTATTTGCTTATATATATATATATATATATATATATATATATATATATATATATATATATTTACATTTCTGTCAGGCCTGGAGTTTACTTCGTGGCCTTTTACTGCTTTATTTACATTTCGTCCCGCCTGGAGTTTACTTCGTAGCGGTTGATCATTTTTACTACTTTCTTTACAATTCGTCCCGCTTAGAGTTTACTTCGTGGCGGTTGATCGTTTTTACTGCTTTATTTACATTTCTGATCCCCCATGGAGGTGCTTCGTGGTGGCTGATCATGTCTATATATATATATATATTTACCGCTTTTATATATTTACATTTTCTAATCCCCCATAAAGGTGCTTCGTGGTGGTTGATCAAGTCTGTATATATATATATATATATATATATATATATATATATATATATATATATATATATTTACAACTTTTATATATATAACTGCTTATTGCTTTCATATAAATTACGGCATCATGTGAGCCTAGGAATAATGTGATCACAGATTCAGTCTACTGAATCTAGATTTGGTTCCCGTGATGGATATTTTCAACTGTAAGCAGCCTGTAAATTATTCACGGTGTTTGAATTTTCTTAGCTCTCATGCCCACAAGGAGTTCGGCATTGCTTTGTACATTATTTTCTCGAAGATGCTTTGAATCTCAAAAAATAAAAGCAATCAAGCCGAACATTTAATAAAAATGGAAGTATCAAAGGCCTCAATTACTATTGAGCATAAGGGTTTGAAAAATCTCTTTTTACAAAACATCACTATTATATCTTGTTTAAAACTGAATTTTTATATAAATTCAAACCCTTTGTATATAGGTGCAAACGATGCATAACACTACTTCTAAATAACTGCACATTGACCCACACATACACACATTCATATAACGGTTTCTTGAAAAGTGGTGGTAACCGTGGCAACACGGATGTTGGGGGGTGCCTAACACCTTCCCTCCGCATAAGCAAGTCCCCGGACCCTAATGAATCTCAGTTTTGCAGACCCGTTAAGCAGTGTCGCATCAATGGTTCAATGTGCAAACCTTTTCTCGGTTATGTTGGTACAACCATTTAAAAAACCAACTGGCAACTCTTACAGTCCAATCGTCAACATATAAATGTCGGACCTTTTCATAACTTATTTTTTCAAACAAATCTCACCTAACATGAGAACACCAAAGAACAAGAACAGAAAAGGGACAAATAACACTACAAGAAAAGGGTTTATCTCCGAAGGAAGTAACTCCGACGGAATACATTCAGTCGAGATTAGTCTAATTCTAACTGATAATTCAGTCGATCATAGCTCAGTCGTACAAAGAGCATTTTCGACGGACTTCTGTCGAAAACACAGCCCATCATGGCGCTAAATTCTCCCGCCAGAACCAACACTACGTTCAACGGAATATCCTGTTACTGTCGACGGAATTCAGTCGATTTTATCTGAAACTCGACGGACTTAAGATCGACGGAAGTCCGTCGATTTTATCACTCACAGACCCTTACTCCATCTTCGGTCGTCTGGTCTCTCTCTCTCTCATGATATCTTTCTTCCCCTCCAACCGCCTGAAGCAGCTCCGGCCGACGCCGACGCCACCTTCTGGCCGACCAAGCAGCTCCGGCAGCTCTCCGGTCAAGTAGTTTCGGCCTATTCCGGCCATTTCAAGCAGCTCCGGTCGATTTCTTCTCAAATTGGTGGTGTACTTCCATTTGTTTGTTAAATTTTCAAGTTAATCAGGTATATTTGAAGAATTTCCATTTGATTTTGATTATTATGCTTTTAAATCTATGCCTTAATTTTGAAAATTGAGTTATATAAACTGCTATGTATTTTGTTGGATGTTTTGGGTCTAAAAATTTGTTGGTACATATTGTGTTCATGCCTTAATTGAGTTATATAAATTGCTATGTAATTTATAATGCTATGAATCTGTATAAGTTTGTTTATTCCCTAATGTTATACTGCTATTGTTTGTTCTGAAAATTTGTGGGTATGTAATTTGGGTCTGAAAATATGTGGGTATTTTGTTCTCACATTGGCATATTTGTTATATCCGACAGAATTCTGTCAGAATTCATCAACTGCAATTTATGTGCGTCCTTTTTTATTAAATTAATATATAGTTAATAGTTTCTCAATACTAAAATACAATTTAAATAAATTATATTATATAATATAATACAAATTTTGTTAAGTTAAATAAAATTAAAAATTGACTTAATTTAATTTAAGATAATAAAATTTAAATAAATTATTTAATATAATAAAAAAATTAAAACAAAATAAAATAAAATAAAAATATGATATAATATAATACAAATTAAATTTAAATTATTTAAATTTAATTAATTTAAGATAATAAAATTTAAATAAATTAAATATTATAATATAATATAATATAAATACTTATGAATTAAATGAAATTAAATTAAATTAAATTAATTTAATTTAATTTAAATTAAAATAAAATAAATAACTTAATTTAAAATAAAATAAAATAAAAATATGATATAATTTAAGATAATACAAATTAAATTAAATTATATTTAATAAAAAATTAACTTAATTTAATTTAAAATAATACAATATAAAATAAATATAATTAAACTGAGTAGCACTTAGTTAAATAAAATCAAAATTAAATAAAATACAATTAAATACAATTAATAACTAAGTAGCTTTTGTTTAGTTGGGATGCGATACAATTAAATAAATTTAAGTACACTTAAATACAATTAATAACTAAGTATCATTTGTTTAGTTGGGATGCATTATTCAATAAACTAAGTAGCACTTAGTTTTTCATTAGCAAAATAAACTAAGTAGTACTTACTTAGTTTTTTATTGGTAAAATAAACTAAGTAGCGTTTTCTTAGTTTGAATGATATGATCTGGTTCCCATAATAAAATATGGGAACCAGATCATATCGTTCAAACTAAGTAAATGCTATACTTAGATTATCTTGATGAAACCATACATGCTTTGGAGGTGTCAACTTAGAAACCTGTTCGACATTCACTCATTAGGAGTGAATGTCGAATAGTCCCCAAGTTTGGGACTGTTACTGGATGTTATGTCTTTCACTTAGGTCGGTGCCAATGCACAGTGTAAAACCCCAACTTATTAATGAATAAAGTCAAATTTTCTCTAAATATTATTGTGAATAATAAGGTGTTAATTTGATATAATACTTTGGTTATGAGTGAAATGTACAAATTTTGTAAAATAAACAAGTGGTTATAAAATATTCATTTTGTCGGGGAATATTCGTTTGGTCGTGGAATATTCTTTCTGTCGGGAAATATTCGTACGACGGCGCAGCTATTTGTGGGCCCCATAACGGAAAACGATTGGATGAAGATAACAACAAAAATTGAGTTTTTATAAATAACGGCGTAGTTGTTACCGTTAACACTGTTGGAATACCCGGTGGTTAAAATACAGTAATACGTGTGGTTGCACAGTAGCACACGGATTGCACAGTATTTTTGAATTATTAATTCTTACGAAGGAAGGCACTACTCAATAATTGTCACAATAGTTACTGTTCAATATTTTATTTTATTGATTCAATAATTACTGTATTGATACTTTATATTATTATTGTTTCAATAATTATCACTGCACAGTATTTTTCATTATCAGATCAATAATTCATATTATTTGAATAATATTATTAGATAACATTATTGGCAATGTCTAGAAAGTTCTGTCTAAGGAGAGGTTTGGTTGTCATAAATGTGATTCTGTAATATTAATTGTGAATAATTAATTATTGATTCATATGATGAGGAAATATTTATTTTATGTGAATATAAATGTTGGATATATTTTGTGCTTAAAAATGAAGGAGTTAATGTTGAGGTGTTTTATCAGTATTTTTGTCGGAATGGAGGTATTAAAAATCAATCAGGGTTTTTGAGATATATTGCGGGGGTTATAATTTTTAATTCGACCGTTGGATCGGTGTGATTTTTGGATATGTTATACATATATAAGTTGAGTATATGTCCACAAATTTTGAACAGTTAAAAATGAACGTATGATTTGTTATAAATTTTAAGAGATGACTGGTTCAGAAATTGTTGAAGTTTTGAAATTTATCATTTTGGTGAAAAATTCTAGAATTGGTGGGCCTCACTTTTAGTTGGTGAGAAATGTGCTAAAATTTTTATTCAAACATGGTGGGTGGGAATAGTAGCAGGTAAAGCCATCAGGTTGCAGGTCAAGTCTGCTTCGGCGTGCTAATATTTTTCTATAAATAGAGGGCTAAGTTAGAATTGAAAATCACACCAGAATTCATAAGTTTTCTCTCTTTCTCTCTCTATATTATTGAACGTATTTTGTGAGTATTTTGATACTTTGAGAGTTGCTATTCAGCACAAGTTTCATTCAGCCTCATATACGATATTCTGATCAGAAGTACTGTTCGTTTGAGGTAAGGGATATTATCTTCTTCTTAAATGATATTTTCTTCAATATCATTATGCCGAAATATTGATATGAATTTTTTATCAAATTTGAAACTTTTTGTGTAGGAGTTACTATTCACGTATACGGCAGTATTCACGAATACGACACTATTCACCGAAAAATAAAATTTTTTTCTTTTTATCTAAGTTGTCTATTATGGTTACTATCTTTGATTGTATCTATGTTTTGATCTTTATTTTTGAATTCTGCTTCAAAATTGGTTATTATGGGGTATTATTGAACTTGGATAAACTGTAATACGAATCCCTAATATTTGTTCTTTTATCTCATTGGATTCGTTTTCTTTAAGATATTTTTCATCATCCTCAGTCCTAAATGATGATATTACTGAATATCTTTGGCATGTAGTGCAAAGATGTATGATTACCTTATGAATATCTTTGGCCTGTAGTGCAAAGATGAACAGGTGTTGAGATGAACATGACTGACTGGTGATACAAATGAATATCTTTGGCCTGTAGTGCAAAGATGAATATTTAATTAACGATGATTATTAATTGATGTTACAGGGATAAAATATTGATGATGGACTTTTAAATCTTAGAAGATAGTAGAATTCATTCTCTACTTGACTCTTCTAATGGTTTGTTATTTCCGCTGCAGTTGTTGATCTAAAACTTGTTGTCGATTATATTCTATCAGATTTTTCCCTGTTGAATACTAATGATAATTTGTTGTATATTATCTTAGTCATAATATTCTTTACTGGGCTAGTTGAGCTCACCCTTTTCCTTTTTGTTCTATTTTTCTTCTCAGGAGGTGAGAACATAACAGGATCTAGTCGGGGTATGGAGTGATGGTTCTAGAAAGATGTTTTAGCTGTCCTCACTATTTCTGTAAAATAGTATTTGAATAATTGTAATGAGGACTTATTTGAGTGTGAATATTGTCTAGAAGACAATATTTATATTTAAACTCACAGTATGTGTTGTCGTATTTTGCACGATAATTGTATTATTGAAGTTGTAGTTTGCTTTTTGTACCACGTATTTGGCGACTCAGAATGGGTGTTGTATACCTATTTTGGGGGCGTCACACACAGGGTGCGTTTTTATAAATTTTGAGGAACTTTCAGCTGGTGTCTCTACATGTTCTTCGAGTGCATACTTAGACTAAGTTTTCTTTGTCTATTTTGTGTACTTGGAGACCATGGGGAGCTGCCGTTGAAAATTTCTAAAAATAGTAGAAACGTGCTTAAGATTGGCACTAGTGAGGAGACGCATCCAGGAATGGGATAGAAGCCTAACCCTTGTAGAGCGAAGATATAAACTAGGTAAACTGAATTCATGCTTGGCCCACATTCATGATTATTCTTGATCTAATTGGGTATTTTCTTCAATTAAAGATGGATGCCAACCAGAGTTAGATGTACCGTAGGATAAAGATTGATGAGAAGGGATTAGTTGATTCGTACCGTGACGGGGTGTCTAATTTTATGAACAAAGAAATAGAACATACTGATGATCTGAACGGAAAGATGAGATGCCCGTGTCTCAAGTGTAAGAACATGATATGGAAGACTGCCGATGAACTGAAATTTGACTTATATTCACGTGGGTTTGTGGATGGGTATTCGATATGGATTCATCACGGGGAAGTAGTTGAGTTTAGAGATCTGTCAGACAGTACTGTAGACTAGTCAGATAACTATGATGTCGTGGAGATGTTGGTAGATGCGTATAGCCCTACGAATATTGACTGGGATGAAAATGAGCATGCGTCAAGCAGTGCTGATCAACAAAAGCCAAATGATTCAGCAACTGCCTTTTATAAGATGCTATCTGAATCAGGGACCCCATTGTATCCTGAACACGACAAGCACACCAGGCTTTCTACAGTGACGAAGCTTTTACACTACAAGAATGAGCATGACTGCAGTGAGAGAGGATTCAATGATTTGCTTGCTATTTTCAAGGAGTTCTTACCTAAGGATAATACCCTTCCCGCGAGTTACTATGAAGTGAAGAAGATGGTTAAGGGGTTGAATCTCGGGTATGAGAAGATCGATGCTTGTGAGCAGGACTGTATGTTATACTATGGGGAGGACAAAGATAAGGTGCAGTGTGATATATGCAATTTACCTCGGTACAAAATCACAAAACATGGGGGGGGGGAAGGAGAAACATGTTCTGAAGAAGATATTACGGTACTTTCCTCTTGCGCCGAGGTTGCAGCGGCTATTCATGTCTTCGCATACTGCACTAGTATGCGTTGGCATAGGACAAGGGACGTCATCCCTGGTCATCTTACTCACCCAGCAGATGGAGATGAGTGGAAGAATTTTGATGCTAATTTTCCACAATTCACCGACGATGTTAGGAATGTCAGGCTTGGCATGGCTACAGATGGATTTTGTCCGTTTAATAATTTTAGTCAGCCATACTCTGTTTGGCCAGTGATTATGGTAGCTTATAATCTTCCACCGTCAATGTGTACGAGGGATCCGTATCTTTTCTTGACTTTACTAATACCGGGGGATAGGAGTCCTACAAAAGACATCAACGTGTACCTTATACCGTTAGTCGATGAACTTAAGATGTTGTGAAAAACAGGGGTTCAGACTATTAATAAATCTACCGGGCAAAGATTTTTGATGAAGGCAGCCTTGTTGTGGACTATCACTGACTTTCCAGCACTTGGGATGGTGACGCCGTTATCATTGCCCACATCTCGAAGAATTATGTCGGTTGACTATACGAGATGCGACAGAGGGCCGTCGACAGTATCAGATGCAGCATGGGCTGCGATGTGTGCGCACTGGGATGATGCTGCATTCAAGACCAAGTCGGAGCAGATGAAGAAGAATCGTGGCAAGCTGCGAGTTGTACATACTTCTGGCTCGCATTCGTTTCAGGAGGTTAAGTCGGTATGTATTTCCCTTTAGTTTAGTTTAATATTAAACTGCAACTATAGTAAATTAAGGTGATATTATTTAATGTATATGATTTAGGCCATGCAGAGTAGCTTGGGCTGACCTCCTACTATGATGGAGTTTTGGGATAGAGTCCTTACGCCGAAGGGCTCTACTTCGGGGTCGACGATGTCTCCAGCAGTACTAGCTATACGGGTAATACATTTACTATAATAAATATTATTTAAGATAATATTACGTAATTTATATGATGATACCAAGATAACTCACATGTACATATATCAAATTACAGGAGCGGTTTGAGAAGATCCGCAGCCAGCGTATAGCGGAGTTGCAGGCTGCTAGGGGCGATGCTGAGACGTTAGATTCCACCGTCCCTCCGCCCGAGATTAGTTTATCTCAAGACGAGGAGGCGGCTCTTTGGGTCGCGTCTCAGGATACTCCCATTAGTACTACCGGTAGGTATCGAGTGCTGGGGTTACTGAGGATACCAGCCTATATACTACCAAGAGGTATAATATTTTTAGTTTATTTCTTGTTTATGAATAAAGTAAATTTATAATATTATTCATGTTATATTTATTTTTGTAGGCTCTAGCCAGCGTCTCCGTCCGAGAGCCCCCGTGGGACCATCACATACGGGTGCTGGCTTAGACGATGCTTTGTTCTAGCGTGTTATGGCTATGGTGTCGGAGAGGTTTGAGACCGATCAGCTGTTCCATCATCAAGACCTGCCCAGCCGTTTTCGCCTCCATCAGTTTGCACAGGACGTTGTAGCTGGTGCCACCGTCGAGAGTACGGGTATCCCTTCGGAGCATTGGGCTGCGATAAGCGGCGAGATTATTCGAATGGTGGTTACCTTAGTCGAGGACACGTTTGGGCCGATGTTGAGTCAGCACTTGACTGTTCATGTATACTATTCGTTTTAAATTCAAATATATATTCTGCATGTTATTTAATTTTCATTTAGTTATCTTTAACTAAATTATATATATGGACTAATGAGTTACATTATATTATATCAACAGGGTGACTAGCGGACTGACGAGCGGGATGACGATGATGGCAATTTTCATACTCCAGAGCAGCGTCGACGCCCGCCCGATGATCCTCCTCATACCGGGGGCTCTACTAGTTTTACTTAGTTTACATTCGTTTGTAGTTTACATTATTTTTGACTTTGTTTACATTTTGAGTTACATTATTTTGTAGTTTATATTATTTTTGATGTATTGTAGTTTAAACCTTGTCATTACTTTGGTTTTGTTACAGTTTGACATTTAGTTTAATTTATCTTAATGAGATGTTTGATATAGTTTAGTTTAGATTAATGGGATGTTTTTGACCTTTTTACTTCTCATTTAGTTGGTTTTTGACATATTGTCTGCCTTGGTAATTATAATTCATGTTATTGGTCATATTGTTAGCTTGTGTATGTGTATGTGCTGTTGGGAATACAGGTATAGGTACAAGATGTGGGTTAAATCCCTGGATATTGCAAAAACAAAAAAAATATTAAAAAAAACACTATTCTCGACGGAATATTACTATTCTCGACGGATTTCCGTCGGAAATAAGTCCTTACCATTTTGGTCATGTGCCACGTAGAACATTTATTCTCAACGGAATAGTGATACTCTTAACAGAATTCCGTCGAGAGTAAGGAATCTACAAATTTTGTTACGCTGCCACGTGTCATACTTATCATCGACCGAATAGCCTCGACAGACGATTTTCAGTTGAAAATATATTAACCCCGACTAAATATTCGGTCGAGGATAATTCTGTTGAGTTTAAGTATCCCCGACCGAAAGATGACCTGCGTATATACGACCGAATTTTTGACCGAATATTCCGTCGAAAATAAGGTTAACCTCGACGGAATATCCTTATTACCGACAGAATATTCCGTCGGAAATAACCCTTTTTGTTGTAGTGTAAAATCCCGACGTCGACAGGTGGCGACTCTGTTGGGGATACCAGTAAGAGGACTTAAGCCGCTATTACAAGCTTTTTAAAATTGTTATATGCTTGTGTGTGGATGTTACATTTACATTTGATGGATGTGTACGAATGCATTTACTTACTGTACTTAATGTTTTACACTATATCTGATTGTGATATTAGTGCTTGTAAGACCCCAAATTATTAATAAATGAAATTTAAATTTTCTCTATTTATTATTTTGAAATAGTAAGGCTTAAATTGATTAATGAGGTTAGTTATGGGTAAAATGCACAAATATTTCAATTAAGTAAGTGGTCATAAAATATTCATTGTTGTCGGGAAATATTTGTTTGGTCGTGGAATATTCTTGTTGTTGGGGAATATTCGTACAACGGCGCAGCCTTGTGTGGGCCTCATAACGAAAAGCGATTGGATGAAGAAATCGACAAAAAATAAGTTGTTTATAATAACGGCGTAGTGGTTACCGTTAACACTGTTGAAATACCCGGTGGTTAAAGTAAAGTAATACGCGTTGTTGCACAGTGGCACACGGTATTACAGAGTATTTTTAAATTATTGATTCTTACGTAAGAAGGCACTACTCAATAATTGTTACAGTAATTATTGTTCAGTATTTTATTGATTCAATAATTGCTGCGTTGATATTTTATATTACTGTTATTTTAATAATTGTCACTACACAGTATTTTCTATTATCGAAGCAATAATTCATATTATCTGAATAATATTATTAGATAATATTATTGGCAATGTCTAAAAAGTTCTGTCTAAGGAGAGGTTTGGTCACCTAATTACGCGCCATTAATGAGAAATCCTTATTGGAAAGCCCCCTCTTTCCTGGGAACGGCCTAGTTGCCAGTACTGTGATTCTGTAATATTATTTGTGAATAATTAATTATTGATTTATATGATGAGAAAAATATTCATTTTATGTGGATATAGATGGAGAAAATTTTTAAAGCGACAATTGTTAAAAATCGATATTTTATCTTTTTTGATAAAATAATATTTTATTATATTATTATAATATAATAATGATGATATTTTTATAATGAATGTGGGATATATGAGTATATGAGGAGAAAAAGTATTTTTGTTGTAAAAGTTGTTTAAAACATGTTAAACATATCTGTGGGCCCATTTCTCGACTGAAATTTGATTATAGCTTGTAAAATCGTCCGTTTATGGATTTCGGTCAATTTCTGTTTGGAATTTGGAAAAACTTTCTTCTGCAAAGTTGTAGAGAATTGAATTTCCTATAAAAAGTCACGAGATTTGAATTTTCTGATAAAAGAGCTATTTATTATGAATTATTGAAGTTCTGAAATTCCGAAATAATTGATTTTTGGAAGTTTTAATTATGTTAAATAAGAAAACGTTTTTTAAAAGTTTTGTGAGGTGGGCTACTTGTGTTGAATGCTGAATTCAATTGATAAAAAGTGTGCGTAAGAATTTTAATATATATATATATATATATATATATATATATATATATATATTATTAATATATATATATATATTAATATTATATTAAATTTTCTGCTTTGGTGTTCTAAGCAATTTCTTATAAATAGGGTGCTTAGGTTAGAATTGAAAATCACATCAGAAACTACAGATTTCTCTCTCTTTCTCTCTCAATATATTGAGCATATTCTTGTGAGTATTTTAATACTTTGAGTGTTGCTATACGGTACAAGTTCAAGTCATAGCCTATATCCGGTGTTCAACTAGAAGTACTGTCTTTACGAGGTAAGGGATGTTATTTTATTCGAAAATGATATTATTTCTTCAATATCATTATGCCGAAATATTGGTTGGAAATTTTTATTAAATTTGGAACTTTTCATGTCGAGATTACTATTCACGAGTTACTATTCACCGAAAAATAAAAATTTCTTCTTTTCGTCCAAAATATCTATTCTGGATACTAGCTTTGATTGTATCCATCTTTTGATCATTCTTGAATTTTACTTCACTATGATTATTTATAAGGTATTTTTGGACATGGATAAATCGAAATACGAATCCTGAATATTTGTTATTTTGTTTCACTGGATTCGTTTCCTTTAAAGTATTTTTCATCATCCTCAGTCCTAAGTGATGATATAACTGAATATCTTTGGCCTGTAGTGCAAAGATGAATAATTTCTGATGAATATCTTTGGCCCGTAGTGCAAAGATGAACAGGTGTTGAGATGAACATGACCAACTTATGAATATCTTTGGCTTGTAGTGCAAAGATGAATATTGATTGATGTTACAGGGATAAAATATTGATGATGAACTTTTAAATTCATAGATAATAGTAGATTTCATTCTCTACGTATGAATTATTATTTTTTGCTGTGAATATTGATTTAAAACTTGTTGTCTATTGTATTCTATTAAATTTTTCCCTGTTGTAGGCTAACGATAATTTGTTCTGTATTATCTTAGTCATAATATTTTTTACTGGGCTAGTTGAGCTCACCCTTTTCCTTTTTGTTCCATTTTTCTCAGGAGGTGAGAATGTAGCGAGTACTAGTCGAGGTATGGAATGATGGTTCTGGAAGTTATTTTAGTATTCCTCACCATTTTTGTAAAATAATGTATCAATAATTGTAATGAGGACTTATTTGAGTGTGGATATTATCTAGATGACAATATTTGTATTTAAACTCACAGTTTAAGTGTCGTCGTATTTTGCACGACAATTGTTTTAATAAAGTTGTAGTTATTTCTGTACCATGTATTTTGGCGACTCGGAATGGGTTGTGGATTGGGCCTATTTTGGGGGCGTCACAGTTGGTATAAGAGCTTAGGGATATGATCTCTGGCGGAGATCGGGGAATAGAACTAGGAGGGGAGAGACGAGTAAATCCTTCGCTAGTGTGTCCTACCTAAGCTTATCTGTTAGTCGGTCATAATATAGAGATATTATGTGATTTGTTAATTTGTTAAATTAACCCTTGTTTTATGGCAGTATTTGAGAATGTCGACTGAGAATGTTAACAGTGGAGTAAATGAAACCGTGGAGACGCCTGTACTCACCAACGAGGAGAACGTGGATCAGGCTGACAATGTTCCTCCTATGAACAACACCAATGAGCAAACGATGAATGATGGAATGTTTAGGAGCTTTTTACAGTTCATGCAAAATCAAACGAGGGAGACTCGTGTGCAGAATACGGGTGGAAATGATAACAACGCGCGGTTTGTCACAGCCAAGTAATTCAAAGAATTGGGACCACCAGAATTTAAGGGAAAGCCGGATCCGATCATGGCGAAAACGTGGATCAAGCAAATTACCAAGATATTCGATGTCTTGGGATGCACGGAGGAACAAAAGGTTCCATTCGCCACCTTTATGTTCTGCGGCGAGGCAGACTACTGGTGGGAGTCTGTGAAACGGACCCAGCCTGCAGCACTCAGCATGTCTTGGGAAATGTTTCAGAAACTTTTCAACGAAAAATACTTTCCTGAAAGTATTCGCCATATAAAGGAGGTAGAGTTTATTAGACTGGAGTAGAATAACATGACGGTGTCCCAGTACGAGGCGAAATTTGCAGAGTTGTCCAGGTTTGCACCTCATTTTGTGGAGAATGAGGAACGTATGACGAGGATGTTTCTGAGAGGTTTGAAACCCGGCATACGTCAATATCTCATTTCTCATAAATTTTCTCTCTATTCAGATGTTGTCAACATGGCTCAATTATTAGAGCTAGATAACGAGTACGGTCAACCGAGGGACCACAACCAGGACCATACCGGTAACAACAGTCATCAGAATAACGACAACCAGCGGAGGAAGAAGAATACGGACAAGAGCGGCAACCACTCTGGTGGTAATCATGGCCATGAGAATAGAAGAAGCGAGTTGGGAGGAGATTTTAAAAAGAGGAGATTCAACAATGACAATACGAAGATGTCAGCACGAGCAGTAACTGGTTCCAAGGGAGGAGAGCGACCACCGGTCATATGCTATAAGTGCGAAAAAGAAGTTCATATCAGCCCAAACTGTCCACAACAGTTTAAGGTAAGTTATAACTGTGGAAAGGAAGGACATATCGCTCGAGATTGCACTGTAGAGAAACCAAGTCCAACGGGGGTGGTGACTCAAAAAGTTGTTCCAGAAAAGTCAAAGTCAACGGTTCCTGAAAGAGCGTTTTTCGTGACTGGTCAACATGCGACGAACCCAAACGAAGTGATCACGGGTAAGCTAATCATAAATTCATGCGATGTTTATACCTTACTAGATACCGGTGCTACCCATTCATTTATCTCTCCTACTTGTGCTCAACATTTAAACTTGACTCCGGAGATATTAGACTTTGATTTATCTGTGGAGACTCCGTTAGGAGAAACTTTCATCACATCCACTGTTTATAAATCTTGTTTGATCCAAGTTGGCACCATCACATTACCTGTTGACCTTATCTCTTTAAAGATACTTGCTTTTGATGTGATTTTAGGAATTGATTGGTTAACTACTCATCATGCCAAAATTGATTATTTTCGTAAGGTTATTAGTTTTCATATTCCTAAGCAACCTGTTATTCGAATTCAAGCAACCAAACCATTGAAGTCAAACTCTTTCATATCAAGCCGTAAAGTCATTCGTTTATTAAAAAACGGATGTCAAGCTTTCTTAGCCCATGTCATGGACTTGAACAAAAATACGTCAGATTTGAATGATATTTCTGTTGTTAGTAAAATCCCTGACGTATTTCCTGAAGAATTTCTTGGCCTACCTCCAGAGCGTGATATTGAATTTTGTATCATCTTTGAATCCGGTACAAAACCCACTTCTAAAATCTCATATCGAATGGCTCCTATTGAACTTCAGGAGTTAAAAACCTAACCGTAGAAGTTGTACCCGAGCCTTTATCTGGTGACTTCCTTTGTGGAATGCACCGAAGCCAGACTCTCCGTAGGGGACGCCATATTCGCGCGGTAGTAAACTGATAGGTGTCATTGTGACGTGCTATCCAAGATTGGGATATGAGTCACAGTTGAGAGCAACCTAAGTCAGTAATCGAAATACGTAGCTTTCTGGTTATTATCGGAGATTCGTAAAAGGATTTTCTCGAATCGCTACTCCATTAACTCAGCTGACTCAAAAAGATACAAACTTTGAATGGACCGAGGAATGCGAGAAGAGCTTCCAAGAATTCAACATGCGACACCGACGTTGGCTCGAGCTGTTGAAAGATTTCGATCATACCATCCAATACCATCATAGAAAAGCAAACGTGGTAGCTGCCACATTGAGTTGAAGATCATATGCAGGAACGAGTGCGATGATGTCAAGTATACGCATAGAATCAACTTTAATCGATAAAGTTAAAGTTGCTCAAGCTACACACCAGAGTTGATGAATATGAAGAAGAAGATGTAAGAAGTTGTTATTCCAAAAGTGAGAATTGGCGATGTGAGGGAAGCTCAAACCTTCGATTTATTGGTCCATTTGAAATTCTCGATCGAGTAGGAACTGTTGCCTATAGACTCATTTTACCGCCAAGTATGACGCGTGTTCATAACGTTATTCACGTATCGAAGTTACGAAATTATGTGGATGACCCGAACCACGTCATTGAGTTAGAACCGGACGAGATAGCCGAAGACTTAACGTACGAAGAGGTACCTGTCAAGATCTTGGATAGGAAGGAGCATGTCCTACGCACGAAGGTCATACCACAAGTTAAAGTTTTGTGGAGAAACCATGCTATTGAGGAAATGACCTGGGAGTTGGAAACGAAAATGAAAGCGAGGTATCCTCATTTTTTCGAAACACCAGGTACGTACGACAATTTCGAGGACGAAATTTCATAAGGAGGGGAGGTTGTAAGACCCCAAATTATTAATAAATGAAATTTAAATTTTCTCTATTTATTATTTTGAAATAATAAGGGTTAAATTGATTAATGAGGTTAGTTATGGGTAAAATGCGCAAATATTTCAAATAAGTAAGTGGTCATAAAATATTCATTGTTGTCGGGGAATATTTATTTGGTCGTGGACTATTCTTGTTGTCGGGGAATATTCGTACGATGGTGTAGCCTTGTGTGGGCCCCATAACGGAAAGCGATTGGATGAAGAAAATGACAAAAAATAAGTTATTTATAATAACGGCGTAGTGGTTACCGTTAACACTGTTGGAATACCCGGTGGTTAAAGTAAAGTAATACGCGTTGTTGCACAGTGGCACACGGTATTACATAGTATTTTTAAATTATTGATTCTTACGTAAGAAGGCACTACTCAATAATTGTTACAGTAATTACTGTTCAGTATTTTATTGATTCAATAATTGCTGCGTTGATATTTTATATTACTGTTGTTTTAATAATTGTCACTACACATTATTTTCTATTATCGAAGCAATAATTCATATTATCTGAATAATATTATTAGATAATATTATTGGCAATGTCTAGAAAGTTCTGTCTAAGGAGAGGTTTGGTCACCTAATTGCGCGCCATTAATGAGAAATCCTTATTGGAAAGCCCCCTCTTTCCTGGGAACGGCCTAGTTGCCAGTACTGTGATTCTGTAATATTATTTGTGAATAATTAATTATTGATTTATATGATGAGAAAAATATTTATTTTATGTGGATATAGATGGAGAAAATTTTTAAAGCGACAATTGTTAAAAATCGATATTTTATCTTTTTTGATAAAATAATATTTTATTATATTATTATAATATAATAATGATGATATTTTTATAATGAATGTGTGATATATGAGTATATGAGGATAAAAAATATTTTTATTGTAAAAGTTGTTTAAAACATGTTAAACATATCTGTGGGCCCATTTCTCGATTGAAATTTGATTATAGCTTGTAAAATCGTCCAACATGGATTTCGGTCAATTTCTGTTTGGAATTTGGAAAAACTTTCTTCTGCAAAGTTGTAGAGAATTGAATTTCCTATAAAAAGTCACGAGATTTGAATTTTCTGATAAAAGAGCTATTTATTATGAATTATTAAAGTTCTGAAATTCTGAAATAATTGATTTTTGGAAGTTTTAATTATGTTAAATAAGAAAAATGTTTTTTTAAAAGTTTTGTGAGGTGGGCTACTTGTGTTGAATGCTAAATTCAGTTGATAAAAAGTGTGCGTAAGAATTTTAATTTATATATTAATATTATATTAAATTTTCTGCTTTGGTGTTCTAAGCAATTTCCTATAAATAGGGTGCTTAGGTTAGAATTGAAAATTATACCAGAAATTACAGATTTCTCTCTCTTTCTCTCTCAATATATTGAGCATATTCTTGTGAGTATTTTAATACTTTGAGTGTTGCTATACGGTGCAAGTTCAAGTCATAGCCTATATTCGGTGTTCAACTAGAAGTACTGTCTTTAAGAGGTAAGAGATGTTATTTTATTCGAAAATTATATTATTTCTTCAATATCATTATGCCGAAATATTGGTTGGAAATTTTTATCAAAGTTGGAACTTTTCATGTCGGGATTACTATTCATGAGTTACTATTCACGAGTTACTATTCACCGAAAAATAAAAATTTCTTCTTTTCGTCCAAAATATCTATTCTGGATACTTGCTTTGATTGTATCCATATTTTGATCATTCTTGAATTTTACTTCACTATGATTATTTATAAGGTATTTTTGGACATGGATAAATCGAAATACGAATCCTGAATATTTGTTATTTTGTTTCACTGGATTCGTTTCCTTTAAAGAATTTTTCATCATCCTCAGTCCTAAGTGATGATATAACTGAATATCTTTGGCCTGTAGTGCAAAGATGAATGATTTCTGATGAATATCTTTGGCCCGTAGTGCAAAGATGAACAGGTGTGGAGATGAACATGACCAACTGATTAATATCTTTGGCTTGTAGTGCAAAGATGAATATTGATTGATGTTACAGGGATAAAATATTGATGATGGACTTTTAAATTCATAGATAATAGTAGATTTCATTATCTATGTATGAATTATTATTTTTCGCTGCGAATATTGATTTAAAACTTGTTGTCTATTGTATTCTATTAAATTTTTCCCTATTGAAGAGTAACGATAATTTGTTCTGTATTATCTTAGTCATAATATTATTTACTGGGCTAGTTGAGCTCACCCTTTTCCTTTTTGTTCCATTTTTCTCAGGAGGCGAGAATGTAGTGAGTACTAGTCGGGGACTGAAACCACAACGTTTTTTTCGCGTTGTCTATTTACTGTTTTCTAGTAGTGAATCAAACACCGACAGGATAGCCTCCTGATGGAGGAACCACACAACATACATTCATATACAACGTGTCTCACCGTTTATGAAAAATGATGACATTTGTAAAGCACTGTGACGCCCCCAAAATAGGTCCAATTCACAACCCATTCTGAGTCGCCAAAATACATGGTACAGAAACAACTACAACTTTATTAAAATAATTGTCGTGCAAAATACGACGACACTTAAACTGTGAGTTTAAATATAAATATTGTCATCTAGACAATATCCACACTCAAATAAGTCTTCATTACAATTATTGATACATTATTTCACAAAAATGGCGAGGACTACTAAAATATTAGATAATATTATTGGCAATGTCTAGAAAGTTCTGTCTAAGGAGAGGTTTGGTCATCTAATTACGCTCCAGTAAGGAGAGATCCTTATTGGAAAGCCCCCTCTTTCCTGGGAACGACCTGGTTGCCAGTACTGTGGTTCTGTAATATTATTTGTGTATAATTAATTATTGATTTATATGATGAGGAAAATAGTGATTTTATGTGGATATAGATGGAGAAAATTTTTAATATGACAATTGTTAAAAATTAATATTTTATCTTTTTTGATAAAATAATTCATTTAAATATATTATTTTAATAATATATTGATGGTGATATTTTTACAATGAATGCGGGATATATGAGTATATGAGGAGGAAGAGTATTTTTGTGGCATTAAATGATTAACACATGTTTTGTGTGTTGGTGGACACAATTATTGACCGAAAATTTATTATTGACTGTAAAATCGCCCGTTTATGGATTTCGGTCAATTTCTATTTGGAATTTAGAAAAACTTTCTTCTACAAAGTTATAGAGAATTGAATTTCCAATAAAAACTCGCAAGATTCGAATTTTCTGATAAAAGGGCTATTTATTATGAATTATTGAAGTTCTGAAGTTCTGAAATAATTGATTTTTGGAAGTTTTAATTATTATTTTAAAGAAAAACGTTTTTTGGCATTTAAGTGGGCTAACATGTGATATAAATGGGCTGAGATCAGATGTCTAGAGGTGGGCTAAGGAAAATTTGATAAATATATTAATATTTTATTAAATTTTCTGCTTTGGTGTTCTAAGTATTTTCCTATAAATAGGGTGCTTAGGTTAGAATTGAAAATCACACCAGAAACATAAGTTTCTCTCTCTTTCTCTCTCTATATTAGTGAGCGTATTCTTGTGAGTATTCTAATACTTTGAGTATTGCTATACGGTACAAGTTCAAGTCATAACCTATATCCGGTGTTTCAACTAGAAGTACTATTTTTGCTGAGGTAAGGGATGTTATATTTTCTTAAATAATATTATTTTCTTCAATATCATTATGCTGAAGTATTGATCTGAATTTTTATCAAATTTAGAACTTTTTATGTCGGGGTTACTATTCATGAGTTATTATTCACGAGTTACTATTCACCAAAAAATGAAATTTTTTTCTTTTCGTCCAAAATATCTATTCTGGATACTAGCTTTGATTGTATCAATGTTTTGATCATTCTTGAATTTTACTCCACTATGATTATTTATGAGGTATTTTTGGACATGGAATAGTTGAAATACGAATCCTTAATATTTATTATTTTGTTTCACTGGATTCGTTTCCTTTAAAATATTTTTCATCATCCTCAGTCCTAAATGATGATATAATTGAATATCTTTGGCCTGTAGTACAAAGATGAATGATTTCTGATGAATATCTTTGGCCCGTAGTGCAAAGATGAACAGGTGTTGAGGTGAACATGACCAACTGATGAATATCTTTGGCCTGTAGTGCAAAGATGACTATTTGATTCAAGATATTTATTGATTGATGTTACAGGGATAAAATGTTGAAGATGGGCTTTTAAATTCATAGATAATCGTAGATTTCATTCTCTACGTAACTCTTCTATGAATTATTATTTTCCGCTGCGAATATTGATTTAAAAGTTGTTGTCTATTGTATTCTATTAGATTTTTCCATGTTGAAGACTAACGATAATTTGTTGTATATTATCTTAGTCATAATATTCTTTACTGGGCTAGTTGAGCTCACCCTTTTCCTTGTTGTTCCATTTTCTTCTCAGGAGGCGAAAATATAGCGAGTACTAGTCGGGGTGTGGAATGATGGTTCAAGACAGTTGTATTAGTAGTCTTCATTATTTTGTAAAATAGTGTATCAATAAGTATAATGAGGACTTAATTGAGTATGAATACTGTCTAGATGACAATATTTGTATTTAAACTCACAGTATATGTGTTGTCGTATTTTGCACGACAACTGTAATAATAATTTTGTAGTTATTTTCTATACCATGTATTTGGCGACTCAGAATGGGTTGGATAGATTGGACCTATTTTGGGGGCGTCACAGAGACCATTGAAGATTCAAAGCATGAGTAAGGAGGGAGCATCAAATCTACAGACAATAGATTCTATCTTCTCATCTTCTTCTATATTTTTTTTAATGTGTATTCAATTATGGATTCTTAGTTTTAATTCAATAATCATGAAGTAATTCTTTGTTTGAGATTACAATGGATCTTATTGTGTAGTTTATTTTAGTATGTTTCGTTATCAATTATTATGTTTTATGATGAGGATTGTCTATTGTGATTTGGACTCAATTGTTTATTTGATACCGCGATAATCTATATGAACTCGAGCGATGAAGTATAGATTTAGATCTTATCATGATAACATGTGCTTGTGATTTCTGCATAGATGGAATTCATGGTTCGTATTTAGGATAGAGATATGCCTTTACGACTTATGTAATCTTATAGAAAACTTGTGCTTTAAATCCTTTTTAATTGTAATTCACATAGAGATATAGTGGATTAGTTAATTAGGGTGTCTTGCTTAATTCTATCATCTGTGAATTTAAGTGAGTATGTGTATTATGCATCGAGAGGTGGTTTTATCTGCTTTTGTGTTCTTGATTAACAATTCAGGATAGAAAATAATTGATGGGAAGTGTGTTAACTTAAATGAAGTAATAAATAAAGTTGTGATCTTAAATCTCCGTAATCTGATTTTTATTTAGTGGTAATTAGAATTAGTGTAATTAAATAATTTAATTTATATAATTTGAAATTCATTAGTTTAAATAAGATTGAGTTGGTTACGGACTAGTACTTGGTGATTTTTATTAAACAATTTCTCGTGGAAACAATACTCTACTTTCACTGTATTACTTGTTGACCACGAATATTTGCTTGTTGTGCGTAATTAGATTTTACCCCACAAGTTTTTGGAGTTTAGTTTAGTTCATTATTGCAGGTTTAGCTTCATGTTAATGTTATGTTATTTTGCACATGTTGTGAATTTAGTTTAGGTTCATTATGTTTGCATTCAAGTAGTACAACTGCATAAGTAGTTGTATAGTAGTATAGTTTTAATAGCATTATATTCAGTTTCTTGAAGAAATTTTTTTTTCAAAAATTCAAAAATAATAGTTAGTTATCAAGATTCCAGCTGTTAGATAGTTATAGTTTTTTTTGGCCAATGATTAGATTGGAATTGGGTATACAAGTATAGTATTGACTATTGAGCTTTGATGTGACCTATCATTTATATCACGACCTATCATTAATCAGATCATTTTACTGATTAGAATAACATTCTATAACACATTGTCACATATGTTCAACAACCATTGAATCACAAATAAACGCTTATTAAATCAAATTATCTAAGTCCAGATCAATTTCTGAAACATGTCGGTGTACCGACTACTTTATCGGGTAATTATCAAGTTTAAGACTCTATTATGTAGCTCAATAACTGTAATTATCAGTCATATTATTTTTAAATGACTTATGATAATTTTTAAATATTTATTATAATTTATCATGAATTTTTAAACATCGGAATCATTATTAAATGATTTAAATATCAAACAATTCTATTATCATTAATATTTAATTACTATTAAACTATTAATGAAACCATTGTCAAAATATTAAAGTTATTTATAATAACTCAAAATAGTTTTTAAGTATTAATATTACTCTTAAATGATTTTTAAAACAATTGAAATCATTTTTATATAATTACCATTAATATTTAAATATTAATGTACTATTTATCAAAATATTAAAAGTCATTAATTATAAATTAAAATATTTTTAATTCATTTATATCATTTTTAAATGATTTTTAATTTAATAAAATCATTTTTAAACTATTTATTTAGTATAATTATTAAATAAATTTAATATCATTTAATATTAAATTAATATCATTAATATTAAATTATTTTTAAAATATTAAAAGTTATATTTTATAACTTAAAATATTTTTAAACACTTTATTTTTATTTAAAATAATTTTTCTAATATTAAAATCATTTTTAAACTAAATTATTTAATATAAATATTAAAAAACTTTAATATCATCAATAATAATTAATTAATGAAATTTACCTTTAAATATTGAAAGTTATATTTTATAACTTAAAATATTTTTAAATACCTTATTATTATTTAAAATGATTTTTAATATAATAAAATCATATTTTAATTAATTTATTTTGTTCATTTTATAAATAACTTAAATATCATTAATATTAATTTATTAATGAATTTCATCACAAAATATTAAAAATCATTAAAAATAAAGTAAAATATTTTCTTATATCTTAATATAATTTTAAATGATTTTTCAAATATTAAAATCTTTTTTAAATAATTTATTTAATATAATAATTAAATAAATTAAATAATTTTAATATTTCAAAAATATTAAATATTTATGAAATTTATTAAAAATAATTAAAAACTAATTTTTAGACTTTAAAATAATTTTTAATAATTTATTTTGTATTTTTAATAAGTAAAACTAATTTTCTATAATTATTTAATAAAAATAATTAATTTCCAAAAATATTTGTCGCTAAAGGGCCCTATAGCGACGAAACTGTCGCTATAGGTGTTCTTGAGGTGTTCTTCATGAAACCCAAAACTCATATGCAGCTATCATGGTTATTGTTTTGACCAACTATTAATCTTAATCTATGATGATTCAAGGCATACTTGTGGTCAGATCTTAAAGTGCTAGTGCAGGACTACAACATTCAACAACAAACATATTCATAACATGCATAACAAAGGAGATCTAAGGGCCTAAAGCAGCTGTCAGAGGCTGTTCTTCATTTCTGGGTTGCCCAGAAATGAAGAACAGTTCAAGCATGCATGTTTGGGCTTCCATAACTTATGATCCGGGTATTGTTCCCGTGATCTAAGCTTTGTAGTATGTAACCAACATGTACATGAAGAGATACATTGCATAAAAACAACATAACAACAACAGATGTAACAGATCTATGTCGGTCAACCATGTCAGACGACATGTTCAAGCGTTTTCTGGGTTACCCAGAAAACAACTTTAATGCTCGTCCGGCTTGGTTTGACCGACCACTACGATCCATATGTTTGTTTTTTAAGTGATCTTAAGGCATGAGGATGTATTCCATATATCCAAGGCTATGAACATACTGTCAGACCGACCTAAGAACTTTCTGGGCAACTCAGAAACAGACGGGCATGGCCGGTCAACGCACTTTGACCTTGAATAACTTACAATCTGTTCATGTTCTGACTTTGAATCAAGTTTTAGAATAAAGATCTCATGGCATATTACAAGATCAAATATTAAAACAACAAAAACACATATCATACTAAGATCTATGGGACCTAACATTAGCTTGTCAAACCATATTTTTCAGTTTTCTAGATTTTGAAAATCTTCAAATTCGAGCCTATAGATGTTATGGATCTAACATCTATCAACCCAGATCATCTTTAGACACTATATTCAACATGTTTTAACATAAAAATACAACATTTAACATCAGATTGATGGACAGATTGTAGCTTAGGGTTTTATACCTTCTTTGAAAAATTTTCGATTCTAGGCCACTGATTTGGTTATGGTTGTTAGTGGGGCTCGATTTTGTGACTGAAATGTCATAGAATTTCGTAGGTTTTAGAGAGAGAAGCTCAAGGATGAGAGTTGGACAAAATAAGTGAGCAAATGAATTTTTTTTCTCTCTCCAATCTATATATACTTGATAGATGCAATGTATTGGCTGATACATGAATTGATATATATGTATAATTCAGTCATATTGAGAGTCAAAGGTGGTTCACCAACTAAAGTATTGTCCAATTTTGCAAGTTAGCTACAATAATGCAAGAGGGGCATTTTAGTCAATTGGCTTGGAATTTTAATGGCATTCTTGTCATTTGGCAAATCCTTAGGGTTTGGCCCTTAGGGTTTAACCCTAAGGTTTTCTAACAATTTCTTTTCTAGAATTACATTTTAGGGTTTACAAAATAAAATAGAATAAAAAATTAAATTAGTTCCCAAGAATAGAAAATTAGGGTTTGTTAATTAGATTAGCTTTCTAATTACATTATACAGGAACATTAGGGTTTAAAATCACTAATTATAATTAACCTTACTAAATTAGCAATTAGGGTTTATACTTTTGATAATTTGGGTTACCAAATTATAATTAGGGTTTCCAATTACTAAATTAAGGTTTTAGTTTAGTAATTAGGGTTTTCATAATTAACAATTGTATTTCTAATACTTGTTAATTAATCACATTAACACAACTAATAATTAATCTTGAACTCTAATTTGAGTTTCAAATTAGGGTTTAGCATTTAAAATTAGGGTTTTTAATAACTTAAGGTTTTCTAAAAATTATTTAGGGTTTCTAAATTTTTTTAATTAGGGTTTACCTAATTAATCATTTAATACACAACATAAATAATATAACAGAGTAATATAACAGTCTTAAACTCACAATTGATTTTTAAATTAGGGTTTCCCAAAGTAAAATTAGGGTTTTGACATTAAACACTATAATTGACCAACCATCCTCAATACGTACATACAGTACATATTTATAGCACTGAAAAATTAAAATATAATATTATTATATTATTATTCTCTTCTCTTGATAAAAATTCAAAAATTAGGGTTTGTATTCTATATTTGATTTATTCTTTCATATTTAACCTTAATCATTAAGGTAAATAATTAACTTAATAATCTGTACTAAAATTCATATAATAGAATAATTATTATAATTATTCTCAAAATCATTTCATATATTATTTAAATAATATATAATTATATTTTCATGGAAAATAATTAATAAAAATATTTCTACTATAAATTAATTATTATAGAAATATACTTTATAAAAATCAATAATTCTAAAATAAAATTATTTGTAAACTTTTATGTAATAAATATATTTTTATTTACCACATAAATGCATATACACATTATCTTGTACAAATCCTTATCTTTGAAAAAAAAAATTATACGCAAAATTTCTGATTTATTTATATAGAAAATATCGGGTTGTTACATTCACCCTCCCTTATAAAGATTTCGTCATCGGAATCACCGTTTTAAAATGTATACATACCAGGGTACATAGCATACACAATCATTGCAATTAGATCTCGATCATAATTTGATCGAACAGATATTTAACTATTCACATAAAGCTTGTCTATCTAATTAAACGAAAATTTAATTTTCTAAAAGAACTTAAATTCCTCCCTCAAAATTTCTTTATAAAATAATTTACTATATATTGGAAAATCATGTATAATAAAATAAAAGGTGTATGAATAATACCTGGAGTTCCATTGTCAGCTGCCGTCGTATCCTAGACCTTCATGTTGTAAACCCTTGTTGTTGATTTTGTTGGTTTGCTTGATGATGTAGGTCCCGTGATTGCTAAAGTCCCGCTGCCAGTGCCAGCATTAACACTTCCTGTCGTCGCCCTCCTCTTCGGACAATCTTTCACCTTGTGCTCAGTTAATCCGCACATAAAACACCCATAATTCATCCTAGGATTGGGGCAGTTGGGAGAGATATGACCCTCCTGCCCGCACTTATAGCAAACAAATTTACCCTTCAGACATTCCCCAGAGTGGTTCTTTTCACAAGTCTTACACGACACCATCTGCTTCTTCGCACCTTCTTGTTTTACCTGCACACTTCCCAAATTGCCCACCTTCCTCTTTTCATCTCCACTCTTGCTTCCACTATTAATTCCTACCTTCCTAGCTCCTTCTACCTTACCTTTGTTTTTTCTCTCCTTATTGTAGAGGCTCATGACCTCACTCCCCTTCTCAGTAATAATAGCTTTCTCCATGAGTGCTGTAAATGTAGGAATCTGCAACACTGCCACCTTATTATAGAGCCAAGGTTTTAGTCCCAGCTTTCCTTGTAAGACCCCGAATTTTATGAAATAAAAGTATTCAATTTTTCTTATAATTACTATTCAGTAAATGGTTAAATTGATAAAAGTTTAAAGTTATGAGTGAAATATGATTTTTTTTCAAAATAAGCAAGTGGTTATAAAATAATCATTGTTGTCGGGGAATATTCGTTTGGTCGTGGAATATTCTTTCTGTCGGGGAATATTCGTACGACGGCGCATCCATTTGTGGGCCCCATAACAGAATAACTGTCGGGTGAAGAAAACGACAAATTTGAGTTTTTACAAATAACGGCGTAGTTGTTACCGTTAACACTGTTGGAATACCCGGTGGTTAAAATACAGTAATACTCGTTATTGCACAGTAGCACACGGTATTGCATAGTATTTTTGAAATTATTGATTCTTACGTAAGAAGGTACTACTCAATAATTGTTACAGTAATTACTGTTCAATATTTTATTTTATTGATTCAATAATTGTTGCGTTGATATTTTATATTATTGTTGTTTCAATAATTGTTGCTGCACAATATTTTCCTTTATCAGATCAATAATTCATATTATTTGAATAATATTATTAGATAACATTATTGGTAATGTCTAGAAAGTTCTGTCTAAGGAGAGGTTTGGTCATCTAATTGCGCGCCAGTAAGGAAAAATCCTTATTGGAAAGCCCCCTCTTTCCTGGGAACGGCCTGGTTGTCATAAATGTGATTCTGTAATATTATTTGTGAATAATTAATTATTGATTCATATGATAAGGAAATATTTATTTTATGTGGATATAAATGAGGAATATATTTTTGTGGTTAAAAATAAAGGAGTTAATGTTGAGGTTTTTATCAGTATTTTTGTCGGAATGGAGGTATTAAAAATCAGGGTTTTTGAGATATTTTACGGGGGTTATAATTTTTAATCCGACCGTTGGATCGTGATAATTTTTGAATATGTTATACATATATAAGTTGAGTATATGCCCACAAATTTTGAACCGTTAAAAATGAACGTATGATTTGTTATGAATTTTAAGAGGTGGCTGATTCAGAAATCAGGTTATAAATCATTTTTGGTGGAAAATTCTAGAATTGGTGGGCCCCACTTGTGGTTGGTGAAGAAA
This sequence comes from Panax notoginseng, assembly GCA_016801055.1. Lineage (NCBI taxonomy): Eukaryota > Viridiplantae > Streptophyta > Magnoliopsida > Apiales > Araliaceae > Panax > Panax notoginseng. The sequence goes on along the minus strand of CM029014.1, from coordinate 124,905,152 downwards.
TGTACTGAATTATATTTCAAATGTGGTGGGTGGGAATAGTAGCAGGTAAAGCCATCAGGTTGCAGGTCAAACCTACCAAAATTTTCCTATAAATAGAGGGCTAAGTTAGAATTGAAAATCACACCAGAAACATAAGCTTTCTCTCTTTCTCTCTCTATATTATGAAGCATATTTTGTGAGTTTTTAGATACTTGGTGAGTTGCTATTCATCAGTGCAAGTTTCCTTCAGCATCATATCCGATATCCAGTCAGAAGTACTGCTCTTTTGAGGTAAGGGATAGTAAGGGATATTAAGGGATTTTAAGGGTTGTTATGATTTTCAGTTTCGTAATTTTTCTGACCTTAAAAAATTCTGAAAAAAATTTGAAATGATATTTTGATGAGTTTTCTTGATTGTGTCCAAAAATGGTGATTTTTGGATGTATAGATTGAGAGTTATGAATTTTATGAGAAAAGACTATTTTAGAAGTAACAGCTTATAATTCCTTGTGGTTAACTCCAAAATTGATAAAATTTTTATTGGGAGTACATGTATATGATAGAAGTATACTCTGTAAATTTTAGAATTTTTGGACAAAAGTATAATTTTTGATAAATGTCTAAATATTCGGCTATTTTGGCCATATGAAAAATAGTAAATGACTTTTAAAAATTCTGAGAAAAATATATGTTCACTATGGGATTATATTATGCTAAATCCCAGAAAAGAAATATTTTTGGAACTGATTTGGTATTTTTCATGAAAATGGTTTAGTTATGAGCAAATGAATTAAATATGTTTTGTGAAGAAAGAAAATTGGAAAATAGGATTTTATGGCTTGAGAATCCTATATGAGGTATATGCAGATTTTTGATGAGGGTTTTGGTTATTGATGATGAAATTGTAAGAGTTGGCATTTTATGATGATTAAATGCATTAATTAGTAAAGTGTAAACAATTAAAATAAATTGTTTATAAATTTAAGAAATATTATTCTTTCAATATCATTATACCGAAATATTGGTATGAATTTTATTGTAGAATTTCTATCTTTTGTGTCGGGGTTACTATTCATGAGTTACGAATATTACTCTTGAGATTAAAACTATATGTTGATCATATTATTTTTATCATCATATATAACATTTTTATAACCCTGATGTTGAAATTCTCTTTCACTGGAGTGTAAAGATGGGTAGATTATTGGTATGATCATGACTAGGGTTCTCTTTGGCCTGTAGTGCAAAGTTGAATTGTGACTGGTATGATCATGACCATTGAATTTATAATTGAATATCTTAAGCTTAAGTGCAAAGGTGAATTGATCAACATGGTTATAATTATTGTTTATATAAATTCTGAAATGATTATATATTTCTTTAAGATATTAATATCTTTGGCCTGTGGTGCAAAGATGAAATATTGATGAATATCTTTGGCCTGTAGTGCAAAGATGAATTGTTGATGAATATTTTTGGCCCGTAGTGCAAAGATGACTTGTTGAATATCTTTGGCCCGTAGTGCAAAGATGGTTTGTTGATGAATATCTTTGGCTCGTAGTGCAAAGATGGATTTGTTAGTATGATTATAAACAGGAACTGTGATTTGGTATAACCATGATCTTTGATGTTTCAGGTAAAGACAGGTGATGAAAATATTCTTCGTCCTGGGTGCGAAGAAAAATTTATAGTCACAATTATGATTATGAGTTATTCATATGATTGTGGAAAGGAACTGTTGAGTGATGTTACATGGATAAAATATTGTTGGTGGATTTTTAACATGGAGAAGATAATAGACTTTATAGTCTATTTAACTCTTCTAATGGATTGCTCGTTCCGCTGCAACTATGGTTGAAATTTTTATCATTTACCATATGTTCTAAATCTCTGATTTATTATTGATGAAGGCTATTGATAATTTAATTATCTTTAGTCATGATATTCTTTACTGAGCTAGTTGTGCTCACTCTTTTGCTTCACAATTCCTTTCAGGTAATAAGAGTGTAGCTAGGTCGAGCGAGGGTAACGGGAAAATAGAACGGTGGTCTCTAGCTATGGATGTTCTCCCGAAGCAGTATAGAAAAGTTCATTTAGTAGTTATATTTGGTGAATCCAATAGGTTAAGGTGTACCCAACGTTGGAAGGGTGGTTTGCCACTATCATACAAGATGTCTAACGATATACAACCTCGTGTCATCATAAGACAGGGATGTGCTCATCCACTTGCTGAGTATATATACGAGCACTACCTATATAATCTTGGTATTTGTTTGAAGTATAATTCTCAATTAGAGACAGTGGAGATAATGATAAGTCAAGAGAAGACTCACCATTGGGAAGAATATGATAGTAATCTTCTCGTTTTTCTTTGGGGTCTATTGGGTCAACCAAGGATAATTCTGTGGCCATATGATATCTATCATAACCTAGATGCGTGGCCTCCCATGTACGAAGGTTTTCTTGAGCACTTCCCAAAGATTCTAATTTCTAAAACAGTTTTTGACTATACCTTTATGTAAGGTGTTATTGTGAGGTGATGTCCACGGTTGAAACATGAGTCACATTTGGTATATATTTGTATCCAAACTCACAGCATATGTGTTGTTGTATTTTGCACGACAATTATTGTAATAAAGTTGTAGTTGTTTTCTGTACCATGTATTTGGCGACTCAGAATAGGTTGGATGGAATGAACCTATTTTGGGGTCGTTACATTTGGTATCAGAGCTTAGGGATATGATCTCTGGCGGAGATCGGGGAATACAACTAGGAGGGGAGAGATGAGTAAATCCTTCGCTAGTGTGTCCTACCTAAGCTTATTTGTTGGTCAGTCATAATATTGGGATATTATGTGATATGTTAATTTGTTTAATTAACCCTTGTTTTATGGCAGTATTTGAGAATGGCAGCTGAGAATGCTAACAATGGAGTGAATGAGACTGTGGGGATACCTCTAATCACTAACCGTGATAATGTGATGTCAGACGAAGAAGGAATTAGAGATATCCATGTGGTGAGTGAAGAATTGATAGTTACACCCGAGATAGTCGCAGAGGTAACAGCTGAGACTGAGGAAGAAGAGGAAGAAGAAGTACCAGAGGAGAGTTTATTAGAGGTATTATATGATCAAAATGTAGAATTTCAAAATCGTATTCATGAGTTAGAAGAGCAGGCAGAAGAACGACAGGCGGTCGTGGAACAAAAGGATGCAACAATTCAAGCTTGTGTTACCCGATATGTGATGCTTGAACAGAAGCATTCTTTGGCAGAGTATAAGATGATAAAAATAGAATCTGAGCTGAGAGAAGAAAAAATTGAACGAGTGAGAATAAGTGATGCATGGGCAAAAGCCGCACGACACGTGGATATTGTGGAAAGAGATGTTCGATCTAAGAAGGCTAAAATAGATGATATGAATTTCTCTTTTTGGAAAGCAATTGGGAGAACCCAACATCGAGTTTTGAATTACCCTGTACATAGCGGTCAACCTGAATCCGATATGGATCGAAGATTGATGATTCAGATCATGAATGAGGAGTACGAAGAGGCAGTTGAGGGAGGAATATGTCCTATAGAAAGGTATATTCCAACGGTAATGATGACGCCAAATGCTACTCCAGACAAGTCAAAGCCGAGTAGTTCGAGGGATGGCGGTTGTCATGACTTCCCAACAAATGAGGAACCCAAATGAAGTTATCATGGGAGATGAGCAATCATGATGATCTGAGAGATAGAATCTGAAATAGAAGCAAGGTATTCTCAACTCTTCGAAATACCAGGTACGTAAATTTCGGGGACGAAATTTCATAAGGAGGGGAGATTGTAAGACCCCGAATTTTATGAAATAAAAGTATTCAATTTTTCTTATAATTACTATTCAGTAAATGGTTAAATTGATAAAAGTTTAAAGTTATGAGTGAAATATGATTTTTTTTCAAAATAAGCAAGTGGTTATAAAATAATCATTGTTGTCGGGGAATATTCGTTTGGTCGTGGAATATTCTTTCTGTCGGGGAATATTCGTACGACGGCGCATCCATTTGTGGGCCCCATAACAGAATAACTGTCGGGTGAAGAAAACGACAAATTTGAGTTTTTACAAATAACGGCGTAGTTGTTACCGTTAACACTGTTGGAATACCCGGTGGTTAAAATACAGTAATACTCGTTATTGCACAGTAGCACACGGTATTGCATAGTATTTTTGAAATTATTGATTCTTACGTAAGAAGGTACTACTCAATAATTGTTACAGTAATTACTGTTCAATATTTTATTTTATTGATTCAATAATTGTTGCGTTGATATTTTATATTATTGTTGTTTCAATAATTGTTGCTGCACAATATTTTCCTTTATCAGATCAATAATTCATATTATTTGAATAATATTATTAGATAACATTATTGGTAATGTCTAGAAAGTTCTGTCTAAGGAGAGGTTTGGTCATCTAATTGCGCGCCAGTAAGGAGAAATCCTTATTGGAAAGCCCCCTCTTTCCTGGGAACGGCCTGGTTGTCATAAATGTGATTCTGTAATATTATTTGTGAATAATTAATTATTGATTCATATGATAAGGAAATATTTATTTTATGTGGATATAAAAATGAGGAATATATTTTTGTGGTTAAAAATAAAGGAGTTAATGTTGAGGTTTTTATCAGTATTTTTGTCGGAATGGAGGTATTAAAAATCAGGGTTTTTGAGATATTTTACGGGGGTTATAATTTTTAATCCGACCGTTGGATCGTGATAATTTTTGAATATGTTATACATATATAAGTTGAGTATATGCCCACAAATTTTGAACCGTTAAAAATGAACGTATGATTTGTTATGAATTTTAAGAGGTGGCTGATTCAGAAATCAGGTTATAAATCATTTTTGGTGGAAAATTCTAGAATTGGTGGGCCCCACTTGTGGTTGGTGAAGAAATGTACTGAATTATATTTCAAATGTGGTGGGTGGGAATAGTAGCAGGTAAAGCCATCAGGTTGCAGGTCAAACCTACCAAAATTTTCCTATAAATAGAGGGCTAAGTTAGAATTGAAAATCACACCAGAAACATAAGCTTTCTCTCTTTCTCTCTCTATATTATGAAGCATATTTTGTGAGTTTTTAGATACTTGGTGAGTTGCTATTCATCAGTGCAAGTTTCCTTCAGCATCATATCCGATATCCAGTCAGAAGTACTGCTCTTTTGAGGTAAGGGATAGTAAGGATATAAGGGATTTTAAGGGTTGTTATGATTTTCAGTTTCGTAATTTTTCTGACCTTAAAAAATTCTGAAAAAAAATTTGAAATGATATTTTGATGAGTTTTCTTGATTGTGTCCAAAAATGGTGATTTTTGGATGTATAGATTGAGAGTTATGAATTTTATGAGAAAAGACTATTTTAGAAGTAACAGCTTATAATTCCTTGTGGTTAACTCCAAAATTGATAAAATTTTTATTGGGAGTACATGTATATGATAGAAGTATACTCTGTAAATTTTAGAATTTTTGGACAAAAGTATAATTTTTGATAAATGTCTAAATATTCGGCTATTTTGGCCATATGAAAAATAGTAAATGACTTTTAAAAATTCTGAGAAAAATATATGTTCACTATGGGATTATATTATGCTAAATCCCAAAAAAGAAATATTTTTGGAACTGATTTGGTATTTTTCATGAAAATGGTTTAGTTATGAGCAAATGAATTAAATATGTTTTGTGAAGAAAGAAAATTAGAAAATAGGATTTTATGGCTTGAGAATCCTATATGAGGTATATGCAGATTTTTGATGAGGGTTTTGGTTATTGATGATGAAATTGTAAGAGTTGGCATTTTATGATGATTAAATGCATTAATTAGTAAAGTGTAAACAATTAAAATAAATTGTTTATAAATTTAAGAAATGTTATTCTTTCAATATCATTATACCGAAATATTGGTATGAATTTTATTGTAGAATTTCTATCTTTTGTGTCGGGGTTACTATTCATGAGTTACGAATATTACTCTTGAGATTAAAACTATATGTTGATCATATTATTTTTATCATCATATATAACATTTTTATAACCCTGATGTTGAAATTCTCTTTCACTGGAGTGTAAAGATGGGTAGATTATTGGTATGATCATGACTAGGGTTCTCTTTGGCCTGTAGTGCAAAGTTGAATTGTGACTGGTATGATCATGACCATTGAATTTATAATTGAATATCTTAAGCTTAAGTGCAAAGGTGAATTGATCAACATGGTTATAATTATTGTTTATATAAATTCTGAAATGATTATATATTTCTTTAAGATATTAATATCTTTGGCCTGTGGTGCAAAGATGAAATATTGATGAATATCTTTGGCCTGTAGTGCAAAGATGAATTGTTGATGAATATTTTTGGCCCGTAGTGCAAAGATGACTTGTTGAATATCTTTGGCCCGTAGTGCAAAGATGGTTTGTTGATGAATATCTTTGGCCCGTAGTGCAAAGATGGATTTGTTAGTATGATTATAAACAGGAACTGTGATTTGGTATAACCATGATCTTTGATGTTTCAGGTAAAGACAGGTGATGAAAATATTCTTCGTCCTGGGTGCGAAAAAAAATTTATAGTCACAATTATGATTATGAGTTATTCATATGATTGTGGAAAGGAACTGTTGAGTGATGTTACATGGATAAAATATTGTTGGTGGATTTTTAACATGGAGAAGATAATAGACTTTATAGTCTATTTGACTCTTCTAATGGATTGCTCGTTCCGCTGCAACTATGGTTGAAATTTTTATCATTTACCATATGTTCTAAATCTCTGATTTATTATTGATGAAGGCTATTGATAATTTAATTATCTTTAGTCATGATATTCTTTACTGAGCTAGTTGTGCTCACTCTTTTGCTTCACAATTCCTTTCAGGTAATAAGAGTGTAGCTAGGTCGAGCGAGGGTAACGGGAAAATAGAACGGTGGTCTCTAGCTATGGATGTTCTCCCGAAGCAGTATAGAAAAGTTCATTTAGTAGTTATATTTGGTGAATCCAATAGGGTAAGGTGTACCCAACGTTGGAAGGGTGGTTTGCCACTATCATACAAGATGTCTAACGATATACAACCTCGTGTCATCATAAGACAGGGATGTGCTCATCCACTTGCTGAGTATATATACGAGCACTACCTATATAATCTTGGTATTTGTTTGAAGTATAATTCTCAATTAGAGACAGTGGAGATAATGATAAGTCAAGAGAAGACTCACCATTGGGAAGAATATGATAGTAATCTTCTCGTTTTTCTTTGGGGTCTATTGGGTCAACCAAGGATAATTCTGTGGCCATATGATATCTATCATAACCTAGATGCGTGGCCGCCCATGTACGAAGGTTTTCTTGAGCACTTCCCAAAGATTCTAATTTCTAAAACAGTTTTTGACTATACCTTTATGTAAGGTGTTATTGTGAGGTGATGTCCACGGTTGAAACATGAGTCACATTTGGTATATATTTGTATCCAAACTCACAGCATATGTGTTGTTGTATTTTGCACGACAATTGTTGTAATAAAGTTGTAGTTGTTTTCTGTACCATGTATTTGGCGACTCAGAATAGGTTGGATGGAATGAACCTATTTTGGGGTCGTTACATTCCTAGTCTTTGTATCCACCTTATGCGGAGCAAACCTAGCTAACTCAATAAACCTAGCGGCGTATTCTGACACCGTCTTATTCTCCTGCTTCAATTCTAAAAATTTCACCTCCATCCTATCCTGCGTACTAGATGAAAAATAATTTTCAAAAAACAAAGTTTTGAACCTATCCCAAGTTATCACACCTTCTCCTGCCCTCGTCTGATTCGTTTTCCACCAAAAGTTTGCCTCCCCCTTAATCATGTAAGTGGCAAAAGCAGTCTTCTGCCCTTCAGCTACCCTAGTTATCACGAATGCTTTTTCAATCTCTTTGACCCAAGTTTAGGCTTCAACAGGGTCAGTTGTACCTTTGAATTCTGGCGGTGCTACAGCCTTAAAGTCTTTGAAGTTCGCTAAGCGATTATCTGACTGATTCCCAGCGACTGGTATCCCTTGCTGCATAGCGTGTGCTACCATGTTTGCAAAATGCTGCATCGGGTCTGCTTGTTGTTGTCCCTCAGCATTGTTGACAGATTCTTCTGTCCTTTGATTTCGAGTTCGACGTCTTGGCGGCATTATCCGGTTAAATAAAATCATAAATTTAACTCATATTCTAAACATTATCGCATAAGATTAGTATATTAAACTTGTTTCATTACTCAAACATAGATTCATATTCATTTAGCAAATATTTTACATAGCATAGCACGTATTGCTTTAAACATCATCTATCCCTCTATGACTACAAAAGTCAGGATTTTTAAACTTGACCATTACAAAAGTTTTAGAATATAACATTACACAAGCATACCTATCATATATATTACACTAAACACACCTACACAACATAACCTATACTACCTATTCACTACGCCTTTTTCTTGGACAACCTTTCGCCTGATGACCTTCTATCCCACAGATAAAATATGCTCCTATTTATAGTCGGGACAATACAGAGTGGTATGCCCCTCATACCAGCAAAGGTAACAAATTCTTTTCCCTTTCTTCTTATCAAGTTTTCCTAAGTCATGATCTTCTATCTTTCTTTTTCTCTTATTGCTCGGAGCTGCACACGATGTGTTGCTTGTGGCTCCTATCTGATCAATTTGGATTTTAAGCTTATCTTGTTCTTCCATTATTTCTATTAACGCCTGTCGCAATTGACAATTAAGCAGCTTTTCTATCTCCCATAACCTTTCCAGAGAAGAAACCTTGTTCCTCAGATTCTGCACTTCCATTGAAGCTAGATCAGCTTCAACTTTAGTGTCCAAATCACTATCTGTCAGCTCTACCATTTCCGAATCTGGTACCACGTTTTCTATAATAACCACCTCGTCTGAGTTATTTTCATCGTGAGATTTTAATTCAGCTATTGGCTTCGATATTAGCTCGGGTGTATGGATCTGATCCTTCTTCAAGTTATAAGCATATAATAAGCCTTTTCAACCAGACATCTACACACATAACTTATCCTGATTAGCATATAGTATATACACACAACAGATAATAGTTTTATATAAGTTATCTTTTATCTTGTTTGACGATGAATTTATTCAATTCATCTCTTTTTAAACTCTATATAAGTTATTTATATTTTCAACGTTTCCCTCTGTTCTAAGGTTATAGCCTAAGGTCTAGCCCACCTATGGTTTTTAACCCTAAGCTCTGATACCAACCTGTAAAGCCTCCTAATCCAGGTACTTGAAACCCGAACTCGGTGCTTTATGATATCATTTCTATGAGCGGAATAATACTAATAATAATAACAATAATATAATTATTAAACTTAATTTACATGATTATCAGAGTCTAGCTCCGAAGTACGTAAGCTTTAATACATTCCTTACATAACATGATAGCTAATATATAACATTGTCTTAATAATATCAAATTATTACATAGAATATCACAAATCTTATTTGGTTAGCTTTCCTTTTCCTTTATTTCTGCATGAGCCTTCTAGTTCTTCACACTTAGCTGAAAATATTTAAATTAAGCAAGGATGAGCATTTGAGTGTCCAGCAAGTAATAGCAATTATATATATAAGCTGAAAGAATTTAAATATTTTCTTTATACTACCCTTCTACAACAAATCAATAGTTTTGAAGTAATCTAAACCGATAATAATAACATAACAACCCTCTTTCAAATTTTTGAAACTATGTAATGACTATAATTAGGGTTAAGGTGACATACTATGAACATTGTTTTCAATTTTCGAATAGGTTAAACAGAACTTCATCTGTAAACCGTTATAACTTATGGACACGGGGGTGATCAGCCCGTTGTACCATGTATTGATCAATACTACATGCAAGAACGAGGGTATTGTTCACTCTGTCCACCTTGGTTGCATAAAAAGTTTTCCCGTGTACGGGATGTTCATACTTGTCGGGGTTCCAAACCAAAGGTTTTATCTTGTTCAACAATAATCTATAGTTCAACATATATATACGGGTAATTAACAAATGTGTATCAACATGTGATTAAATACAATGATTATCCAAGTGGGGACACTTGTATGACCATTTATAGAAATTAACGAACAAAATATATATCTGAATTACCATATACTAACATGTTGATAATCAATGTCCGTATATAATATAGGGTTAATAATCTTTACAATAATAATATAATTTAGAAACATTCTTACTCATGTCCATTGTAAAAAGAAAAATGCAAAGATAAGATACTTGCCTCGTCTGCTGCTTACAAAATGCAACTTAGATTTATCTTTTATATCACGACCTATCATTAATCAGATCATTTTACTGATTAGAATAACATTCTATAACACATAGAACTACTTATTGCAGTCAGAACATAACCTAATCACATTGTCACATATGTTCAACAACCATTGAATCACAAATAAACAATTATTAAGTCAAATTATCTAAGTCCAGATCAATTTCTGAAACATGTCGGTGTACCGACGACTTTATCGAGTAATTATCGAGTCTAAGAATCTATTATGTAGCTTAATAACTGATATTATCAGTCATATTATTTTTAAATGACTTATAATAATTTTTAAACATTTATTATAATTTATCATGAATTTTCAAACATTAGAATCATTATTAAATGATTTAAATATCAAACAATTCTATTATCATTAATATTTAATTACTATTAAACTATTAATAAAATCATTACCAAAATATTAAAGTTATTTATACTAACTCAAAATACTTTTAAAGTATTAATATTACTCTTAAATGATTTTTAAAATAATTGAAATCATTTTTATATAATTACCATTAATATTTAAATATAAATGTACTATTTATCAAAATATTTAAAGTCATTAATTATAATTTAAAATATTTTTAATTCATTTATATCCTTTTTAAATAATTTTTAAATTAATAAAATTATTTTTAAACTATTTATTTAGTATAATTATTAAATAAATTTAATATCATTTAATATTAAATTAATATCATTAATATTAAATTATTAATGAAATTATTTTTTAAATATTAAAAGTTATATTTTATAACTTAAAATATTTTTAAACTCTTTATTTTTATTTAAAATGATTTTTCTAATATTAAAATTATTTTTAAATTAATTATTTAATATAATTATTAATTAACTTTAATATCATTAATAATAATTAATTAATAAAATTTACCTTTAAATATTGAAAGTTATATTTTATAACTTAAAATATTTTTAAATACCTTATTATTATTTAAAATAATTTTTAATATAATAAAATTATTTTTTAAGTAATTTATTTACTTCATTTAATAAATAACTTAATTATCATTAATATTAATTTATTAATGAATTTCGTCACAAAATATTAAAAGTCATTAAAAATAACTTAAAATATTTTTTTATATCATAATATAATTTTAAATAATTTTTCAAATATTAAAATCATTTTTAAATAATTTATTTAATATAATAATTAAATAAATTAAATACTTTTAATATTTCAAAAATATTAGATATTAATGAAATTTATTAAAAATAATTAAAAACTAATTTTCAGACTTTAAAATAATTTTTAATAATTTATTTTGTATTTTTAATAAGTAAAACTAATTTTCTATAATTATTTAATAAAAATAATTAATTTCCGAAAATATCTGTCGCTAAAAGGCCCTATAGCGACGAAACTGTCGCTATAGGTGTTCTTCATGAAACCCAAAACTCATATACAGCTATCATGGTTACTATTTTGACCAACTATTAATTTTAATCTATGATGATTCAAGGCATACTTGTGGTCAGATCTTAAAGTGCTAGTGCATGACTACAACATTCAACAACAAACATATTCATAACATACATAACAAAGGAGATCTAAGGGCCTAAAGTAGCTGTCAGAGGCTGTTCTTCATTTCTGGGTTGCCCAGAAATGAAAAACAGTTCAAGCATGCATGTTTGGGCTTCCATAACTTGTGATCCGGGTATTGTTCCTGTGATCTAAGCTTTGTAGTATGTAACCAACATGTACATGAAGAGATGCATTACATAAAAACAACATAACAACAGATGTAACCGATCTATGCCGGTCAACCCATGTCAGACGACATGTTCAAGCGTTTTCTGGGTTACCTAGAAAACAGCTTTCATGCTCGTCCGGCTTGGTTTGATCGACCACTACGATCCATATGTTTACTTTTTAAGTGATCTTAAGGCATGAGGATGTATTCCATATAACAAACTTCAAATTGGTTACAACTTTAAACATAAATAAACTAACACCTGTAAGATCCAAGGCAATGAATATACTGTCAGACCGACCTAGGAACTTTCTGGGCAACCCAGAAACAGACGGTCATGGCCGGTCAACGCACTTTGACCTTGAATAACTTACAATCTGCTCATGTACTGACTTTGAATCAAGTTCTAGAATAAAGATCTCATGGAATATTACAAGATCAAATATTAAAACAACAAAAACACATATCATACTGAGATCTATGGGACCTAACATTAGCTTGTCAAACCATATTTTTCAGTTTTCCAGATTTTGAAAATCTTCAAATCCGAGCCTATAGATGTTTTGGATCTAACATCTATCAACCCAGATCATCTTTATACACTATATTCAACATGTTTTAACATAAAAATACAGCATTTAACATCAGATCGATGGACAGATTGTAGCTTAGGGTTTTATACCTTCTTTGAAAAATTTTCGATTCTAGGCCATTGATTTGGTTATGGTTGTTAGTGGGGCTCGGTTTTGTGACTGAAATGTCTTAGAATTTCGTAGGTTTTAGAGAGAGATGCTCAAGGATGAGAGTTGGACAAAATAAGTGAGCAAATGAATTTTTTTTCTCTCTCCAATCTATATATACTTGATAGATGCAATGTATTAGCTGATATATATATATATATATATATATATATATATATATATATATATATATATATATATATGTATGTATGTATAATTCAGTCATATTTAGAGTCAAAGGTGGTTCACCAACTAAAGTATTGTCCAATTTTGCAAGTTAGCTACAATAATGCAAGAGGGGCATTTTGGTCAATTGGCTTAGAATTTTAATGGCATTCTTGTCATTTGAGGGTTTGACCCTTAGGGTTTAACCCTAAGGTTTTCCAACAATTTCTTTTCTAGAATTACATTTTAGGATTTACAAAATAAAATAAAATAAAAAAATAAATTAGTTCCCAAAAATAGAAATTTAGGGTTTGTTAATTAGATTAGCGTTCTAATTACATTATACAGGAACATTAGGGTTTAAAATCACTAATTATAATTAACCTTGTTAAATTAGCAATTAGGGTTTGTACTTTTGATAATTAGGGTTACCAAATTATAATTAGAATTTTTAATTACTAAATTAAGGTTCTAGTTTAGTAATTAGGGTTTAAAAATATAGGGTTTCCATAATTAACAATTGTATTTCTAATACTTGTTAATTAATCTCATTAACACAATTACTAATCAATCTTGAGCTCTAATTTGAGTTTCAAATTAGGGTTTAACATTTAAAATTAGGGTTTTTAATAACTTAGGATTTTCTAAAAATTATTTAGGGTTTCTAAATTTTTTAATTAGGGTTTACCTAATTAATCATTTAATACACAACATAAATAATATAACACAATTATATAACAGTCTTAAACACACAATTGATTTTCAAATTAGGGTTTTCCACAGTAAAACTAGGGTTTTGACATTAAACACCATAATTAATAAAAATATTTCTACTATAAATTAATTACTATAGGAATATACTTTATAAAAATCAATAATTCTAAAATAAAATTATTTGTCAACATTTATGTAATAAATATATTTTTATTTACCACATAAATATATATACACATTATCTTGTACAAATCCTCATCTTTAAAAAAAATTATACGCAAAATTTCTGATTTATTTATATAGAAAATATCGGGTTATTACACGTGCTCAGTCCGGCCCGGCCCGGCTCGGCCCGCCCGCTTGCCAGGTCTACTTATTCCTTATTAAAATAAACCTTTTATTTTATATAACATGGAATCATATTCCATATATGAATAAACTGTTTTATTTATGTTAAGGTGGAATCCAATTCCAAGTTAAAGTAACACTTTTATTTGAATAACATGAAATCCAAATCCAATTAAAATAAACACATTTGTTTTAATCCTATTTAAATTCAAAAATAAATCTTTTATTTTAATTGAAGTAATATTTAAAAAATAAAAAAATTTCAAAACCTAGTGTTAGGCGCGGCCGCGCTGAAACTCCATATTCAAACTCTAGCAGCAGGTGCGGCCGTGCTCCGAAACAAGCTTGGAGCGACGCAGCCGCGCTGCGTAGCAGAATTCGGTAAAAAGCTATTTTGCCCATAAAATTAGTTTTAACTCAATCAATATACATATTGAATCAAAAAAATTAATGATTTGCATAAGGATGGCTTTGATACCATTGTAGAATTACAGGAACGAGATCAAAGCATACAATCTAATTGTAATAACAACGGAAGCACGCAAAATAGCAATTTTAAAATTTTCAGCAATCCAATTGTGTAGCCTTATGTAAACTCACTAACTGAGGAAGGATTAAGATATACCTTTGAAGCGTTTCAACCTTTGATGTAGAAGTCAAATTTAAATCTTTGCTCCTTCGCGATCTCTTTAATCTCCGGATCACACGTCCGTCACAAAGTTTATCCAACGCCCAAGAGGTATCCACCAAGAGGAATAGATTGAAGATGTGATTTTAGATTCTACTAGATCTTGGGTGGCTAACCTTAATTCTATCTACCCTAACTGTCAATGTCGGGATTTTTATTTTTCCTTTTCTGTTCTTGCCTTTTGGTGTTCTCATGTTAGGTGAGATTTGTTTGAAAAAAGAAGTTGTGAAAAGGTCCGACATTTATATGTCGACGATTTGACTGTAAGAGTTGCCAGTTGGTTTTTTAAATGGTTGTACCAACACAACCGAGAAAAGGTTTGCACATTAACCTAGTGATGTGACACTGCTAAACGAGTCTGTGAAACCGAGATTCACTAGGGTCCAGGGACTTGATTATGCGGAGGGCAGGTTTTAGGCACCCACCGACATCCGTGTTACCACGGTGACCACCACTTTTCAAGAAACTATTATGTGAATATGTGTGTGTGTGTGTGTGGGTCAATGTGTTGTTATTTGGAAGTAGTGCGAGGTCTTGTTCGCACCAATATACATAGGGTTTGAATTTATATAAAAATTAAGTTTTAAACAAGATATAACAATGATGTTTTGTAAAAGAGGTTTTTCAAACCCTTATGCTCAATAATAATTGAGACCTTTTAATACTTCCATTTTATTAAAATGTTCGGCTTGATTGCTTTTATTTTCGAGATGCGAAGCATCTTTGAGAAAGTAATGTATAAAGCAGTGCCGAAATTTCTCATAGGCATGAAAGCCATCTAAGGAAAACCAAATTGTGACGAACGAGAATTTTGTAAATTATTTTAAATATTTATTGAGTTAAATAAATATTTTTCGATGATTTAATTATTAGATTTAATAATTAATTGATGCAATGGTGGTAGATTAATTTAATTATGTGTTACATTTATTAAATTAATGTAGAGAATTTTTATTATTCGAGTATGTGATTGTGTGAGCTTATTGAATTAAATGAAATATTTAATTAAGCATGATGTTATTTAATTAATGTAATTATTAATTAGAGATTTAATAAATTATTATTATTTATTAAAGAGATAATTAATATTGTGACTACGTGAATTTATGAGAAATTACTATATTTTATTTAAAGTAAATTAAATAAAATATTAGATTTATCTTATAAGAGTGTGACATTAATTAAACTATATTGTAAAGGTGTTATTAAAATAAAGAGTTTTAACTTAGTTGCTAGCCAAACATGGCACTAAGAGAGGTTAGGGTCAGTTAACCCATGACTGGGTAACTGACCACCAACGCGCATCTGATCCTTCCTAATTGATTACGCCGTCTTCTCTTTTCATTTTGTTCTAAGTCTGATAAAAATCACAGAGAGAATTTAGAGAGAAAACTTGAGAGTTCAGAGATTTTGAGAGTTAGGAAGAAATTGGAGAAGGTTTCAATACTACTAATCTACGTTTGGGTAATCTCTTCAACCCAATTTTTATTATTACGCTCTTTAAAAGTTTCACGAATATAAGTTTCAAAGTTTGGTTTAACGTCTGTAATTGGGATATGAATAATGATTATGGGTTTTGTTTATGTTATGGCATATCAAATCGTATTTTAATTATATATTGTTGCAAACCATAACATCAGTATTGTGAAAACATGTCGTACATATGTTATTTCAAAATAAACAGAGTAAGTGATATGGCCATATGGCCATATATGTGATAATTGATGTATTGATTATATATTATCCCTAAATTTTACACCCTTATATTATTGAGCATGTTAATGCGAAGAGATCAAGCCTTAAACGAACGGATTCGGTGTTATAACGAATCCATACGGCTAAATTATGTGTTTTGTTCAAAAACTTCAAGAACATCAAGAACAGTCCAATTTTACATAATTTAAATTTGTGATTATATGTTTTAATGGGTTAAAATCACTTTATAGATGTTGTATTATGAATATACGTGAACTATAACTTGTGGGTATGTCTAATTTTGAGTAGAAAATAAGAAATTGGGAGGAATTGGCATGTTCTGCGATTTTTCGCGAACAACCATTTCTGTGTCTGGTATGCCGCGCCGCAGCGCCGGCTACCAGTTCATTTCCCGCGCCACAGCGCCATCGTACCGTAGCGCCATGACTCGAGCCACGACGCCACAGCGCCGCAGCGCCAAGGGCCCGGCCACAGCGCCACGGCGCCGCAGCGCGAATCCTTAGTTCAATAGTGGCGCCGCAGCGCCACTCCCCAGAAAATTCAGAAATGTATTTTTTTTAAAAAAAATGTTTAAGTCTATCAATGTGTTAGTGGATTAATGTAATGAACAAGTAAACATGTTATAGGTATAATGTGTTATTAAAATAGATGTGTAACATGTAAATAACATAATTACATGTGATTTGAATTATTAAATTTCATAATTAGTTTGGTAATTCACAAAGTACAAATGATGTGACAAAGTGAAAATTGATTAAGTATAGTCAATAATCAAAGTAGACAACGAGAATGAGTTTATATTGATTAGTTAATTTATAATTAACTGGTATTGTGTATATGAATGGTATGTAGGATTTAATTCAAAGAACGTGCTTAGTTAAAGCGTAATCTACGCAAGAGGCAAGTATCCTATCCCTAACTCCATTCTATTGAGCAAGTTTATTTAAACTTAAACGTTACTTTTATGTCGAGCAAGTTTCCCTAACCCCACTTGTCATTATTGTTCAAGTTTATTATTTACCTTGAATAAATTATCCTTGTTATTATTCAAGTTCAAGCATGATATTAAAGATTAATTATCTTTCCAAAGCATGATTTAGTTATACAATAATTGTCCTATTGTATACTTTTGAGATTATTATTCTAATCAAATATCAATTATTGTTGAACCTTATTAGACTAGTGAACCTTATTGATTCAACTAGTCCATAGTTGATGAGCGTTCTAAATTTCAGAACCCTTGATGAAAGTATCCAAACCAAACTTCCTTTGGTGCGGACTCGAATGTCAAACTGAGATGAACAACCCTGTATAGGGGATTAATTACGCTTTAGCGTTAAGATATTGTGCACAGTATGGTACTAAGGGCTGATCCCTCTAAGTACGAGAAGGAGGTCCATAGTCTTATGACTGTTAAAGGTTTCAAGTATATTTCTTGTTAACCTAGGACATAGTTCAAGGTCTTATGACCCTCAGAATTCTTTCGATTCTTGTTATTCATTCTCGATTCAAAAGTTGAGCTTTTATTTAGATGTCTTTGATTTATTCGCATGTTATTATAATATTATTTCATTATTATACTTGTGGGCATTGTGCTCACTCTTGCTTAATAATAACATTGCAGTTAAGAATGAAACAAGCGATGAACCCTCCACTAGTAAGGGAAGGGCAAAGTTAGCAAATGATGAAGACCTGTTATTTTTTTAACTGATGTATTTGTTTAAGACTTGAGTTATGTTGTTGTTTAAGACTTATTTGTTTAGAATTCCGCACAGATGTTTTAAGGTTAGAGTAACCTGGGATTTATTTATGATTCAGTTGATGTAACCCTTAAGGGAAGAGATTTTATTATGATTTCTATCTATTGTATGGTTTGATATTATTTATGGGTAGATAGATAGATGATGCTTGTACAGTGAACACCAAATCCCGTGGAATCGAAGTACCCGGATTTGGGGGTGTCACACAAATACCATGAATAAATTTACAAGCTGCTTACAGCTGAAAATGTCCATCACGGGAACCGAATCTAGATTCAGTAAACTGAATCTGTGATCACATGATTCCTAGGCTCATATGATGCCACAATTTATATGAAAAGTAGTTAGCAGTTATATATATAAAAGCTGTAAATATATATATATATATATATATATATATATATATACATGATCAACCACCATGAAGCACCTCCACGGGGGATCGAAAATGTAAATATATAAAAACGGTATATATATATATATATATATATATATATATATATATATATATACATGATCAACCACCACAAAGCAACTCCACGAGGGATCAGAAATGTAAATAAAGCAATAAAAACATGATCAACCACCATGAAGCACCTCCATAGGGGATCAACAAAGTAAAGAAAGCTGTAAAAAACGATCAACCGCCATGAAGTAAACTCCAGGCGGGAAGAAATGTAAAGAAAGCAGTAAAAACGATCAACTACCACGAATTAACTCCAGGCGGGACGAAGTGTATATATATATATATATATATATATATATATATATATATATATATATATATATATATATATATATATATATATAAGTGATAAATGCACAGGATATATATCGATCCCGGCTCGGTTTATCATTTTGGCGATTTATCGCTATATATATAGATATAAAAGCAGTAAACGCACCGGATGTAAAATTCAGGCTCAATCAAACAGAGTTTGATGGCAACAACATATATATATATATATATATATATATATATATACACACACACACACACACACACACATATATATATAAACTGTGGTCGAACTTGGTTCGATGAGCCTGAATTTTACATCCGGAGCGTTTATTGCTTATATATATATATATATATATATATATATATATATATATATATATATATATATATAAGAAAATAAACGATCCGGATGAGAGCCCATGCTCAATCGAGTCCATGTATATAAATATATATAATATATACAAAAAAAATAAAAGTCACGGACCGAAGTTCAGGTATACACACTCAACACGACTCTCAACGTGAAGAAAGGTGTGTGCAAAGATGAAAAAATGGCTTTAAGGGGTGTAAGAAGGCTTACTGTGGACTGCCAAAGAAGACTTCAATAACTTTAAATGGATGAACACTTGATTCCCACCAATAAAAATATAGCAATATATAAGCTTACAAGTGTTTAAAATGAGAAAGCACTCAGTTTATAGTGTGTACAGAGCAAATTGGATAGGGCTTCGTCGCCTTTTCTCTATACAAAATGGCTGCCCCAAGCCCTCTATATATAGAGGGTGGGAGCTGCAGGTGTACCTGTGGTAGCCGTAGATGCACCTGCGGTTGCCCGGGGTGCCCCGAGTTCTACGGTCCTGCCGTCTCGAAGTACGTGCATGCATGCAACGTGTTATCCTTCGAACTATCAGAACTTCAATATGGGCATTCGATTGAGGTGTATAAGATATTTTATGACATGTTGTTGTCGAGAGCTACACAATGACATGGGATTAGAAGTTGTACGAAGTTAGGAAGATGGGACCATGCCATATGTCTTCAAGCTTCAAATTCAATTTAGTGTGCAATCTTGTGCAGTAGTCTCTCGGGATTATCGCTCTTTGGTTCTTGTAGGACATTTCTGTGTAGAATGTATGTATGTTGTTGTTGAGACGGCGCGATGTGGGATTGGGATGGCAAAATAACGGTCATGCCTTTCACCGGGGTTATCTCCAGTTTGAGCTGTTTTAGCGGTCATTACTCAGGGTTATCTCTGAGATTGGACTATTGCAGGTGTTGACCGTCCTCAGTGTTTGTTTTTGAGATGTGCTTGACTTCCTGGGGTCATCTCTGAGTTTGGGGAATGAGTGCCTCGGGGCTATTACCGAGTGTTTGAAGTTATTTACATAGGTTTAAAACAAGCATTTCCGGGGTTATCTCCGGAACTACAATTATATGCCTCGGGGTTATCTCCGAGAATGATATTATCTTTCCCAGTGTTATTTCTGGGGCTGAGACTGAGTATCTCGGGATTATCTCTTAGATGAGACGGTCTTCTCCAGTGTGATTTTTGGTATTTAAACTGCATTCCTCGGGGTTATCTCCAAGGTTGAAACTGAAACTCCCGGTGTTATTTCCGGGATTGAGGTTGAAACTTTCAGTGGTATCCGGGTCTGAGTTTGATATCTCGGGGTTATCTTTTAGATGGTAATACTGAATATCTTAAGGTATCTCCGGGATTGAACTGAGATGTCTTCCAAGGTTATCTCTAAAAGGCGATTCAGCCCTCCTACAATGTTAGTAATAGGTATGCAGAAAATTTTGAGTGTCTACAAATACCCCTCTTTATCTTATTCATGCAATGCAATGGCATGGATATGATAAAGAATCCTAGACACTTGAAATGTAATAAGATAATCATGATGCAATGTACAACAGCATGATGTAAATTTATGTCGTTTGTTGGATTGTTCTCCAACATGGTGGGATGATTGTCGGCTTCCCCTTGGCTTTTACTAGGAACAGACGTATCTCTCATGTACAAGAGACTATGTGGGGATGCATTTGATCTGTTGAGGATGTGTATAACATATTCCATCATCGGTCCTCCCCGATGAAGATGCTCTGTTGGAGTTACTACCAACAGTTTGTGTTTTCAGGATTACCTAACCCTCGCTAAAATGTATATCAACAGATGAAATCCCTATTGGGGATAAATGTCAAGGCTGCTTGACCTTTGTTGACGTGTGCATCAACTGATGAAATCATCGAATGGCTTCTGATGCTTAAATGGATTTAACTCCATCAGCTGAAATAACGTCAAGGTTGCTTGACCTTCGTTGACATGTGCATCAACGGATGAAACACGTGATACCCCCGGCGGGGACTTGTACTTTGGCAGATGAAAATGCGTGATACTCCCGCCGGGGAATCTGTATTTGGACAGATGAACATGCGTGATACCCCCACCGGGGATATATACTTCGACATATGATAATGTGTGATACCTCCGCCGGGGAATCTATACTTGAGAATATGTGATGCCCCCGTCGGGGATCTGTACTTTAGAATACGTGATGCCCCCGTTGGGGAATCTGAAATTTTGAATTATGATCCCAAACTAACGACATTGGACATTTGTGAGGTATTGCCAAATGTGATTTGTAACTGTTGAGATCATTGGTATAGTATACGCTATATTTGGGCGAATACCAATGAATGATATGAAAGCCACAGTTCGGCCCAGAAAAAACAAGGATTTCAGGTTATTCTGCTCAATCGCGTAGTATTTTTATCCATGATTTGACCTTTTCAGCTTGTGAAAACTTCTTTACAACTCGAACTGTACCGAGCTGGAGGGTGGACCCCACTTAGGGGAGCCACAGCTACACCTACTGCAGCCGTAGGTGGACCTGCGGCTAGCCGTGAATGGCTTTAATGGCTACAGTTTGCTATCTCAAGTCATTTTACGTTGCGCCGCACATGAAATCCGAGAGCTCTTCTTTAGATCCACTGTGTTTGGGCGTCTTTCTGCAAATTCTGTCACTGTACAAGTGTTCTACATTGTCCTGGTAATGTATGCATGTCTTTTTTTCCAATTTTTATCCGTTGGAAAATGATTTTTAATATGATATGCGTCTAAACACACAGTAGTGAATATGCATGCTCATATGTCTTGATAAAAAATATTCAACATAGTAAATGTTAGTATAAAACTATGTTGAACATAATGATGTGAAAAAAATTAACTTCTGAAACAGTCAAATTGACACCTTTTTCCTGCTATTTCTTATCCTATTTGAGGACAAATGAGCAAAGGTGGTAATGTAAAGTAATCCTGGTAATTAGGTTACCCTCATGGATTGATGACTTTGGCTTTTTAATGCATATAGTATGTATATGACTATGGGCAGGTGTGCTACTGAATGGCCACCTAGTCTTGCCTATGTGCATGTGGATAGTGCTATTTATAGAGGAAACTATGGCAAAAGTTTTCCAAAATATAGGCATTGGGTAGTCATACATTTTTAACTCTAATGTATACGTATGTTAAAATAATGCATGCATACATGTAGTCATAAAATGCATTTTGAAAAGCTCCAGGTTAGAAAATACTACACCCTTTCTTAGGTGATTTGGAGACTTATTCTCCAGATATTATGGATCCGGATCAACCGAGTAGTTTTTGCAAGACCACTTCAGTTGTACGGAGGAGGGCTTTCGAAGTGCCTCGACCCCGTTCTGTTATACAGCCTCATCGTCTGGCGAAGGCGGTGATACGTCATGTCCGGGTTGATGTGCCGGATGTTGAGGATGAGGAGGAGGATGTACCGGTAGCGGCTCTAGCTCCTGCTGCTCATATTCCCTGTAGGGATTTTCCAGGCATTCAAGTGGCTATTCCAGATCTTTTGGGTGATTTGGGTCGCCAACCCTTAATTTACTTGCATGCAAATGAGGTAAAAGCTAGATTTGATCTTCCTTTTTCCTATTGAGGAGGAGCAAGGATTTTGATATTGATTTGCATGTGATGCAGGTTCTCAGCTTTACACAGCCTCGAGGGAACTGGTTTAGCATACACTCCCTGTATCAGGCTCTGTATTCAGATTACTGAGGTATAGTGCATGACTAGGGCTTTGGAGCGTTCTTTTCTATTCTACCCCGCCATTGTCCTTGGGGTTACCTCAGAGCATTGTCTGAGCGCTGGTTTCACCAGACTCAGTCTCTCCATTTGTTGGACTGTGAGGTGATGATGACACCGATGGATTGGCTATTTATCATCGGTATGGAGTTTGGAGGGAGTTCCATATACGGCGAATATTACCCCGACTACCGTTCGATCCTTGCTAGGAGTTTCGACTGAGGCGTTCAAGGGCAGGACCATCTGTACTGGTCCTTTGAGCGTAGATGCTATGAGTGGGCTGTTAAGTGAGCCCATGCCTACTGATGTGAGAGTCAGGGATCGCATTCTTCAATGATTGTTCCTGGTTATCATCAGGGGTTTTTTCATAGCAGATAACTCTTCTACGGTGTCAATTGCTTTGATCAGTGCCATGCGGGAGGTGGACCGTATTGGAGAGTAAGATTGGGGTTCCTGCACCTTCTCCTATTTCCTTAGGGGAATGCTTATGCGTACCGAGGATTGGCTAGGATTTTACCCATTTCTGCTGGTGAGTAGTTCTCTTTTGATTTCCCATGTACAGGTTTAAGAGTGTGCACTGACAGCAGGTGTTTTGCCTTTGTGTTGGCAGTTTTGGGCCTATGAGAGGCTTCAATGCTTGTGTCCTGTGAGTGTGTTAGGTTTAGATACCTATCCATGAGGACGGTGATGTCATCACTCCATTTTGGCAGAGGTTCCTATAGCGGAGGGTTTCACCCATTGTCGACTACAGTTAGAGTTGTTGACAGCCGATGTCATCACTTGGGTTCCCTATTCTGGGGAACATTTGACCATTTGATTTGAGGATGGATTCCTGACTGGTGTCGAGCACGTGATATCTACCTGTAGGCTTCCTCTCTTCACAGATGGAGGATGGGAGCTCTATTTTGGAGAGCGTGTTATTAGGAGCACCACAGGAGAGATTCGTATACTAATCTTGCCTCCTGCTAGGCGTTATTAGCTTGTGTTGCAGTCACCCGTCGTGGACATCCCATTGATAGGTACAGATAGATATACTTTGTCAGAGGGTTCACATACATGGTGGTCCCCTCACACAATTGGAGCGCAGACCCGCGCCACTCAGTTTATGGGGGATATGGTTCCTGGATCCGTAATGATGACGGATTGGCTGACCTGTGTCCGAGATCCGACTCATTTGACATAGATTGATCGTTTGACCAGACAGTTGGACTAGGCACATTTCTTCTTCCGGCACTTGGGCAGAGATCCTTCAAAGGTACATACTTTCGATCCTTCTAGCTCAGGCGCAGGCCCCTCAGGTGACCCATATGGCTTTGCCAGTGCAGATCCTCCCATGTATAGGCCTGATATCCCTATTAATAGAGATCCAGTAACTCAGGAGGAGTTACATCAGGTGGACATGATTGATGATGTAGACATTGACACCATTGTCTTTTTTTGATGTGTATTCTCGTTATCTCTTTTGATAAGCCTCTATTAGATATTGGGTAGCTGTGCCCCATTCTCACTATATCTTTTGATAGGCCTCTGTTAGTAGTAGGGCATTTGTGCCCCATTTCCCTGTATTTTTAGTTGTATAGAGATGATGTACGTAGATGATGACGTACTTATGAATGTATATACTATTTTCATTCCGTACATCATCTTGCCATCTATTATCTGTAATGCATGTATCATATTATGCATATGTATGTATGTCCAGAGATATTCAGTATTAACCCCTTGATGGTCTTATGATACGGCCTACACAGATGTCTTGTTCGACAGTCAGCCGCATAGATCACACCCTACCAGTGTTGATAGTTTCCCATTTGCGGTTGTGGTATGGTAGTATGCCACCTACAGATAGGATGATTGTAGATCAGCTATTACAACATTCTATGACCCTCTTAATGTTTCAGGTTCCCGCAGGCTTTGTGGAGGTATGCTGGAGCATTGGATACCGGAGTGACATGTTTTTTAATTTAGTACCCAGGAGTTGACTCCTACATTGGAGGAGTACGAGCGGTTGATGGCTTTGCCCTTAGACAGACCTTGCGCTCCTATGGCTATCGGAGATATGCGCTGGCAATTCATGACCCTCACTGGGTTACGACATAGAGTAGTAGAGGATAAGATTACAGCTGGTCATGTATTATCCCAGTGTTTCCTGATAGATAGGTTGGCTCATTGGACAGCAGCACGACATTCTGGGGATTTTAGCACACTAGAGGATCAGTGGCATTTGGCCAGAGTGGATGTATTTGTGATGCATATAGTGGCATATGTGTACATGCCATGGTATATGGATGAGCTGGACATCTGTGTTATTATGGCTGTGAGAGCTCTCAGGGAGGGTCATACCATCATTCCGATGATTGTGGCGAAGACGTTGAGGTCGATCACGATTTGCAGCACCTACCCTACAGGGGTATTCACAAGCAGTTCGGTTATGTTATACATGTGGTTTATGTCACACTTGAGACCGATTGGCACTTTCCGTCGACACGGGTACTGCTTTACCCATGATATAGCTATGTCTTACTCCTTTTAGCCATCAGAGTGTACAAACGTTATGTCTTGGTCAATATTCCTGGCATAGCTGAAAGATCTGTTTGGCATCTTGCCATGCACAGGGCTCAGCGAACCTTATAGCTTTATTACTTATGCTTCAGGAATGGATTATCTCCCTCTGGCTGGTTTGAGGGGCATGACTATCTACCACCCACTAGTCGTGATGTCATAGTTTGACTAGTTCCAGGACTTCCATCCTTTTGAGGGGGTGTTAGGTTAGCATTTAGCTTCTGTAACGCCCCCAAATTCAGGCACTTGAAACCCGAACTCGGTGCTTTACGATACCATTTCTATGAGCGGAATAATACTAATAATAATAACAATAATATGAATATTGAACTTAATTTACATTTATCAGAGTCTAATCCCAAGTGCACAACCTTTACTATAATTCTTTACATGATATATAATACATATCATTATATTAATACAGTCTAACTATTACAAAAGATACCACTAAACATATTCTGTTTACTTTCCTTTTCACTTGATGTTGACTGAACCTTTTAGCTTTTCACACTTAGTTGAAAAAAATTAAATTAAGCAAGGGTGAGCATTTGAGTGCCCAGTAAGTAATAACAATTATAAATATAATTAGCTGAAAGAATTAAATATTTTCTTTATACATCACTTCTACAACAAATCTATAGTTGTGAAGTAAACTGAACCGATAATACTAACATAACAATTCTATCTCAAATTTTTGAAACTACGTAATGACTATATATGGGGTTTAGTTGACATACTATGAACATTATGTTCAATTTTCGAATAGGTTTAGCAGAACTTCATCCGCAAACCGTCATAACTTACGAGCACGAGAGTGTACATCCAATGGGTCCTGTATTGATCAATACTACATTGCAAGAACGATGTGATCGTTCACTCTGTCCGCCTTGGGCGCATAAAAGTTTTCCCTTAATTGGGATGTTCATATTAGTCTGGAATCCGAACCAAAATAATTTGATTGGATACAAAGAAGTTTTATCATATTCAACGATATTTATAAATCTGTGTCTAGCTGGTCAAATAGCTTAGACGGTTTATATATATATATATATATATATATATATATATATATATATATATATATATATATACCAACATGTGATTAAATATAATGATTATCTAAGTGGGGACACTTGTATAACCATATTTAGAAATTAACGAACATAATATATATATATATATATATATATATATATATATATATATATATATATATATATATATATGAATTACCATATACTAACATGTTGATAAACAATGATCGGATATAGAATATATCACAATAGGGTTAATAATATAGCATAATAATAATATAATTCTAAAACTTCTTACTCATGTCCATTGCATAAAGGAAATGCAAAGGTAAAATACTTGTCTGGTCTGCTGCTTACAATACACAACTTAGTTTTATCTTTTATATCACAACCTATCATTCATAAAATCAATTAAGTGATTAGAACAACATAGTATAACACATAGCACTGCTTATTGCAGTCAGCACGTAACCTAATCACATTGTCACACATATTCAACAGTCATTGAATCACAAACAAACACATATACAGACAACTTGTACTAGTCCAGATCAATTTCTGAAACATGTCGGTGTACCGACGGCTTTATCGAGTAATTATCGAGTCTAAGACTCTATCTTGTAGTTCAATATCTGTAAGTATCGGTATTTTTAAATGACTTATAATAATTTTTAAACATTTATTATAATAAATCATGAATTTTCAAACACCGGAATCATAATTAAATGATTTAAATATTAAACAATTCTATTATCATTAATATTTAATTAATATTAAACTATTAATGAAACCATTGCCAAAATATTAAAGTTAATTATAATAACTCAAAATATTTTTAAAGTATTAATATTACCCTTAAATGATTTTTAAAAGAATTAAAATCATTTTTAAATAATTATCATTAATATTAAAGTATTAATGTATTATTTATCAAAATATTAAACGTCATTGTTTATAACTTAAAATATTTTTAATTCATTTATATCCTTTTTAAATAAATAAAACCATTTTTAAACTATATATTTAATATAATTATTAAATAAATATAATATCATTGAATATTAAATTATTAATGAAATTTTCCTTTAAATATCAAAAGTTATAATTTATAACTTAAAATATCTTTAAACACTTTATTTTCATTTAAAATGATTTTTCTAATATAAAAATTATTTTTAAACTAATTTATTTAATATGAGTATTAAATAAATCTAATATCATTAATATTAAAATATTAATATTTTTCATGACAAAATATCAAAAGTTATATTTTATAACTTAAAATATTTTTATTACCTTTATATAATTTTTAAATCATTAATTCTATTTTTCATCATTTATTTAATACATTTATTAAATAATATAAATATCATTAATATTAATTTATTAATGAAATTTCATTACAAAATATGAAAAGTTATCAAAAATAACTTAAACATATTTTTAAACACTTTATTCTTATTTAAAATGATTTTTATAACATTAAAATCATTTTTCTCCAATTTATTTAATACACTAATTAAATAAATTAAATATCATTAATATTCAAATAATTATAAATATTAATGAAAAATATAAATAATTAAAAGTTATTTTTCATAATTTAAAATAATTTTTAAAACCATTTTTGTAATTTTTAGAATTTATTTTCTATTTTTAATCATTTTTCAGAAATTCAGAAAATAAAAATAATAGAAACCGTCGCTATTGGCCGTTAGCGACACTAAGCGTCGCTGTTGGTGTTCTTGAGCTCAAGAACACTGACAGCTTCGTGTTCGAGGTCCCTAGTTTGACCACTTGTTAAACTCGATTCTTGCATTTCCTGTCTCATCTAAAACTTACATATTGTAGTGTTAATGTAACTCTACAAGTTTCAATAATTATTTTGATCATACAACAACTTAACAAGACAATCTATACCATAAAAGTACATGTCATACGGTTTTTGGGTTTTCCCAGAAACCAAGAAGTTCGTATAGGTACTTTCTAAGTCATTTTTAAGCTAAGTTATGTTCATGGTTTTGATGGAGTGATGGTTCAAACTTATAGTATACATTACAAGGAACAACAACATATCAATATCACATTTCAACAACATCTAAATCACCAGCTACAGGTCGGTCAAAGGCTTTCAGAAATAAGGTTCTTCAAGTTTCTGGAAATTTCCCAGAAATGCCGAATCAGTCCAAGTGGCCTACTTTGACCACTTACTACATTCGATCTATTGTTTATTTACATGATATAAAGCCAAGGATATAAAGTCAAGACAACAGACTATACTTTTATCACAACAACAATAACAAAACAATAACAACAAGCAAGATCTAGAAGGATGAACAAGTTGTCAGAGCGTTCTGGGCAGTTCTGAGCTGCCCAGATTCATACTCGGTCATGGTCGGTCAACGACCTTTGACCAACAATAACTTTCGATCTAGACATCCAATGACAGTGATTCCACTTTCAGATTAAAGACAACATTGCAGGCTACACATATAAAGCTTAAAACAACTTAAACCATAAACATACCAAGATATATGACCACTGACATTCCTTGTCAGACCACCAAAAACAAAATTTCCAGATTTGCAAAAACATTAGATCCGAGCATATAGATGTTATTGATCCAACATCTATCAACCCAGATCACTTAATGACACTCTAAACAACATATTCTAACACAAAAACATAGCTTTTAACAGAAGATCAAGATCAAAATTTTCAACTGTGGTTTATACCTTTTCTAAGCTTTGATTTTGATTCTGACCTCCTGATTTGTTAATGGTATTCGTGGGGCTTGATTGGTGACTGATCTAGCAAGTAAGTTTCGTAGGTTTTGGGTGGAGAGAGTGTAGTTGAGTGTTTGTAAGAAAAAAAATGTGCAAATGCTCACTTTTCTCTCTCCAATTCTATTTATATCATTTGGGTTCAATGAATTGGCTGATAAAATGGCTGATGTGCTGGAGATGTAGTACAAATAAAAGTCTTGAGTAGGTAAACAACTAAAGTTTTGGCAATTTTCACAAGTAACCTTAAAAAAAATCCAAGAAGGGCAAAATGGTCAATGGTCTTGTGATTTTAATGATATTCATGACATTTGGCTAACCCTTAGGGTTTGACCCTTAGGGTTTACAATTTACTTTTCTAGAAATTTCCAATTAGGGCTAAAATAAAAATTTATATTTCTAAATTATGAATTAAAGTTTTCTAAATTAGATTAGGTTTTCTAATTATATAAATTTACATATTAGGTTTAAAGACTTACTAATTAGCATTAAAATGACTAAATTAGCAGTTAACTTTCCCATTTAGCAATAGAGTTTTCGAATTTATAATTTAGGGTTTGTAATATAAATAATAGGGTTTCTAGAAATTAATATTTCTAAATATTAATTAGGGTTTTCAAAAATTAGGGTTGCCCTAATTTAAGTTAATATCTATAACTTCGATCGTTAATCACCTTATCACGATTACATAACAACTTAATCAAATCTTAAAGTCATAATTGGCTTTTGAATTAGGGTTTATCAGAATAATACTAGGGTTTTCTAATTTTTAAAAATTAGGATTTCTAAATTTTAAATTAGGGTTTACCTAATTAATCATATCATTATATAATGCACATAACACAGTTACAACACAGTCTCGGATTTCCCATTTGAATTTAAAAATTGGGTTACACAAATTAATGCTAGGGTTTGGTCATAATACATCATAATTGACCAACCATAATTAATACGTACATAATGTACATATCTATAGCACTAAAAAATCAAAATATAATTAATATTATATTATTATTCTTATTCCTTGATTAAAATCCAAAATTAGGGTTTGGATTCCATATCTTATTTTTTACATATTTAACATTATTAATTAAGTTAAAATAATTGACTTAATTAATCTAACATAAATTCATATAATTAAATAATTATTATAATTGTGCTTTAATCATTTCATAAATTATTAAAATAATATAATAATCATATTTTTATGGAAAATAAATAATAAAACATTTCTACTATAATATTATTTATTATAAGAATATACTTTATAATAATCAATAATTATAACATAAAATTATTTGTAAATATTCATGTAATAAATATATTTTTATTTATCACATAATTACATATACGCATTATCTTGTACAAATCCTCGTCTTTAAACTATAAAAAAATTATATGCAAAATTTATTATTTAATTATATAAAAATATCGGGTTATTACAGCTTCTCTGTAACTCTAGCAATAATAAAAGCCTTCCATATTTTCTACACCCAAGTTTGAACTTCAATTGGGTCTATTGTTCCTTTAAACATTGGCGGTCTTACTACCTTAAAGTCCTTAAAATTCGCCAATTGATTTACTGACAGATTTCCTATAGCTTGTGTTCTATTATGTATAGCTTTTGCCAAAATGTTAACAAAATCTTGCATCGAGTTTGCGTTAACTCCTTCATTATTAACAAACCTTTCATCCCTTTGGTTTCGTTGTGCTCTTCTTGGTAACATTATCTGATTAAATAAAATCTTATATTATTCTTTGCGTTTTATATTTTATGCCACACCTTATTAGTGTTATCATTTAAAATTTAACATGTAATTTAAACTCAAACAATCATATAATCATAATGTTGTATTTTTGTTAAAAATAGTTTTTATTTAATTCAGGATATTGGATTTTAAAATTCAGTTTACTGGATTAACAAAATTAATTTACTAAATTAACAGATTTAGTTTACTGAATTAAAGAATTCAGTTTACTGAATTCTCAAATTATCATATAGACAACTTACTATCTTATTTATCAAATCTTATTTACTTAATCAAACATATAATTATATCATTGTATTTATATTCATATACCAAATCACAGTTTCATACACTTACATGTTCTAGCATATTACTAGAAATGCTAATTATCCTATTTTATCATTTTCGACGTCAGGATTTTTATTTGTCCCTTTTCTATTCTTGTTCTTTTGTGTTCTCATTTTAGGTGAGATTTGTTTAAAAAAATAAGTGAAAAAGGTCTGCCATGTATATGTCGACAATTGGACTATAAGAGTCGCCAATTGGGTTTTTAAATGGTTGTACCAACACAACCGATAAAAGGTTTGCACATTGACCCAGTGATGTGACACTGCTAAACGGGTCTATGAAACCGAGATTCATTAGGGTCCGGGAACTTACTTATGCAGAGGGAAGGTGTTAGACACCCCCTGACATCCTTGTTGTCACAGTGACCGCCACTTTTTAAGAAACTTTTATATGAATGTGTGTGTGTGTGGGTCAATATGTTGTTATTTGGAAGTAGTGTTATGCCTCGTTTGCACCTATATACAAAGGGTTTGAATTTATATAAAAATTCAGTTTTAAACAAGATATAGCAGTGATGTTTTATAAAAGAGATTTTTCAAACCCTTGTGCTCAATAGTAATTGATGCCGTTGATACTTCCATTTTATTAAATGGTCGGCTTGATTGCTTTTATTTTCGAGATGCGAAGCATCTTTGAGAAAATAATGTACAAATCAGTGCCGAACTCCTCATGGGCATGAAAACCATCTGAGAAATCCAAACACTGTAAATAATTTACAAGCTGCATACAGCTGAAAATGTCCATCACGGGAACCGAATCTAGATTCAGTGGACTGAATCTGTGATCACATGATTCCTAGGCTCACATGATGTTGGAATTGATATGAACGCAGTAAGAGCTATATATATATATATATATATATATATATATATATATATATATATATATATAGACATGATCAACCACCACGAAGCACCTCCATGGGGGATCGAAAATGTAAATAAAGCTGTAAAAACGATCAACCCACTACTGCATAGAAGGCTTTATGCAACGCCCCTGTTTCGTTGCATAAACCCTACTTTGTCGTTGCATTAGACTTTATGCAACGGTCACCTAAGCGCCGCATCTGCCTCCGTAACATATTCTCATATGTAACGGTTTGTTGAGTTTATGCAACGGTTTCCAAATCCATATCAATTTAGTATTATATGAAACGGTCTTTTTTGTGAAGAAAATGCCACGGTTGTTGTCCACAATATGCAACGCGTGTGAAAACAAAATACCACGGTTTGATCTCCAAATATGCAACGCTGCATTAAGCTAAATACCACGGGTTTTTTGGAAAATATGCAACGCTTTAAAAACTAAATACCACGGTTTTTCCCAAAATATGCAACGCGTTAGTAAACGAAATACCACGATTATAATTGGCAAATGCAACAGTCGAAATATTTAATGCCACGACCACAATATTATATGCAACGCTTATAAAAGCTGAGAAGCTTTGCTAATGCCACGGTATATATTGCATATATATACATCGCTTTGTAACAACTAATGCCACGATTTTTATAGTTATATGCAACGCTCAAGTATAGAAAATGCCACGCTTTTGAAAATAAAATGCTACACTTTTCAAAAGTACTCTATATATATAAGTAATAAAAGTTCTTAAAGAATTAGTATATACAACGATTTCATATATAAAATAACTATTCAATAGCTAATAATACTACGAAATCCCAATATATCCGTCTACATAAACTTAATCCCAAAACTAAATTCGAACATATATAACATATCCAAAAAGAGAGTTTGACAAAAACTAGTAAATCAAAGCATAGAGCTCATGCCGGACTCGGTTCAGCTTCAATTTCTCCATTGGCATCCTACAAAAATAAGAAAAATAAAAATGTGATTAACAAAATATTTGAACTAATTCCATTGTACTTTATTTTTCGTAAGTATAATTGTAATTATTGTACTTGTCAATAAGAAAAAGAATAATTGTCACCAGCAAGCAATAATAGTCACTTTCAGAAAAAGTTTCACATATTTTAGAGTTGAACATATATGATGATCTGTCCAAGCTATGATCTGTCCAATATGGCACATAAACTCTGTGGTGTTTATATATTTCCAAAATAAACAACTGTTAGTAGAAGTAGTTTCTGCCAACTCAAAATAAACAATGTACAAGTTTTTTCAGTCTCTGCCTTCTAAATGGTAGAATTTTATCAGGAATATCAATGCATACTGCTTCAGACTTGAAAAATAAAATCCCTTTTTAATACAGCAGTAAGCATTAATCACACTAGGTCTTTCTCTCCTCCTAATTTTCATTTTTGGCTCACTATTGTGATTCTTTAGGTGGGATATACCTCAACAGATTCCTCATATTGACTGCCTAAATCAAAAGATCTTTGAACTCTCACGGCTTGGCCAGTAAACCAGACATTCATATTATCCCTCAAGTTGTTATGGTAAAACAAAAAACATAGTAAGAACATTTTTGGAGGGAACAAAAATAGCACAACCAAAAACAAACCTATATTTTGCCTACTGTGTCTCTAAAATCTTAGTTCCATTGAGCCAAAAAGATTGGCCACTAGCTATACAGTTATGCTTCTAACAAAAAGAGAAAAAATAAGTCTATCACACTACCACAAGCTAGAAAACAATATTTAGGAACCACAAAATCCAACAACTATCATTGTAGTCATGCTAACAATAAGTTGAGAACTAACATATTTTAGAAATAACCATAAACAATGTATCTTACCTTACTTGGAGCGGAACCACTTTGACTGGATAATGGATTACTATTTCGAGACAGCTGGTTTGGAGCACTAAGAGCATCCCCAGGAGATTGAGCCAATGAAAATAATGAACCAAGAGTGTCATTATTAATGTTAAGACCATGGTTGGCTTGTCGTAAATGCATTACAAATTGGGAAAACATATTTTGTTGCATCAATTGTAACTTTTTATCCATTTGTTTTTCCATTGCAGCCTTCTCAACTGCTAACTTTTGTTGCATTTCTTCTTCCAAAGATTGTTTTATGGATTCAATACAATCTCTCGGGACAATAAATGATGGTTTTGATGAGGCTCCTTTATCTCTTAAATCAGTTTTTTTAACACCTCTTCCGTATAGCCGAACACGACCTTTTACTGACACTCCCAAATCTCCCACAATCTCATTTAATAATTGTCTTTTATCACCATTACATTCTTCAGCTTGAATCTTTTTGAGGCGAGCCTGAAACAATAGAGTAGTTTGATTAAAGTGATTAAAACTTATCACAAGACAAATAAAACTTCTAAGTATTTATAAAACACATAAAAGTTGAACCACATACAATTTCTTCACTAACGTCATCTGGCTGCTTGTATAATTTCCCAACCTTTCTCTTTCTCGTTGCCACAAACATTTCAGCAATGGAAAGTGGTTCATCATTTCCTTTTTCCTTGTGCTATATATAAGTATGGGATTATAATATGCAACTGATTCTATAAGTAAACAATCTTGTAAGTATGAGATTATAATATGGGATTAAAATACTTACAATTTGATTATATAGTCGTGCAAAACTTTTCCGGCCAACTGTGTGAGGATTCTTTTGTACTATGCGGTTTCCCCTATTCACTTCAGCCATTTTCTGTATAGATGCAAGTTACAACAATATGGGTGGGTAACGATAAACGTTAAAAATTAAGTATAAGATTGCACCTAAATGCAACTATTTAACCTTCACATTGTCGTCACTCCAATATGCTAAGAGATCAGTGAATATATCTTCTGTGATAAAGTCTGGGCGGTGTTGTCTTCTTTCTTCATCAGTTTTGTACTTAGTATAATGATTCTCTTTCACTCGGTGTTTGAAAGTCCGCCAAGATTCTCCAACGCTCTTGAGAACCCAACTCTTACCCTCTTCAGGAAGTACAAAAATAGTCTGTAATACAATAAACAAATATTAGAATAAAATTATATTAAAAACTTATAAGAAGATAGGTTTCTCACAAACTTACATTAACAAATTCCCATATTTGATCTGTAGTTGGCATTTCTCTCTAATTCACATAGTTTAGTGGTGCAAGGTTAGATTTCCTTGCTATCGTGCCCAAGAATCCACTAAAACTAATCAAAGTTTTTTCATCAGGACCAACCGGCTGATGTTTTTCATTTAAGATGATTGGCTGGCGTTCGCTCCTTTGTCGTGTTTGCAAATCTTTCAACATTGTTAGTCCTCTAGTTTTTTTCTTCGTTGAGGCTTGCAAATCAGAAGTTGTGTTAGCTTCATACTCAACTTAAACAGCTGTGTTTCCACCTACAATGCCTATATTGTTCTCATGTAATTGGCCACAACTGTTGCTACCAATTTTTGGTTGTCCTTCATGTTGCCCTGCATTCATCCCACTCTCTTGTGGTTGTTGAAGTTGATGTGTTTGTTTGGAAGCTAAAAAATTCGACACCAAACCATTGGATGCAGATTTAGCATGGTGGGAGCTTTGCACTTGTTCACGTCGAACTTCATTGCCATGACCTTCGTCTACATTCGCTGAATTTTTATGGTTGTTAATTCTTTCTTGCTTCATTTTCTCCAATCTCAGGTAATCCGTAACTGAACCCGTTGAGGTGAATGTTTCCTTCTCTTGTCCATGTTGTTCTGCTTGGACTCTAACTCCCTGATGGTAAATAAACAATCATGACATCATAGTCCAATAGGGAAAAACAAGAATGAAGCTAATACAAAAATAATTTTACTTGAAGAAGTCAGGTCATTCTTCAGCTTGAATATTTTCTGCAGATTTCTGCAGATTTTACTATTACCACAATTTGCTTGGTTCCTTGATGTTGCCATGTAGATTTTGATTCATGAGCTTCATCCTCCTAATCTTGAAGGATCAACCGTCGCCTTTCTTGTATTTGCTTTAGTTATTTTTCTTTGAAAGAAGAAGCAATTGTTCCCGGTGGACATAATCATGCTCCTTGTCTCGATGCTTTCGAATTAGGTACCTTAGCTTTGAGCTTCTTCATTTCCATTTCCTAAAATGAAAATATGAGAGAACAATTAATTATATATATAAACAAATTTGCAAGTTGTCAAACTAGTAACTAAAAAAGGGATAATTCATTTTAGGTAATTATATACATAAACTGTTTTAGCATCATGAAAGAAAATAATGATAATTGGTAATTCATTCCATCCAATCAAACCCGATATCATCAAAATCTAAATCATCTGTATATGTGGCATCATCTATGAGATCATTTGAAGAACTTGTAGGCATGTCAACCACCATTCCAGGTAAATCTTCCCTATGAAAAGTACCACTGATTTCATCAATACTTGTAGACGGATTACACC
This sequence comes from Panax notoginseng, assembly GCA_016801055.1. Taxonomy (NCBI): domain Eukaryota; kingdom Viridiplantae; phylum Streptophyta; class Magnoliopsida; order Apiales; family Araliaceae; genus Panax; species Panax notoginseng. Next base: position 124,868,315 of record CM029014.1, on the reverse strand, counting down.
CGACATCATTAAGCTCTCCCCAAATATTATCTTGAATGTTGACATTATTTTCTTCCACCATATCAAAAACATCCCTAGGCACATTTCTTATCACATAATGACAGCCTATGTCAGTTGGATCTTTGATATAAAAAATTTGATGTACTTGATTACCCATTACATATGGGTCCTCCGAATAGCAATGCCGATTAAAATTAACTTTTAGAAGCCCAAATTTGTCTTTCTCCTCTTGAAACCAAGTGCATCTAAAAAGAATAACACTGCATTGACTAGAATAATTCACTTCAATTATGTCCTCGATTGCCCCATAATAGCTTACATCACCAATGATCGGATTTCTATCTTTCGAACTTGCAAAACTCGGAGTTAATGCCGCTAGAGTCACACCACTATTTTGTGTCCGACATTTATTATCTCGCTTTCTTGTACGAAATTGATATTCGTTTATAGCATAGCCTGCATATTTCTTACAAACCAAGTTAGGACCCTTGGACAACTAAATAATATGACTTGGAACATCCTTTGACATGATGACTTTTAATTCAAACCATTTACAAAATCCTTGGCTGTTTGCTTGTGTTCTAGCCCATTTACTAGTTTTGCCTCTTATATCCGGTAACTGTTGGTGCTCCCTACATAGTTTTCATAAAATATAAGTCAATTGTGACCACTTAATAAAGTAAAAAGTACACCAGTTAATAAACTGAAATGTATATACTGACAATTGAATTGGCAACTCACTTTATATACTTCTCAACTTCTTTGTCTCCACAATTAAATAAAATATAACGGTGCGCATGCTCCTTTTCTTCCATTATCAATTTAATTGGCTTGCCAAACTTTTTCAATCTTCCCCCTATCGGATGGCCTTCTGTAGGGAAAAGACTAGACAACACATTGTTATAAGAACCCCTTTCGCCATTTTCAATTTCTGGTCCATCATTCAAAAATCTAGAATAAAAGATCAAGCATTCTTCGGCCAAATAACCTTCAGCTATGGAAGCCTCTGGTCTACTTCAATTGCGGACATATCCCTTCGAACGACCTAGATACCTTTCAACAAAATACATGGAACGACAATGAACAGGTCCACCTAGCTTTATTTGATTCGTCAAGTGAATAGGCAAATGCACCATTATGTCAAAAAAACTAGGTGGAAAGATCATCTCTAGGAGACATAATGTTTCACAAATTTCAAATTGGAGACGATCAAGATCATCTATTTTGACAACCTTACTGTATACACCTTTAAAAAAAGCACCAAGTCTGATAAGAGCAATGGCCACATGTTTTGGCAATGATTTTATGACAGCAATTTGCAGCAAATGATGCATAATAAAATGTGCATCATGACTTTTATAACCGAAAATTTTCTTCCCAGTTATATCAACACATCGTGAAATATTCGATGCACATCCTTGAGGCAACTTTGCATCTTTCAAAACAGAGCAAAAAATTTCCTTTTCATGAGCTGTCATGGAGAAACAAGCTTTTGCTAATATCATGCATTGCCGAGAATTAGATGGAATTGGGTGAAGCTCCGTTCGAATGCCTATATATTTCAAGTCGAGTCGAGCATTAATATGATCTTTTGTCTTGCCAGGAATGTCTAACAACGTTACAAGAATGCTATCACATATGTTTTTCTTAATGTGCATTACATCAAGATTGTGATGACAAGTATTCAACTCCCAATATGGTAGATCAAAAAATATTGATCTTTTCCTCCATGGATTGTCTTTATCTGGCTTTTTCCTTTTTTTTGATTTACCAAAATAATTGGGAAAATAAGATGTTAGTTTGCGAACATCAGTATCTGACAAAGAAGATGGAGCCAATTCATCCTCTACTTTGCCATTGAATGATTTTGTATCATATCTCTAAGGGTGACTTGTTGGAAAAAATCTGCGATGATTCATATAGCAAGTCTTTCTACTATATTTTAAATACTGAGAACAAGTTTCGTAATGACATAATGGACATGCAAACTTCCCCTTGCTAACCCAACCAGCCAACATTGCATAAGCAGGAAAGTCACTAACAGTCCACATTAAATTTGCTCGAAGTAAGAAAGAATGTTTAGCATAAGCATCATACGTATCAACCCCATCTTCCCAAAGTTCCTTCAATTCTTTGATCAATGGCTGCATGTAAATGTCAATATCTTTTCCAGGAGAAGTTGGACCAGGAATGATAGACGACAAAATCAAAAATTCTGGTTTAATGCATTGCCAAGGTGCCAAATTATAAATTGATAAAACTATAGGCCATGTGCTATGAGAAATACTCATTGTTCGAAATGGATTGAATCCATCACTAGCAAGGCCTAATCTAACATTACGGGGTTCTTTCGCAAAGTTAGGATATCTTGAATTGAAGTCCTTCCAAGCTTGTCCATCAGCAGGGTGTCGCAAAGCACCATCTGTAGGACGTTCCTTTACGTGCCATAACATACTTTCAGCTATTTTTGGACTCATGAATAACCTTTGAAGCCTAGGTTTTAGCAAAAAGTATCGAAAAACCTTGGCAGGAACTTGGTGACCTTTAAAAGAGTTTGTTTGCTCGGAATTTTCATCTACTTTCCACCTAGAAGCTCCACAAACATCACATAACTTGGCTTCCTCATTGTTTCCCCAAAATAACATGCAATCATTAGGACAAGCATGAATTTTCTCATAGTCAAGGCCCAAATCCTTAATAATATTTTTGGCCGCATTAAAGGAAGAAGGGATATTCGCATATGGGAAGGCTTCTCGTAGTAACTCTAATAGGGAAGTAAATGCAACATTACTTATTCCATAGGTGCACTTAAAAAGATACAATCGAATGATGAAAGAGAGTTTTGAGAATTTTTTGCACCCAGGATATAGCTCTTGTTGACCTTCTTCCACTAACTTAAAGAATTTTTTAGCCTCCATATTTGGTTCTTCTCTAATTTCTTCTGGTATACTTTGCAATTCTTCAGCAACATCTCTGAAGGAGTTATGTAACAATGCATTTATATCATCCTCACAATCAACATCATTTCCTTCATCGGTGTTAATTGGCTTCGGATGTAAATCTTCTCCATGAAAATGCCAATTGAGATATCCTGGAGTAAATCCATCTCTAATCAAATGATCATACACAATATTTCTTCGATACCAATAACGAAAACAACATTTCTTGCATGGACAAGAAATCTCATTTCATTTAGATGATCTAGCGAAGGACTTATCGAGAAAGTCATCTACACCATTCAAAAACTCTTCTATCGATCTAGGAAGGCTCATCCATTTCTTGTCAGAAAAATCCATGTTGTTGTCCAGTTAAGTTAAACCAAAAAATGAGAGAAATGACAAGATTGTAGCCGATGTGTAGTATATCTGGTGGCTGTAAATTTCAACAAGCTAAAAGAAGAAGTTGTACTAGCAGCAGAATATAAGCAGAACTGAAGCTGAGTAAAAGAGGTGGATGGCACCCAGTACTAAAGATTACAGCAAATCTGGTCACCTTTTGTTGCTACGGGTTATGACCTTCTGAGCCACAATAAACATGCAACGCTATTGTTCTTATAGAGGCAGTCCCACTGCCAATAAAGCGCAAAAAAGAATCAACTAAACATGTTAACGTTACTCCTAAACTAAAACCAATGACAGTTGTTGCTGATTCTCAAAAGATAAAGCTTGAACATAGTTCAACAACATCATCATTTTGTTGTTGATTCTCAAAAGATAAAGCTTGAACATACCTGGGTAAACTATGATTAATTTTATTTTTCTAACTCAATCATCCCTTTTGGCTGTTTTCAACATAGTGCTTAATATTTTCACTCGGGTTTCATTCAACAGGGTAGAGTAACAACTTGTGCCACTCGAGGTGTGTGACACCTTCTCTTTTTTATCTATCAGCCTTAACTTTTGGTTTTTGAATCAACATGATTCAGAGTGGTAGGATTTCTCAGTCTTTCTTATGAAGAAGCTACTGCCCTTGCTCTACATTGCGAGTATACATATAAATTCATTGAAAACTACATCTAATGTAAGTTTTTCTCCTCTCACAGTCAAGTTCGTATAATATGTAAGTTTTTCTACTTATTTACCCCAAATTACCTAGAAATCAAGGAGCCATCAATAAAAGAGCATGATGAAATCCCCAGAAAGTAAGAGAGGAAGAAGAAGAAGAGGATGTAACTCACCAATTAGCACAGGCCTACAAATGGAACAGAAAAGACAATCAAGACGGAACTCCGTCGGGGCTGAAGGTTCTGGTGGCAGCACGAATTTGGATCCAAATCAGATTCGGGACTGATTTTGGAAACGGAAGCCAGAAAGAGAGAGAGCGCGAGGGAAATGGGCCTCTGTAGCAAAATAAAAGAAGGGAAATAAATAATTATTTGTGAAATTATTTACTTATTAAATGTTATTTTTAGCAACGGTTATAAACCGTAGCATTTGTATATTTTATGCAACAAATTTTATAGATCGTTGCATTTAAAGTATATTTATGCCACGTTTTTTTAACCACCGTTGCCTATTACTAGACTATGCAACGACTACTTTAAACCGTATCATTACTGGAAGAAATATACCACACTTTTTAACACCGTTGCCTTAGGGTCATTTTATGCCACGCTTTATAAGACCGTTGCAAAAAAAGCGTTACAAAAAGTGAGTTATGCAGTAGTGACCGCCATGGAGGAAACTCCAGGCGGGACGAAATATACAAAAAATAGTAAAAACGGTCAACCGCCATGAAGTAAACTCCATGCGGGACAATTCATATATATATATATATATATATATATATATATATATATATATATATATACACACGAAAGCAATTAAACGCTCCAGACATATGTTTAGGCTCAATCGAGGCATAACTCGATAATGTTAGTCCATATATAAAACTATATATATATATATATATATATATATATATATATATATATATATATAAACAAACTGAAATGAAACCACGGACCGAAGTCTTGGCATACACACGACACACGACTCTCAATGCGAAGAACATTGTGTGCAAAGATGAAGAGAAATGCTTTAAAGTGTGTAAGAAGGCTTACAGCAGGCTTACAAAGAAGACTTATATAATTTGAAATGGATGAACACCCGGCTTTTGCCAGTAAAAAGCTGCTCTATATGAGCTTACAAGTGTTTAAAATGAGAAAGCACTCAGTTTGGGGTGTGTACAGAGCAAATTGGACAGGGTTTCCTCGCCTTTTTCTCTTACAAAATGGCCATCCCAGGCCCTCTATTTATATAGGACCTGCGGCTAGCCGCAGATGAACCTGCAGCTTCCTGGGGTGCCCCGGGCTCTGCCGGTCCCAACGTCTCGAAGTACGTGCATACATGTAACGTGATGTTCGCTCAAACTTTTAGAATTACAATCTTGGCATCTGACTGAGGTATATAAGACCTATTTCGAATCGTCATTTTTGAGAGTTACGCAATGACATGGGATTAGAGGTTGTATGAAGTCAGGAAGATGAGACCATGCCCTCCGGTCTTCAAGCTTCAAATTCTATCTGTTGTCCTGCGCAATAGTTACTCGGGATTGATTTTCCTTGGTTCTTGTGGGACATTGCTGTGTAGAAATATATTTATGAAATGTTGAGACGGTGTGGTGTGACTTCAAGGTGGAAAGATGACGACTTTGACCCTCACTGGGTTATCTCCGATTTGGGTTGATAAAGTAGACGTTGCTCAGGGTTATCTCTGAGATTGGACTGCTATAAGTGTTGAAGGTCCTCAGTGTCATCTCTGAGGTGTACATGTCTTCCCGGTGTTATTGCCGGGTCTTGTACTGAGTGTCTCGGTGTAAGCACCGAGATTAAAACTGACTGCATGCAATTGAAACAAGCATTTTCAGGGTTATCTCCGGAACTACAACTTCCTTCTTTGGGGTTATCTCCAAGGTTGGTATCTGCTACTCCCAGTGTTGGGACTGAGACTGAATATCTCAGGGTTATCTCCAAGATAAATCGGCCTTCTCCGATGGAATTTTTGGTATTAGACTGCAGGCCTCGGGGTTATCTCTAAGGTTGGAATTGGTACTCCCAGTGTGTTCCGGGGTTGAGATCGAGCTTCCGGTAGTATTCGGACTGGATATGTGCTATCTTCTAGGGTTATCTCTGAAAGACGAATCTGCCCTCCTGCAATGTCAGTAACAGGTGTGCAGAAAATTTTGAGTGTCTATAGATGCCCCTCTTTATCATATTCATGCAATGTAATGGCATTGATAGGATAAAGAATCCTAGACACTTGAAATGCAACAAGATAAATATGATGCTATGCGTAGCAACCTGATGCAAATGTATGATGCAGGTGTGCTGTTTTCCCACATGTTGTGGATGATTGTCGACTCCCTATTGCTTCTACCGAGGGTGGCAATGGTGACAAGCTTGGACTTGTGATTCAAATCTTTTAGGATGTTGACATTGGGGCTATCACCAAAGTCATTAATCCTTGATACATACTTTATTCCAAAGATCTACCTCTCGCGTACAAGAGATCTATGGGGATAAAGCTTTGTCTGTTTGAGGATGTGTATAACATATTCCATCATCGATCCTTCCCGATGATGTTAATCCTTCCTGGTTTGTATTGCCAGGTCATATCAATGTTCTGCTGAAGTTACTACCAACAGTATGTGTTGTCAGGGCTGCCTAACCTTCGCTGATGTGTGAACCAATGGATGAACTCCCTGTTGGGGATAAATGCCAAGGCTGCTTGACCTTTGTTGATGTGTATATCAACTGATGCAATCATCGGATGGCTTTCGATGCGTCATTGGGTTTATTTGCCAATGGTTGAAATGATTGTCAAGGTTGCTTGACCTTCGTTGACGTGTGTATCAACGGTAAATATGCGTTGTAACCCCCGCCGGGGATCTATTTTTGGACAGATGACCGTGCGTTGTAACCCCTGCCAGGGACATGCTTTAAGAATGATGACCCCAAATTGGCGACATTGGACCTTTCTGTGGTATTACCGAATGTGATCTGCAACTGCTGAGATCATCGGTATAATATACCCCGTGTTTAGGCGAATACTAATGAATGATATGAAAGCCACAGCTGGGCCCAGGAAAACCAGGATTTCAGGCTATTCTGCTCAATCGCATAGCATTTTTATCCCTGATTTGGCCTTTTCATCTTGTGAGAACTCCTTTGCAACTTGAACTGGACCAATCCGGAAGGATGGGACCCATGTAAGGGTGCCGCAAGTACACCTACAGCAGCCGCAGGTGGACCTGTGGCCAGCTATGGGGCTATTAAGGCTGCAGGTTTGCCTTTTCAAGTCATTTTTAAGTTGCGCCACAAAGGAAATCCAAGAGCTCTTTTTCAGATCTGCTGAGTTCGGGCGACTTTCTGCAAATTCTGTAATCGTACAAGTGTTCTACACTGTCCTGATAACATATGCATGTCTTCTTTTCCAGTTTTTATTCGTTGGAAAATGATTTATCACATGAAATGTATCCTTTTTGAGGTGATTTGGAGACTTGTTATCTAGATATTATGGATCTGGATCAGCCGAGTAGTTCCTACAGGACCACTTCTGGTGTACAGCTTTTGAAGTGCCTCGACCCTGTTCTGTTAGACAGCCTCGTCATCTGGTAGAGGCGATGATACGTCCAGTCCAGGTTGATGTACCGGATGTCGAGGATGAGGAAGAGGATGTTCCAATTGCGGACCCTGCTCTTGCTACACATGTTACCCGTAGGGAACTCCCAAGTATTCAGGTGGCAAACCCAGAGCTTCTGGGTGATTTGGGTCGACATCCCTCAATGTATTTGCATGCCAACGAGGTATAAAGTTAGATCTTAATCTTCCTTCTTTCCTATTAATGAAGATTAAAGGGTTTTAATGTTGATATGCATTTCATGTAGGTTCCCGGCTTCACACAACCTCGAGGGAACTGGTTCAGCATTCATTCTATGTACCAGGCTCTGCATCTTGACTATAGAGCGATTGTTCATGACTGAGGATTTGGGGCGTTCTTTTCCATCCTTCCCCGCCGTTGTCCCTGGGGTTACCTCAGGGCATTGCCTGAGCACTGGTTTCACCAGACTCAGTCACTCTATTTACTAGACTGTGAGGTGATGCTGACGCCGATGGATTGGCGATTTATCACAGTTATGGAGTTTGGAGGGGCACCAGTGCCTTGCACGGCGGACATTACCCCTACTACCATTAGATCCTTGCTAGGTGTTCCGAACTAAGCGCTCAAGGGCAGGACTGTGCGTACATGTCCTTTGAGCGTGGATGCTATGAATGGGCTGTTGAGCGAGCCCATACCAGCTGATGTCAGAGTTAGGGATCGCATTCTTCGGCGATTATTCTTGATGATCATTAGGGGCTGCGTCATAGCAGATAACTCTTTTTACGGTGTCGTTGGCTTTGATCAGCGCCACGCGATATGTGGACCGTATAGGAGAGTATGTTTGGGGTTCCTACACCTTTGCCTATTTCCTCAGGGGAATACGCATGCGTTAGCAGGGCTTGACCGAGGCTTGGTTAGGATTCTACACATTCTTGCTGGTGAGTATTTCTCTTGTCATTTCCCATATATAGGTAAAGAGTGTTTACTAACAGTAGATGTTTTACCTTTGTGTTGGTAGTTTTGGGCCTATGAGAGGCTTCCATGATTGCGTCCTGTGAGTGTGTTAGGCTTAGATACCTATCCACGAGGATGGAGATGGCATCATTCTATACAAGCGGAGGTCCCTGTAGCTGAGGGTTTCACTCATTGTTGCCTAAAGCTGGAGTTGTTGATAGTTGATGTCATCACATGGATTCCATATTCTGGGGAGCACTTGGCCATCAGATTTGAGGATGGGTACCCAACTGGTGTCGAGTACGTGATTTCCACCCGTAGGGTTCCTCTCTTCACAGATGGAGGATTGGAGCTCTATTTAGGAGAGCGTGCTATTAGGAGCACCACAGGACAGATTCGTATACCGATCTTGCCTCCTGCCAGGCGTTATTGGCCTGTGTCGCAGTCACCCGTCACTGATATCCCATTATTGGGTGTTGACGATTTTGCATTTTCAGAGGGTCCCTGCACTCAGGACGTATTCCAGCATTGGTGGATCCCTCGTACTATTGGAGCCCAGACCCACGCCACTCAGTTCATGGGGGATATGGTTCCAGGATCTGTGATGATGATGGATTGGCTAGCCTATGTCTAAGATCCGACTCATGTGATACAGATTGACAGTTGGACCCAGTGACTGGACCAGGCACATTTCTTTATCTGATATTTGGGCAGAGATCCGATAGAGGCTAATTCGTTTGATCCTTCCAGCTCAGGTGCTGGCCCCTCAAATGACCCATTTGATTTTGTCGGCACAGATCCTCCTTTGTATAGGCCTGACATCCCTATTGATAGAGATCCAGTGACTCAAGAGGAGTTACATCAGGTGGACAAGATTGATGATGTAGATATTGACACTATTGTCTTCTTCTGATGTGTATTCTTGTTATCTCTTTTGATAGGCCTCTTGTTAGATATTGGGTGGATGTGCCCCATTCTCGCTATATCTTTTGATAGGCCTCTGTTAGTAGTAGGGTGTCTGTGCCCCATTTCCCAATATTTTAGCTGTACAGAGATGATGTATTTAGGAATGTATGTACTATCTTCTATTCCCTGCATCATATTGCCATCTATTATATGTTATGCATGTATCATGTTATGCATATGTATGTATGTCTAGAGATATTCAGCATTGATCCTTGGATGGTATTATGATACGGCCCACACAGATGTCTTCTTCGACAATCAGTCGCATAAATCACACCCCACCATTATTGGTGGCATCCCTTCTGAGATATTGGTATGATAGTATGTCACCCTCAGATAGGGTGACTGTAGATCTACTATTGCAGTATACCATGACCCTTTTGATGTTTTAGGTTCCCACAGGATATATAGAGGGCATGCTGCAGCACTGGGTACGGGCGAGGCAGGTTTTTTGGCTTGGGACCCAGGAGTTGACTCCGACTCTAGAGGAGTATGCACGTTTGACGATGCTGCCACTTGGCAGACCTTGCGTGCACATGGCTTTGGGGGACATGAGTCGACGGTTCATGACCCTTACTAGACTGAGGTATAGAGTTATGCAGGATGAGATCACATCCGACCACGTGATATCCCAGCATTTTTTGATTGACAGATTTGGCTCTAAGGACAGCTATGCTCGGTATTCTGGGGATTTCACAATATTAGAGAGCCAGTGGCATTTGGCCAGAGTAGATGTATTCTTGATGTGCATAGTGGCGTATGTATACATGCCATGATATATGGATGAGATGGATATCGGCGTTATCATGGTAGTGAGAGCTCTCTAGGAGAGTCGTACCATTATTCCGACGATCGTGGCAGAGACGTTGAGATCAGCCACGTTTTGCAGCACTTACCCTGCAGGGGTATTCATAGGTAGTTCAATCATGTTGTATGTGTTGTTTACGTCACACTTGAGACCGATTGGGACCTTTCGCCGACACGGGTACTGCTTTACCCATGATATAGCCATGTCCTACTCTTTCCAGCCTACGGAGTGTACAGATCCTACCTCTTGGTCTGTTTTCCTAGCTGGGATTGGAGATCCGTTTGGTATCTTGCCGTGTACAAGGCTCAGTTCGCCCTATAGTTTCATCACTCATGCTCCGGGCATGGACTATCTCCCCCTCGCTGGTTAGAGGGGCATGACTACCTACCACCCGCTGACCGTGATGTCGCAGTTTGACCAGTTTTAGGACTTTCATCCTTTCGAGGGGGCGCTAGGTCAGTGCTTAGCTTCTCGCTACTTGTCAGCAGAGGACCGATCCCGAGTGTATGCTTGTTGGGATCAGTGTGAGATAGCTGCTTTTTCTATTAGCTATTCGGGTTATTCCGCAGAGTATTCCACGTGGATGGAGACAGAGACTTCGTTGGCTGCGGTCGTATCCACAGTGCCGAGTATAGATTTAAATGGTGGAGAGCCCATGGAGGATATTGATTCTTACACCGAGGAGGAGCCATTTGCTTGGTTGCCAGCAGCGCTCTTTGATTCTCCCAGTACTAGTACTGTTGTGATTCAGTATTCAGCACTGTACTTTGAGCAGAGTCTTCATCTGATGACCTTTGAGAGAGATCGGGCTAGAGCCCTGATGTTGACAGCTCTTGATGGGAGAAAAGCTACTCTATTAGAGAGAGGCGAGGCATTAGCTCGTAGAGATGCCGCTGTTGTTGAGCGAAATGAGGCCAGATCAGACGGAGATGCAGTGATTGTCGAGCGGGATGCTGCTTTATCTGCCCAGGATGTAGCCGTCACAAATAGTACCACAGTGAGGTCCCTTACCACTGACATGATTGCAGAGATGAGCACGTACATTGATGAGCACAGTGTCACCATGCAGATGGCCTCAAATTTGCTGGCTCGTGTGGATACCCTTGTACATGAGACCAAATCGTTACCTCCTTCTTCGGAGAGAGATGTTATGTTAGATCTGTTAGCCCATATGCATTCCAATCTGTAGATAGCCTAATATTTTCCTGTACAGACTAGCTTAGCCATTTTGTCATGTACAGTTTACATTGTGTATATCAAATAGTATTATATATAGCAGGAAAATATATTTTTGATCACTTACCTTTTAGATATGCCTGAATACTTGCTTGATATTTGTCTGCTTCTTCAGGGCTTGTGATCTTGATGTATTCTGAATTCCTCCTTGCTGGATGGACATTGAGTTGTCTCTGGACAGTTCAGAATGGATCATTGATCTATGTGTTCCCTACCATCTTTGGTGTCTTGGGACTGGTTTCTATATGGAAATGTGGAGAAGAGTGTGGCTTTCCTCTCCGAGATTGATCGCACCACAGATGGTCGCCATCACTCCTATTTTGGAGGAGCCTAGTTAATTCCATCTCTTATGGATTGGCATTGCTATTCAAGGTACAACCACAGCTTAGATGGTCGCTGAGTCTCTCGTTTAAATGGGGAGGTCAGGTAGTTCCATCCCTTTAGTCTGAAGCCAATGAAATATGGTGGATTAAAATTTTATCCCAGTACCATTGACAAGTGTTTATGTTTAGGTAGGGTTAGACCGAACCAAAAATGGTTGCCTACGTACTCGTATTGAAGAGGAGATCAGGTCTGCGTAGTTCGAACCTGGTGTAAGAGGTTCAATGTTGTATGTGGCAGAAAGGGTGTAGGAATGTTTTTGTTATTTTTGTTTCTGTAAGGAGAAGGGTGTAGAAATGTTTTTGTTATTTTTGTTTTATTATGACCGGGCCATATAAAATGGTTGCCTACATACTCCCGTGTATGAAGGAGATCGGGTCGACGTAGTTCACCCCTCAGGACGAGTTGAAAAGCTTGATCCCATGTACAGGTCAGACTGTAAGGAACAAGAAAGTTTGATCCTAAGTTCAGGATAAACTACAGGCGCAAAAGATTCAATCCCTAGGGGGATAACCGAAGTTCTATGAGCGAAGTAAAGCCAGGCTGCTGGCTTGAAAAGTGTATTTCCCTGAAGGGCAAAGTGTGAAAAAGAGTTGTATGTATTGAAGGGTTAAAGAATCGGAATGACTGGTGATTTGATGATCTAACACCAGGATGTTTGCTTGATGGTAACTTTAGACATAGTACCGCTTCACGGTGTCTGAGTTAATGAGTTGCAAAAATTCATCGCCGTCCATTTCCTGCAATCTAAGAGCACCTCCTGTCAATACCTCCTTGACAATAAATGGGCCTTCCCAGTTAGGGGCAAATTTTCCCTTGAACTGATCTTGGTTGTCAATGATCTTCTTTAAAACCAAGTCATGTTATTTAAGCTACCGTAGTCGGACTTTTCTGTTGTAGGATCTGGCGATCCTTTGTTGATATAACTGACCATGGAAGATAGCCGCGGTTCACCTTTCGTCTATTAGAGACAATTAATAATACCTATCTTGTACCCATTGGTCTTTATCCAGCTGAGCGTCTATCAACACTCTGAGGGATTCTATTTCAACTTCTATGGGAAGTACTGCTTCCATCCCATAGGTTAATGCGTAGGGGGTTGCCCCAGTGGAAGTGCGCATTGATGTTCTATAGGCTAACAGAGTAAGAGGCAATAAGTCAGATCATTCTTTGTGGTTGGCGGACATCTTTTTCATGATCTTCTTGATGTTTTTGTTAGCCTCTTCAACAGCACCATTCATCTTTGGACGGTAGATGACGAAGTTAAGATGTTTGATGTGGAATTTACTGCACAACTCCTCCATCATTTTGTTGTTGAGGTTCTTAGCATCGTTTGATAAAATTACCTCTAGTTGTCCATACCGACAAATGACATTATTTCTGATGAAAGCAATGATGACTTCTTTGGTAACCTTGGGGAAGTAGGCTGCTTCTACCCACTTGGTGAAGTAATCGATAATGGTGATGATAAAGCAATGTCCATTACTGACTTTGGGCTCGATGGGTCCGATTACGTCCATATATTCCCCACACATAGAAAGGCCAAGGCGAACTTGTGAAACCCCAGATTTTATGAATAAAGATTAAATTTTTTTGAAATATTTTTTTAAATATTATGGTGTGAATTTGAGATAATGTTATAGTTGTGGGTAGTACTTATAAATTTTGCAAAGGATGCAAGTTGTTGTATTATATTCGATTGGTCGGGGAATATTATTTTTTTCAGGGAATATTCGTACGACGGCACAATTATTGGTGGACCCCACAACGGAATTATTATCGAATTGAGAAAACGACAAAAATATTTTATAAAAATAACGGCGGAAGTTTTACCGTTAATACTGTTGAACTACTCAGTAGTAAAAGTACAGTAATACGTGTGGTTGCATAGTAGCATATGGTATTGATTATTAAGGCTTACGTGATAAGTCACTCAGTTTTGTTTTATTGGTATTATTAATGTAATAAAACAGAAAAGCTTTTTATATAAAACAGAATACTTTTATAAAGTTATTCATTTTATTAGGCTAATAGTAAAATCTTTTTGTATAAAACAAAATACTTTTATAAAGTTATCTGTTTTATTAGATAATAATTAGAATATATTATATTTTATTATGCATAGTATTTGTATAGTGCCTGCATAGTATTTGCATAGTAAAATCTTTTATAAAGTTATTCATTTTATTAGATTATAAATAGAATATATTATATTTTATTTAAAAGATTTTGCTTTAAATATGGACCGTCAGATTAAAGTAAATCAATCTAGACCGTTCATGAGTTAGTTACTACGCAGTCCATTTTTTTATAAATAGAAGCTCATTCCATCATTATTTTCTTACGAATTCACTGAAACTCTAGAGAGAGAAACTATAGAGAGAAAGAAGAAAAGTATTCTGCTACTTCACTACTCCGATATCAAGTTTCTTTTACGGTAAGGGATATTATTTGTTGTACTCGTAAAGAGTATTCTTTCTATCTTATTCATGAAGAGAACTTCTGTTATTCCATTCTTTATTATTCTGTTGGAATAACCTGTATACGCGGGCTACCCTATAATTGGTGAAATTCTTTTGTTATTACATTTTTATTATTTTGTTGGAACATCCTGTCTATGCTTTACGCCGGACCTGGTTCCATTATTTATTATTCTGTCGGAATATCCTGTTTGTGCTTTATACCAGACCTGGTTCCATTATTTATTATTCTATCGGAATATCCTGTCTGTGCGTTTACGTTGGACCTGGTTCTATTATTTATTATTCTGTCGGAATATCTTGTCGGTGCATTTACGCATGACCTGGTTCTACTATTTATTTTTCTGTTGGAATAACCTGTCTGTTCGGTCTATCGCATGCATGGTGATTTCTTTTGTTATTCCATTCTTTATTATACTCAGTTGGTTAAAACTTTGACTTATATACTCCATGAAATTAATGGAATATCCTTGATATTTGCGCTTCATCCAGTATCTTTTTATGGAAATATTCTTTTGAGCATTCTTGAACTTTACTCTACAAAGAAGTATCATGTTGACAATTTGGACGTTATCAGTTCCTAGATAAATTAATTCTTGAACTTGTTTTATTGAATTCTTATATCATTGTCATCATCCTCATGTTTATATTTTGTTGAAAGTCATCCATGGCCTGTAGTGCATAGATGGACTTGGTATGATTATGAGCAGGGATTATTCGGTGTAATCATGACCGTAATGTTACAAATGATGTGGAAAAAGTCCTCATTGGCCCGTAGTGCATTGATGGACAGTTTTTGGTATAATTATGGCTATGGATTCTCTTTTGGCCGTAGTGCAAAGATGAATTGTTTTATGGCATGATCAGGACCGTTGATGAAAACATGATTATCTTTAGCCGTAGTGCATGGATAATTCGTGGTCATGATACTAAAGAATATCCTTGGCCATAGTGCAGGGGTGATTCGATGATGTGGATTATTTATTAAGCTGAGTCCCAGCGATAAAAGTCATAAAAAACCTTTTAAATCATAAAAAATAGTAGATTTTATTCTCTACTTGACTCTTTTAATGAATTGCTGGTTCCGCAGCAGTTAAACTTGATGTCTATTGTATTTTATCAGTTTAACATTGTTGAAGACTAATGACAATTTATTCTACATTATCTGAGTCATAATATTTCTTACTGGGCTAATTGAGCTCACCCTTTCTTTCACTGTTCTCTTCATGAAATGAGAATATAGTTAGGACGAGTCGGGAAACGGAGTAATAGACCAGATGATAACATTAGTAGTCCTCACTATTCTATGTAATAGTGTGATAATAATTGTAATGAGGACTCCTTTTGAGTATGGATACTCTCTAGAAGACAATATTTGTATTCAAACTCACAGTTTATGTTTTGTCGTATTGTACACGACAGTTGTATTATTAAATTGTATTTGAATTCTGCACCATGTATCTGGCGACTCAAGATGGGTGATGTATACCTAATTTTGAGGGCATCACAGTTGGTATCAAAGCTTAGGGATATGATCCCTGGCTGAGATGTGAGATAAGAACTAGGAGGGTAGAGACGGGGGAATTATTTCGCTAGTATGACCTACCTAAGTTTATTTGGTATTTAATTGGACAGTCATAGTATAGGGATAATATGTGATATGTTAATTAACCCTTGTTTTGTTGCAGTATTTGAAAATGGCATATGAAAATGTTGAGATAAGCAATGGAGCATAGGAGACTGTTGAGTCTCCATAGATCAATAATCAGGACAATGTACAACAGGAAGACAATAATCCTCATGTAAACAACAACACTGATCAATTAACGAACGACGGTACGTTTAGGAGTTTTTTAGAATTCATGCAACATCAGGCGAAGGCGGCTCCTGTTCATAATGCAGGAGGAAACAATGGCAACCCACGGTTGGTCACCGCTAAGCAATTCAAGGAGTTGCGACCACCGAAGTTTTTGGGAAAGCCAGAACCACTTAAGGTGGAGACATGGTTAAAGTAGATCACCAAGATATTTGATGTCTTGGGATGCTCAGAGGAGCAAAAGGTTCCCTTTGCCACCTTTATGTTGCGTGAAGAGGCAGATTACTGGTGGGAATCTGTAAAACGTACCCAGCCTGACTCACTCAAGATGTCTTGGGAAAAGTTCCAAGAGCTGTTCAGTGGCAAATACTTTTCTGAAAGCATTCGTCACCTGAAGGAGGTGGAATTTATCAAGTTGGAGTAAAACAACATGACCGTGTCGCAGTACGAAGCCAAGTTGCTGAGTTGTCCCGATTTGCGTCCCACTTAGTTGATAATGAAGAGAGAATGACGCGGATGTTTTTAAGAGGTTTGAAGCCAGAGATACGTCAATATCTTATTTCTCATAAACTGTGTTTGTATTCAGATGTTGTTAATAGGGCTCAGTTATTGGAGTGCGATAACGAGTCAACCCAACCAAAAGAGAACAGCCGACAAAATGATAATACCGGTGATAACAGTCATCAAAGAGGTGACAATAAGCATGGAGGGAATCAACATGCCAGAAATGGTAACCACTTCGGTGGTAATCATGGCCAAAACAATAAGAATGGACATTTCAAGAAGAGAAGGTTCAACAATGACGTGAAGACGTCGGCACCAGCACCCATTTCAAAGGAAGAAGAACGACCACCAGTCGTATGTTTCAAATGCGGACAGGAGGGACACATCCGTCCAAACTGTACGCAGCAATCTAAAGCGTGTTTTAATTACGGAAAAGAAGGTCACCTAGCTCGATTTTGTCGTATGGTGAAGTCAAGTCCAGCTGGGATAGTGATGCCAAAGGATGTCCCAGAAAAGCCAAAACCGGTAGTTTAAGAGAGAGCATTTTTTTTTCATGACGAGGAACTTGAATAAAATTATCACGGGTATGTTAGTCATAAACTCTTTTGAAGTCTATACCGTGTTAGATACTGGTTCTACTCACTCTTTTATTTCACCTAGTTGTGTTCAATGTTTCAACTTAACTCCGGAGAAGTTAGATTTTGATTTATCTGTTGAAATTTCGTTGGGAGAAACCTTCGTTACCTCCACTATTTATAAATCTTGTTTGATTCAAATCAATACTTTCACGTTACCTGTCGATCGTATCTCTTTGAAAATACGTGCCTTTGATGTGATTTTAGGAATCGATTAGTTAACTACTCATCATGTTTTTTTTGTAAGGTTGTTAGCTTTCATACTCCTAACCAACCTGTTATGCGAATTCAAAGTAACTAAACCACTAAAGTCAATCATTATCATATCAAGCCATAAGTAAAGAACCCCAATCCTTTCGTTGGTGACTTCCTTGTGTGGAATGCACCGAAGCCAGACTTTCTGTAGGCGATGTCGTGAATGACGATGGCAAGTTGATAGGTATTAATGTGACGTACAATCTAAGTCTTGGATGAGGGTCACAATTTTGAAAGATATTTCTATTGTTAATAAATTTCCTGACGTATTCTTGAAGACTTCTTAGCCTACCCTTAGAGCGTGAAATCGAATTTTGTATTGACCCTAGTACAAAACCCATTTCTTAAACCCTCAAATATTTCTTCAACCAAAACGAACGTATTATGCGCCACAGACGTTGGCTCGAGCTGTTGAAGATTACGATCGTACCATTCAATATCATCGTAGAAGTGCGAACGTGGTAGCTGACGCGTTGAGTAGAAGATCATATGCGAGTGAGATGTTGTTAACACAAAGACCCATTTCGTATAACTTACAAATGATGAAGATAGAGTTAAAGACTCTAGGGACCCACGTGAAGATAACGAATATACGATTAGAATCGACTTTAATCGATAAATTTAAAACCGCTCAAGCTACATACTTAGAGCTAATGAATATGAAGAAGAAGGTTCAAGAGGGCGTTATTCTAGAAGCAAGAATCGACAAAGAGAGAAAATCTCAACCCTCGATTTAATTGACCCATTTGAAATCCTCGATCGAACAGGAACTGTGGCTTATAGACTCGTTTTACCGCCAAGTACGTCGCGTGTTCATCACATTTTTAACGTATTGATGTTACGTAAATATGTGGACGACCCGAACTATATTATTGATTTAGAACCGGACGAGATAGCGGATAAATTAACGTATGAAAATGTACCTGCTAAAATCTTGGAATGTATTCAACACTCAAAGGTTATACCTCAAGAGTTAGAATTTGACGAAGTGTCCTCATTTGTTCGGCATACCAGGTACGTACGTAAATTTCGAGGGCAAAATTTCATAAGGAGGGGAGATTGTGAAATCCCAGATTTTGTGAAAAAAGATTTAACTTTTTTGAAATATTTTTTTAAATATTATGGTGTGAATTTAAAATAATGTTATTGTTGTGGGTAGTATTTATAAATTTTGCAAAGTATGCAAGTTGTTGTATTATATTCGGTTGGTCGGAAAATATTATTTTTTTCGGGGAATATTCGTACGACGGCACAATTATTGGTGGACCCCACAACGAAATTATTGTCGGATTGAGAAAACGACAAAAATATTTTATAAAAATAACGGCAAAAGTTTTACCGTTAATACTGTTGAACTACTCGATAGTAAAAGTACAGTAATACATATGGTTGCATAGTATCATACGATATTGATTATTAAGGCTTACGCGATAAGTCACTCAGTTTTATTTTATTGGTATTATTAATGTAATAAAACAGAAAAGCTTTTTATATTAAATAGAATACTTTTATAAAGTTATTCGTTTTATTAGGCTAATAGTAAAATCTTTTTATATAAAACCTAATGCTTTTATAAAGTTATCTATTTTATTAGACAATAATTAGAATATATTATATTTTATTATGCAAAGTATTTGCATAGTGCCTGCATAGTATTTGCATAGTAAAATCTTTTATAAAGTTATTCGTTTTATTAGATTATAAATAGAATATATTATATTTTATATAAAAGATTTTGCTTTAAATATGGACCATCAAATTAAAGTAAATCAATCTAGACCGTTCATGACTTAGTTACTATGCAGTCCATTTTTCTATAAATAAAAGCTCATTCCTTCATTATTTTCTTACGAATTCACTGAAACTATAGAGAGAGAAACTATAGAGAGAAAGAAGAAAAATATTCTGCTACTTCACTACTCCGATATCAAGTTTCTTTTATGGTAAGGGATATTATTTGTTGTACTCGTAAAGGGTATTCTTTCTTTCTTATTCATGAAGAGAACTTTTGTTATTCCATTCTTTATTATTCTGTTGGAATAACCTGTATACACGGGCTACCCTATACTTGGTGAAATTCTTCTGTTATTACATTTTTATTATTCTGTTGGAACATCCTGTCTGTGCTTTACGCCGGACCTGGTTCTATTATTTATTATTCTGTCGGGATATCCTGTCTATTCTTTACGCCGGACCTGGTTCTATTATTTATTATTCTATCGGAATATCATGTCTGTGCGTTTACGCCGGACCTGGTTCCATTATTTATTATTCTATCGAAATATCCTGTCGGGGCATTTACGCATGACCTGGTTTCACTATTTATTTTTCTGTTGGAATAACCTGTTTGTGCGGTCTATCGCATGCATGGTGATTTCTTTTGTTATTCCATTTTTTATTATACTCAGTTGGTTAAAACTTTGACTTATATACTTCATGAAATTAGTGGAATATCCTTGATATTTGCGCTTCATTCAGTAGCTTTTCATGGAAATATTCTTCTGAGCATTCTTGAATTTTACTCTACAAAGTAGTATCATGTTGACAATTTGGACGTTATAAGTTCCTAGATAAATTAATTCTTGAACTTGTTTTATTGAATTCTTATATCATTGTCATCATCCTCATGTTTATATTTTGTTGAAAGTCATCTATGGCCTGAAGTGCATAGATGGACTTGGTATGATTATGACCAGGGATTATTCGGTGTAATCATGACCGTAATATTACAAATGATGTGAAAAAAGTCCTCATTGGCCCGTAGTGCATTGATGGACAGTTTTTGGTATGATTATGGCTACGGATTCTCTTTTGTCGTAGTGCAAAGATGAATTATTTTATGGCATGATCAGGACCGTTGATGAAAACATGATTATCTTTAGCCGTAGTGCATGGATAATTTGTGGTCGTGATACTAAATAATATCATTGGCCGTAGTAGAGGGGTGATTCAATGATGTGGATTAGTTATTAATTTGAGTCCCAGCAATAAAAGTTATGAAAAACCTTTTAAATCATAAAAGATAGTAAATTTTATTCTGTACTTGACTCTTTTAATGGATTACTAGTTCCGATGCAGTTAAACTTGATGTCTATTGTATTTTATCAGTTTAACATTGTTGAAGACTAATGATAATTTATTCTGTATTATCTTAGTCATAATATTTCTTATTCGGCTAGTTGAGCTCACCCTTTCTTTCACTGTTCTCTTCAGGAAATGAGAATATAGTCGGGACGAGTCGGGAAACTGAGTGATGGACCAGATAATAGCATTAGTAGTCCTTACTATTCTATGTAATAGTGTAATAATAATTGTAATGATTACTCTTTTTGAGTATGGATACTCTGTAGAAGACAATATTTGTATTCAAACTCACAGTTTATGTTTTGTCGTATTGTACACGACAGTTGTATTATTAAATTGTATTTGAATTCTGCACCATGTATCTGGCGACTCAAGATGGGTGATGTATACCTAATTTTGGGGGCGTTATAGAACTCATATTGTGGAGCTCCCTTGGAAGGGCGTGGATAGCATTCCCATGAATTTGGCATTGATAACATCTCTTGACATAGTCATAGCAGTCAGCCTTTAGAGAGAGCCGGTAATGTCCCGTTCTAAGGATCTTCTTTATAAGTAAAGGGCCGCTCATGCGTGGGCCACATTCTCCTCCATGGACCTCATCCATGAGTCTTTGAGCTTGATCGTTGTCCAGGCATCTGAGGAGACCTAATCCTGTATCTCTTTTGTAGAGTGCATCTCCGTTCAGGTAGAATTTCATAGAAAGTCGATAAATCCGCCTTTTTTGAGTCAGGCTCGCCTCAGCGGGTGTAGATCCATCTCGCAAGTTCCCCTTGATATGTTGATATCAAGGGTGTTGGATGGGAGGTAGCTCATCCGATACTTCTCCAACGTAGTTCCTATAGACAGGTGCCTTTTGCAGGGTAATTGTGACGCTTGGAATGTGTTCCTTGTTAGGTAGGTGAATCAAGGAGGCCAAAGTTGCTAGCGCGTTTGTGAAGTCATTCCTATTATAAGGAATGTGTATAAAGGAGATCTCTTCGAACTCCGAAGCCATCTGTAAAACTTACCGATGGTAAGGCTGCAAATGTAGCTCTTTGGTTTGATAGATTCCTTTGGATTGTTTGACTATCAACTCTGAATCCCCAAAGACAGTTAACCGCCTGATGCCCATTGAACGGGTAAGTTTTAGCCCCATGATACAACCTTCATACTCAGCTGTGTTGTAGGCGCTGACAAATTGCAATTTGATGGCGACGGGATACTGCTCCCCCGTACCTGATACCAGAACTGCTCCAGCTCCAGAACCTTCCATATTAACAGCTCCATCGAAATACATCTTCCATGTTTGGCATGTATTATACTGATGGTGTTGCTGAATTGCCATTACCCCTTTATCGGGGAAGTATGTTTCCAAGGATTTGAAATTCCCCGAAGGTGCGATGGCCAGTTGATCCGCGATTCCTTGACCTTTAATGGACTTCTGCGTCACGTAAACGATATCAAATTGTTACAAAATCAACTACCATCTGGACAATCGACATTTTAGTATGGGCTTGCTGAACACATACTTGAGAGGATCCACACGGGATATGAGTGGGTTGTGTGCCCATGGAGGTAATGATGTAACCTCATGGCAGCCCATGCTAAAGCACAACAAGTCATCTCAATCAGAGTGTACTTGTGTTCACTACTGCTGAATCTTTTGCTGAGGTAATAGATAGCTCACTCTCGGCCTCTATCATCTTTCCAGCAAGCATCCCATGGCATTGTCACTTATGGATAGGTACATGAACAGGGGAACATCATTCCTGGGTGGTACCAAGACAGGAACTTTAACTAGCTACTCTTTGATGGTAAGGAAGGCCTTTTGGCACTCGTCATTCCATTTCATGGAGGAGTTCTTTCTTAACAACTTGAAGATAGGCTCACAGGTTGCTGTCAGTTGAGAAATGAACCTACTAATGAATTTGACTCTTCCCAAAAATCCCCGTATTTCCTTCTTTGTCTGAGGAATGGGCATTTTCGTGATGGCTTGAATTTTGGTGGGATCCAGCTCAATCCCTTTGTGACTAACTAAGAATCCTAGCAACCTATTTGATTTAACGCCAAAGGCGCACTTGGCTGGATTCAACTTCAACTTGTACTTATGCAACTTGTTTAAAAGCTTTCTGAGTGGTCTTCCTCTCTTTGGGACTTAATAATAATAATCTCATCCACATAGATCTTTATCTCTTTGTGCATTATGTCATGGAAAAGAGCCATCATAGCTCGCTGATAGGTAGCTCCGACATTGATGAGGCCGAAAGACAACCGTCTGTAGCAAAAGGTTTCCCAAGGCGTGATGAAAGCAGTATTCTCATAATCTTCCTCAGCAACCATGATCTGATGGTACCCTGCAAAGCAATCAGGGAAGGAGTACATGCCGTATTGAGCAATATTATCAATGAGAATGCGAATAAATGGCACGGGAAAGATTTCTTTAAGGCAAGCTTTATTCAGATCCCGATAATCCACGCAAACTCGCACCTTTCCTCCAGGCTTAGGCACGGGAAAGATGTTGGATATCCATTCAGGATATGTGGACACCACGATAATACTAGCTTGAAATTGTTTCACAATTTCTTCTTTCACCTTTAAACTCCACTCAGGTTTCAATCGCCTGAGTGTTTGCTTGACTAGCTTGAATCCCTCTTTAATGGGAAGGCGATGAAGGGCAATGTCAGTGGACAAACCCACCATGTCTTCATAAGACCATACAAACACGTCCTAGAATTGGGTTAGTAGGGCAGCCATGTCATTCCTTCGGTTTGGGGTAAGGTCTGAACCAATCAGGATTAACTTAGGGCTTTCTAAGGTTCCAAGATTGAACGAGGTGGTTTGATCAAGGTTGGGTTTAGGTTTGTCTTCGACCCATTCTTTGATCTCCGGAGGCACCTCAATGTCCTTTTGTATTTCCATCAAGTCTGAGTCCAACTTTTCATCAAAGTTACAATCCTTGTTGAGAAGAGGCATCTTATCAGCAAGTACATGCACATCTAAGTTTAGAGTGCTAAAACAAAATATGCTTTCACTTAATATATATGAATCTGTTTATCATACAAAGTGTTAGCATGTACAGACAAGACAACTGCTAATATTGTACAGAAAAGTAAGCAATTATGATATCTACAGGGTATAAAGAAGTCCTGTCCATTTTACCCTTGTCGACCAATGCAAGGAATGCTACGTCAATTGGCAAGGGCAAAGTCCTGGTGGATTGCAGTGATGGAGGGGCTGTCATTGTCCTTGTTTTCCCGAATGATGACAATTACGTCTGGGCAATCATCGTCTGGGATGTATCTATTAGTATGTTCATCACGGACAATTATGTGTATGCCTGACATCATTCGGCTGATGTCTTGTTTGATTCTTCGTTCCTCTTCTTCCACATTGGGATCTGGAACAAAGACTTCTTTCTCCTTTACCGGTATCAGTTTGGGAAATAACATAGCCATTATGTTGGCTGGCACCATTACCGGAGGTTGTGCGGACTCTGGATTTAGAGGTGGAGATAATCGCCGTGTGGCTGAAGTTGAAGGAATCTGCTTCTACTTATGCAGATTCCTGTAACTGGAATTAGTAGAATAGCCTAGTCCGGCTGTCCTAATTTGACTGGACACTTCAATCGGGTGCTTAATACCCTGATAACTTTTACCCAACCCTTGTCCCGTCTGGTGTCCCATTGGCATTATTTCTTGACTAGCTACCATCACTTCGGCAGAAATCTTGGGTGTGGGAAATGGCATCCCAATGGAATGGTATTGAGTGTTGCTTACTTCCAAAGCATGGAAACTAACCAGCTCAACATCAGAATTAAAGCTAATGAGTGGGATATCACCCTGTTGAGGGCATTCCGGTTCAGCATTGACTGTGACTAGGCTATTGTTGATACTGTATTTAAGTTGCTGATGAAGAGTGGAGGGGACTGCCCCGGCTGTGACAACCCCAAAATAGGTCCATTCCACCCAACCCATTCCGAGTCGCCAAATACATGGTACAGAAAATAACTGCAACTTTATTACAACAATTATCGTACAAAATACAACAACACATGCTGTGAGTTTGGATACAAATATATACCAACTGTGACTCGTGTCCCAACCGTAATGTGACAAATGTCCCATCAGTGGACAGCACCTCACAATGATACCTACATAAAGGTATAGTTAAAAACTGTTTTAGAAATTAGAATCTTTAGGAAGTGCTCAAGGAAACCTTCGTACATGGGAGGCCATGCTTCTAGGTTATGATAGATATCATATGGCCACAGAAATTATCCTTGGTTGACCCAATAGACCCCAAAGAAAAATGAGAAGATATTCCTCCCAATGGTGAGTCTTCTCTTGACATATCATTATCTCCACTGTCTCTAATTGAGAATTATACTCCAAACAAACACTAAGATTACATAGGTAGTGCTCATAGATATACTCCGCAAGTGGAAGTGCACAACCCTGCCTTATGATGACACGAGGTTGTATGTCGTTAGACATCTTGTATGATAGTGGCAAAACACCCTTCCAACGTTGGGTACACATTACCCTATTGGATTCACCAAATATAACTATTAAATAAACTTTTCTATACTGCTTAGAGAGAACTCCACAGCTAGAGACCACCGTTCTATTCCCTTGTTACCCCCGCTCGACCCAGCTACACTCTTATTACCTGAAAAAGAATTGTGAAGCAAAAGGATGAGCACAACTAGCCCAGTAAAGAATATCATGACTAAAGATAATTAAATTATCAATAGCCTTCATCAGTAATAAATCAGAGATTTAGAACATATGGTAGATGATAAAACTTCTCAACCATAGTTGCAGCGGAACGAGCAATCCATTAGAAGAGTCAAATAGACAATAAAGTTTATTATCTTCTCCACGTTAAAAGTCCACCAACAATATTGTATCCCTGTAACATCAATCAACAATTCCTGTCCACAATCACGTGTATAACTCATAATCGTAATTGTAGTTCTAAATTCCTTTTCTTATCCAGGACAAAGATAATTTTCATCACCTAAAACATCAAACATCATGGTTATACCAAATCACAGTTCATGTTCATAATCATACTAATAAATTCATCTTTGCACTACGCCCCAAAGATATTCATCAACAAGTCATCTTTGAACTACATGCCAAAGATATTCAATTATAGGTCATCTTTGTATTATGAGCCAAAGATATTCATTAACAACTCATCTTTGCACTATAGGCCAGAGATATTCAACAACAAGTCATCTTTGCATTACGAGCCAAAGATATTTATCAATAATTCATCTTTGCACTACGGGCCAAAGATATTCATCAATAATTCATCTTTGTACAACAGGCCATAGATATTCCTCAACAATTCATATTTGCACTACAGGCGAAATATATTCATATCTCAAAGAAATATATAATCATTTTAGAACTTATATAAACAATAATTATAATCATGTTGATCAATTCACCTTTGCACTTAAGCTAAAGATATTCAATTATAAATTTAATGGCCATGATCATACCAGTCACAATTCAACTTTTCCACTACTGGCCAAAGAGAACCCTAGTCATGATCATACCAATAATCTACCCATCTTTACACTCAAGTGAAAGAGAATATCATCATTAGGGTTATAAAAATATTATATATGATAATAAAAACAATATAATCAATATATAGTTAAATCTCTAGAGTAATATTCATAAATCAACTATAATTTGGTTAGAAAAAGAAACCAATTTTTGTCGTGAATAGTAACCGTGAATAGTAACTTGTGAATAGTAACTCATGAATAGTAACTCATAAATAGTAACTCATGAATAGTAACTCGTGAATAGTACTCCGTATTTGTACATAGTACCGTATGCATAAATAATGTCATATACGTAAATAGTGTCATATGCATGAATAGTGTCGTATACATGAATAGTGTCGTATACGTGAATAGTAACCCCGACTTAAAAAGTTCCAAATTTGATAAAAAATTCATACCAACATTTCGGTATAATGATATTGAAGAAAATATCATTTTAAGAAGAATATAACACCCCTTACTATCCCTTACCTCAAAAGAGCAGCACTTTTGACTGGATATTGGATATAACGCTGAAGGAAACTTGCACTGATGAATAGCAACTCACGAAGTATCTAAATACTCACAGAAGACACTCGATAATCTAGAGAGAAAAAGAGGGAAAGCTTATGAATTCTGGTGTGTTTTTCAATTCTAATTTAGCCCTCTATTTATAGGAAAATGTTAGCACGCCGAAGCAGACTTGACCTGCTACCTGATGGCTTTACCTGCTACTATTCTACCCACCAAAAATCAGCCATCTTCCCCAATAACCAAAAGTGGGGCCCACCCATTTCTAGAATTTCTCACCAAAATCATTTATAAACCTAATTTTCGAATCAGTCACCTCTTAAAATTCATAACAAATCATTCGTTCATTTTTAACGGTTCAAAATTTGTGAACATATACTCAACTTATATATGCATAACATATCCAAAAATCACAAACGATCTAACGATCAGATTAAAAATTATAACTGACACAATAAAATGTAAGAACACTGATTTGATCTTTTATTACCTCCAATCCGACAAAATATTGATAAAATACCTCAATATTAATTCCTTCATTTATAACCACATAAATAAATCCATCATTTATATCCACATCAAATAAATATTTCATTATCATATAGATCAATAATTAATTATTCACAAATAATATTACAGATCACAATAATGACAACCAGGCAGTTCCCAGGAAAGAGGGGGCTTTCCGATAAGGATTTCTCCTTACTGGCGCGCAATTAGGTGACCAAACCTCTCCTTGACAGAACTTTCTAGACATTGCCAATAATGCTATTTAATAATATTATTCAAATAATATGAATTATTGATCTGATAATGGGAAATACTGTGCAGTGACAATTATTGAGCAATAATAATATAAAATATCAACGCAGCAATTATTGAATCAATAAAATAAAATATTGAACAGTAATTACTGTAACAATTATTGAGTAGTGCCTTCTCACGTAAGAATCAATAATTAAAAAAAATATTGTGCAATACCGTGTGCTACTGTGCAACTACGCGTATTACTGTATTTTAACCACCAGGTATTCCAACAGTGTTAACGGTAACAACTACGCCGTTATTTATAAAAACTCAAATTTGTCGTTTTCTTCATCCGATAGTTATTCTGTTATGGGGCCCACAAATGGCTGCGCCGTCGTACGAATATTCCCCGACAGAAAGAATATTCCACGACTAAATGAATATTCCCCGACAACAATGAATATTTTATAACTACTTGCGTATTTTGGAAAAAAAATTTCATATATCACCCTTAACTTTAACTTTTATCAATTTAACCATTTACTGAATAGTAATTATAAGAAAAATTGAATACTTTTATTTCATAAAATTCGGGGTCTTACACCGACCATATGAATCCACGGTCTCCCCAGAAGCAGGTTGTATCCTGTATCTATTTTGAGCACGTGAAAATATACACAAAATGTATGGGGACCAATCTCAATTGGCAGCTCAATCTCTCCGACGGAATTCCGGCGGGATCTATCAAAACCTTTGATAATCGTATGGCTACTTCGTATCCGCTTGAGATTGACATTCATCTTCAGCAACGTAGCATAAGGATAAATATTTAAAGATGAACCTCCATCTACCAAGACTCCAGCTAATATGTATCCGGAGGATAAAATCACAATGTGTAACTGCTTGCAATGACCAGTCCCTTCGGTCTGTATGTCATTATCAGTGAAAGAGATCACATTGTTGTTAAAAATGTGATCAACCAGATGTTGAAATTTTTCCACATCCACTGATTTTGGCAAGTAGGCTTCTTCCAAAACCTTCAAAAAAAATTTATGGTGATCCTCGGAAGTTAAAACCAAGTCCAAGATTGAAATTTTATGTGGAGCTTCTCTTAAGCTTAAAACCACCTTGGCTTCATTATGACCCATAGTACGGAGGAATTTTTCAAACTTCTCCGTGGGAATCTTCCCCTTTAATTTGATAGCAGGCTTCATTACCCGTTGGGGAAGATACAGTGGATTTTCCTTAGACACTGTAGCAGTTATATGAGATGTGGATCCTTCAGCTTCTGCATAATTCTATGGAACTTTCTGTAAGCTGATAACAGGATATTGTGGTCTGACTGGCAAGGTGATTGACTCTGGCGCAGCCACTTTCAAAGGATTGTTAACTCCTTTGAGTTGAATTGTGAATGGT